>CM062807.1:623715362-624315362 GCA_031772625.1 Pinus tabuliformis | reverse complement strand
TCACTCTTGTGCAAGCATTTTCTTGATCAAGAAATGATCAATGATGAGTGTCACGCTTGCCACTTACATGGTCGATCGGTCATGTTGAACATGCGTGTTTAGATGGTTTGGTTGTTTTATCGTCAGGTCATGCTAGTGTGTGTTCGTATGATCACCTACGCATCTTTAGATTCTTCACACACTTAGCTCATTTTTGCTAAAGGTTATGACAACAAAACTGGCCTCCGACAGCCATACCATCACCCTCCCATCAACTTGATTGACTTTCAACCAGAACAACGCAGAAGCACCAAGCTAGTCCTTTCAATCTGCGCTGCCTGCAAGCAATTCAATCAGATCTCATGCTGCTCACCCAGACAGTTGGACCCAGAAGCCACCCCAGGGTTGATTGCTGTCCAAAATTGCATAGAGGCCACTGACCTCACCCTCTCAACTGACTGAGGAAAATACACAAATAGACCGGCCAGACACCAAGAGCTGGTCCCTATCTCCCTCATAAAATTGCGTAGTTTTCCGAGTCAGTCATCTTGATAGTTGACCAACTTTTCATCTCAGAAATTATGCAGTGTTCATGAGCTAGACTTCCGCTTCCCATTAGTTAGCTCAGCTCAAAAATTGCGTAGAGATGATCAGTAGGTCAGCCTCCTGGCCTTAGTGCACTTTTACTTGCCAGTAGCCCCTAGCAGCAAACTCCTAATTCCCTCCAAGAATTGTGTAGTTTCTACTGTCGGTGACTCCAGTAGCCAACTGGCAGTTCCCTCTGGGAATTGTGTAGTTTTGGTTGCTAGTGACCAAATAGCCAACTAGCAGTTCCCTCTAGGAATTGCGCAGTTTTGACTGCTAGTCTCCGGGGCAGTTCCCCCAAAAAATTGCGCATTCCCTGCCTGCTGACCCTTCATACAGTCTGACCTATTCCTCTAGAAGATTTCACAAATCTAGCTGTCCAGCCCCACTGCCCTGTTTGTTCTAAAAAATGCGTAGAGCATGCCTACCTTGCCTTCCAACAGTCCAGCCTGCCCCTCCCAAAATTTGCGCAATTTTGCCTCCCAGACGATCCAAACCTCGCAGACAATCACTGTTGTCTTAGATTGCCCGTCTCCATCACTCAGTGACTCTTATACAATTTTCATCATCACGCTTCAAAACATTGCTGCCTCTCTTAGTAACTTGCACTCGAAATAATCATGTGTCATGGTAGACTAGGATGTTTTGGATTTGATCTTGTCTCGTCATGAGTGACTATAGGTACATGTAAAACAACAAACATGTCAAGATGGTAAATGGGATGAACGAAGGGAGCACATGCAGAAGGACATGTTCACCAATGGATGAACAAACGAATCATGCGAAGTGGACCAACGTGACAAACATGCACCTTCGTGAATAGATGAGCCTGCCAAGCCTTCCATCATGAAAGCAAGGAACCACATGCTAAAGCTTCATTAAGTGAACCAAGCACCATCGAATACTCCGCATACTTGACCATGCAGAGGTGAAGCTATGATGCACCATGAAGATTTCCATCACCTAGAAGCACTGTAGCTTGACATGCACTCTAGCAGCAATATGAATGTACCAACACTGTCATGTCAAGTCATGTCGAGTCGTGTCATGAGTCATGTCACCCACATCTCCACTATGGGCTATGTTGTTAATCAATGCAATGTAACGTGGAAGTCCAAGAGACCCACTTGTTGAACAAAGAGTCATGTAAGTCGAAAAGTCATGGAAGTCAAACAATCATGAGGGTAGTCAAATAGCCACAAGGGCCAATTTCACCCTTGGCTATAAATACCCCCTCATTTGTACATGCAAAGGAATTTTCGCCTTGGCTCCTCCCACATTGCCAAGAGAGTTTGTAATCTTTTCTTTGAGGAGTAAGTAGTTTCTCCACACTTAGGGTTAGTGATGTATGGTGCAATGCTGCGTCTTAGAAATTTTTCTTAATTTAGAAGCCTACTAACAAGCCAGCACATTTTCACACATGTATTGTATTTGTTGTAAGACTGATCTTTAACACTTGTAATGCATGTTGCTTTAGCCTGTGTTCTACATCTAATCTGCTTCATTTGTTGTAATGCATAATCTATTAATGGAAATGTGATTTATATGCTATTAACGTTCTCTCGCCCATGTAGACTTCTCTCACGGACATCAGAAAAACCTTTCAGATGAAGCTTGTTGTAACAACCATTGCACCTGTTTAGACTAATCCATGAGTGTTGTAAGTGTTATCTTACCTTGTACGTTGTGACCGCCGCATCCGTGTGGACTGCTCTGCCGGAAGCTATGCATGTCCTGTTCTGTTGTGTGTTCCTAGCAATGTTGGGACTACTCCCAATTGGCCTAAAACTCACTCTCACCCTCTCCATCGACAGCTAAATAAGCATTGAGAAAAGTGACACTTACACTCACCAGGCACACAAACCTCACTTCTCAAAGACAAAGCAAACCACTCACTTATGCTGATAAGTAAGAGTTGAGGCAAATCCTTAAGGCAATGGAAACTAGGCTATCATACCAGATGGGACTCCCACACCAAACTGTGTGAGTTCTAGTTGAGACTTCATACTGGGGTGGTCCCCTGAATGTTGGCGGGTCCATCACTATCATCAGGTTAGTTGGGCAGCCACTTCCCAGGGTCGTAACTTGGTCATATGATCTCCATTTGGCACATACAATACCTCGTTCTAAAAATTTGTCTAATTAATATAGTATTTATGTTAGAACCATGCTTATGTCTTACTGTAGACCTCAAAAAAATGTTGTTTAGGGGGTGAAAACAACTCCATAAGTTTAGGACCCGAAAAAATGCTAAAAATAGTAAATTATACTATAAGCAACAAAACTAATGAAATTCAATGGAGGAATATGTGGAATATATTGGTGACCACCAATATCCACCTAGATCAATCCTCCACCATTGTGTGTAGAGCCTTGATGAGTTGTGGAAATTTTTGTTGAACCTTGTCGTTGGTGAACTACTTCCTCCGATGAAGGAGTTGGCGTGCTTTGACAACTCGATATAGATATATCGTCTATTAGAGAGTGTCCTTCATCTAGGTTTCCATGATCATGTCAGTTGTGGCATGTTAGATGTAGCTTGGGTTGATATCTATTGTTGTCAGTTGCTCAACAACATTGGATGTGTCCAACAATGGAGGAACGCATTGTTGCATTTGGTCCACATTAAATATTACGTGTAGACCAAGGAATGGTGGAATGCTAATATTGAAGGAAATTTCCCTTATAGCATTGGTATAGTGTACGACCCATATCATAGTAGGAGAATCTTACGGTGGGGCCCAATGAGGCAATCCTTCTACAAATGTAACCAAACTTTGCCACCCACATGGAACTTATATGGCACCGCGATGTTGATCACGACACTACTTGTACTTAGCATTGGCTCTGTATAATATGTCATGGTCCTGATGGAAGTTGTGTTGAAGGTGCTCAATGAAGTTGTTATATTTGTCAGTTTTGGACTGGACATGAGGTGAATCTTCCTGAGTAGTTGTAAATGGTATGGAATCACCAATGGGACATAGTGGCTGGAATCCTAGTCCCAGCCAAATGTGGGTGTGGCTAGTTAAGAGATGGAGAGATTTGTTATAGCTATGATGGACATACAGGAGGATTTCTTCCCACATGCGTGGATGCTTCATGTTGTACATGCACATAATGTGCATGCTCATCCTTGCAACGACCTCTGTTTGGTCATCAGTTTGGGAGTGGAAGGTCGTGGACTTTGTGAGTTGTTATCGAACATCCACTAAAGGCTTGACCAAAATGTACTCAGGAATCTATTGTCTTAATTTGAGATAATGGACAATGGGATCCCAAAATGTACCCACTCATTCAAATAATATCTTAGGAGTGGCTTCTGTTGTGATACTCTTCTTGTAGCCGGCCATCATGGCCATCTTAGAGAATCTATCGATGACAACAAAAATGTAGTAGTTTCCATGCTTAGTAGAATGAAGGCCCAACATGTAATCCATGGAGATGGATTCCCAAGGTCAACTAGGAGTGGCCAGAGGAGTATATAGGCCTTTATTATTGATTTTTAGTTTGGCAATGGCATAGGTAGTGGAGGATCTATTATACTTCACAACATCTCGTTGAAGGTTCGACCAATAGAAATACTTTACAAAACTGCCACTATTTTCGATACTTCAAAATGTCCATTGACTCAAGCGTAGTGTGCCTCCCAAATTAGCTCGGCATGCTCGTCGAAAGGAACATAGAGGTGTCCTAGTTGGCATAAAAATGTTCCCTATAGGTGAAAATATGGAACTTTCCTAGCTTCTAGGAGCATCTGCAGTGTGTTGTTGAATTTTGGATTGCTATTGTAAATATGTGACCACCTCGAAGTCGAGCAAAGTGGTCAGTGCCATAACTGAGGGTCAGCTGAGATAATATCCAACATTATCGGTGTTCCTATTCTTGAACTTGTTGTTAAAATGGAACTATTACAGATATGTGGACCACTTTTGATAGCTATCATTCTATAACCTTCCTTGTGTGTGTATGAACTACAGGGGTTTGTTGTCTACATGGATGATTGTTTCTTTCCACAGAATGTAATGCTTCAAATGTCAACATGCCTAAACAATGGAATACATATCATTGTCATAAGTGGGATACTTTCGGACTATGTCCTAAATTGTCTCACTGTGATATGCTACTGAATGCCCCTATCGAGTAAGAACTGCCCCGATAGCATAGGTAGAGGCATACATCTCAATCTCAAATGGTTAATGCAAGTTCGGTAATGTGAGCACATGTGTAGAGTAGAGGAGATGCTTCAACTCAGTAAATTCCTTCTATAGGGATCCAAACTAGAAGAACTTTTATTTCACTTTTCCCTTGGTGACTTGACTCAAATGCCGAGTGATATGAGAGAAACCCAACATGAACCTACAGTAGAAATTGGAAATACCCAGAAAGTTGTGTACCTTCATTAGAGTGGTTGGGGCTGACCAATATTGAATAACTTCTATCTTGGCAGCATCTAATTGCACACCTCGCTCATCTATAATGTACCTTAGATACTGAACCCTGGTCATACCAAAAGATCATTTCTCCAAATTGGCACACAACTTGTGTTGTTGCAAGCTTTAGAGGACCTGCCGAATGTGGTGTTGTTTCTCTTCCCAACTCTGGCTAAATATTATCATATCATCAAAATACACTACCATGAATGATTTGGTGAAGGGTTGCAAGATGTCGTCCATTATCCTCATGAAGGTTGCAAGGAGATTTGTTAAACCAAAATGCATGACCAACCATTGAAAAAGGTCCTCTTTGGATTTGAAGGTAGTCTTTCACACATTGAACGGTTCGATTGACACCTGGTCATAACTAGAATTTAAATTAATCTTGCTAAAATATTTGGCCCCATTGAGTTGGTGCAGAATCTCATTAATCCATAGGATTGGATACCAACTCCATACAATGATCTTATTCAACACTCAATAGTTAATACAAAGTCTCTAGGTGTTGTCTTTCTTCTCTGCCAATTCATTACCTCTGCTGAAATGAGGTTCTTCTGGCTTTTGTTGTCAAAGATGGGCTACATTGGAGAACCCTTCACCCACATCTGTGAGTGGAAGAGCCGCTCCCCCTCCTCTAGATCTTCAGGCTCAATCTTCTAGATCTTGGTGGTAGCAATAGTGGAAATAGGCTTACAACATAAATCATCTAATTCATTTTTCATTCCCCTTGTTGAGTTCTAACTCAGAATCGGAACATGCATCTGATTCAAAATCCCTCAGCTTAGCCACTAGTGACTACTTGGATCAACACTCACTTGTTTTGTGAGTAGGTTTTTTATAGAATTCACACCATTTCCCTATGTCCTTATTTGCCTTCATGGTGTTCTTGTTTTCTTGTAGGTTTGGCGGGTTGTCCTGAGTTGCCCTGCCTTGGATTTGCTCTTTGTTCTATGATCTGGGGGTGCCTCTCATTTGCTTTCAATTCGCAAATCCAAAGTATCACTTCTTCTATTTAAATTTATGCTTGATCTTGAAAGTGCATCAATAAGTGGCACCAAAGGAGAAGACTTCCAGGAGCTCGATCCCATCCTAGATGTACTTATGTAGATAGTCATAATACTTGAGTACCAAATCCCACTTAGAATACTTGATACCTAACTTCATGTGAAGGGTATGAAAAATATTTTTGAGCTATGGCATGTCTTCGTACCTTCCCTGTCACAACATGGTCCACTTTATGTATTTATATTCATAGCACCCGATAGGGTAATATTGTTCCTTGATAGAATCTAGGAAATAATTCCAAGCGAACGCGGCTGAAAATAGTGAGGTTTCCCTCTCATCCTTCTGTTCACAGTAGGTTTCCCACCAATCCTTGACATGGGGGAAGGCTTTGAGTAGTGCACAAGTAATCATTTCCTGATTGGAAAAGTCATGAACCAAAAAATCTCCTTCCAATAGATTTAACCATCTATCTACAACATCTGCATCCATCTGGCCTTCAAATATGGGAATGTAAAAGTTCACTTGTACCTTAAAGGGAGTGGTACCTCTAGAGTGGCTTTTGGATGAATATTCTTCACTTGTGAGTAGCCCCCAAAGGATTTGGGAAAATTTATCCATCATCACATTCCTTTGTCACTCGAGGGATTCCTCGAGCAATATTTTGAAAGGATCTCCTGCTCTCTCATATTTATTTTCTTCCGCCATGGGACTTCATTGGGGTTTCTGAAGCTTGTCTTGGAAAGGTTAACTTAGTTTGATCCCTAGTTCCTTATACCCTCACCTCGTTGGGGACATGAAAAGAAAAATATAGAAAGAGAAGACAAATCTGATACCATTGATATAGACTTATGCATGAATGCAACAAAATACTGATATAAAAATAAACATCGAGATGCAACATAAATAAATATTCATTTCACTAATATCAAATAACTGAAAGATGCTTACAAGAAGAATGTAGATAAACTACCTCAAGTGATGGTAACTTATCTCTAAGAAGATATGTGGAAGGTACATGTCTCTGAATTATGTTTCAATGTGGCTCAGGGGCCTTTTTATTATTTAACAACAAATGGAAACCCTAAACAACCAAATGCCTAACCCTAGGACATAGAACATCAAGTGTTTGTGGGCTTATTTGGGGTTAGTTCAACGACCAACTTCATGGGGTTGTAACTTGGTGATATTTTCTTCGTTTGGCATGTACAATACCTCATTGGAAGTATCTTTCCAAGTACTACAGGATTTACAGAAGGCACGTTCCCATGTTTAGGATTGCAAATGTAAAAGAAACATCGTTTAGGGGGTCAAAACAACTCTGGAATTTGAGGATCCATAAAACTACTAAAAGTAGTAAATTCTACTATAATTAATGAAACCGACTGGATGTCTAGGACAAATAGGTGGGTGGCCACTAATATCCACTTGTATCAACATGAAACTCTCTAAATGTATGCTTCTTAAGCTCACCACTATTCGGCACACAAAACGTGTTCTTGAATCTGACCAAGCCATCTTCCATGAGGTGGTACTCCTCATCCATATCACCTTCACCCTATTGTTATAACTTTTGCCTAAGTTGCTGATACTTTTCATAATGTTTTCTTGCTTGCCATATGTGCTCCTGAAAGTCTATTCCATAAGAAATCACTATTGTAGTATGATTCACCTACAAACACGTACTAAAAGCATAAAAAACCTGTTCTCCTTGCCCCTAATGTACCTATTCTCAAAGTAAAACCCATTGAACATATCTAACCATTCAGTGTGTCTAGAATTCCTATTAGGTTGGGAAAACAAATACCTCAATCCACTATGGTCACTCATCAAGGAAAACCTCTCGCCAAGAAGAAAATGTCTCCACATATTTACTTCATGAATGATAGATGCCAATTAAAGATCATGAATCACATAGTTCTACTAGTGTTCATTCAATTTCCTTGAATCGTAACGTACCACCTTCCCCTTCTGCATTAAGACTCCAACAAGTCATTTCTTGCAAGAATTTACAACGACAGTCCTTTATAGGATCTGCAATCTTCAGGGCAGGAGAATTTGTAAGAAAATGCTTGAACTTCTCAAAGCTAACAATATAATCCTATGTCCATTCAATTGTCTTCCCTTTCCTCTACAAATATTTAATACAATAGCCAATACTTGAGAAGTTCCTAGTGAATCTCCTATAGTAACTTTCTAGTCCCATGAATGAACTGACCTCATCCACATTCCTAGGAGCTGGCCACTCTATAATTGATTTAATATTTTCTGGTTCCACTATTATAACTTCCTTAGAAGTAACACGTCCCAAGTAATGAACTTTAATATGAAAGAAACTTAACTTTCTAAGGTTTTGCATGCAATTGATGTTTTCTGAACAATTCAAAATTGTTTCCAGGTGCTTTTTCATGCCCTTCCTCATTCTTAAAATATGTCAATATATCATTAATGCTTACTATCACAAACATGTCCAAATAAGGATAACACACATTGTTCATCAATCACATGAAAGTATTTGGAGCATTAGTAAGACCAAAAGGAACCACCACAAACCCATAATGCCCATACCTGGTATGGAATACAGTCATGTAAATATATTTTTCTTTGATGCCAACTTGATGATATGATTATCTCAAATCAATCTTTAATAACACTGCTTCTCCCTTCAGATGATCATACAAATCATCAATATGTAGTAAAGGATAGTTTTTATTGATAGTTACCTTGTTCAACTACTTATAATCAATGTGTAACCTAAGAGTACCATCCTTCTTCTTCACAAAAAAAACTGGTGCACCCCAAGGCAACACGGTTTTCCTTATGTATCCCTTATTGGCCATTTCCTTGAACTAAAACTTCAATTCCATCGACTCTGGGTTTCTCATCGTGTAAGGTGTTTTTGATGCTAGTGTTGTTTGTCGCATCAACTCAATAGAAAATTTGACTTCCCTATAAGGCGATAACTCTGAAATCTCTTCAGGAAAAACTTCCTGAAACTACTGCAAAATAGGAAACTTCTTCAAGACTTCAACATCATCAACATCCTCCCTTATGTCACTAGAAATCTGAATTGCAGATAATACACATATCATTCGGCTAATGCGCTTTTCCTGCAAAGTTATAACCATTCTCACTAATGTAAGATTCTTCTTTTCCTGCAAGATTCTTATTTCCCCATCATCATCAAGGAACTTAATAGCCTTATTATAGAAAACTACCTTAGTCATGGGGGCTTCACTAGCGTAGCAATACCATAACACATGCATTGATATTGGGGGATATATATTGAGGAAAACATGAAATAGTATATTGAGCATATAAAGGGGTTAAAGGGTTTTTATATTGGTAGGTATAAAAATGGAGCTCCATATTAATGAAAAAATATAAAGGGGTATGAAAAATCTTAATACAAGAATGGATACCTAAAATATCTAGTGAAAGTAATGTTTCTATAAATTGGGAAGGTGTATTGGGTTTGTATTAGTGGGGGGTTAAATGATGTGATTTTTAGAGGTGTTTTCCAATATGTAGTCAAATCAAGGGTATTGTTTTGTATGCCACGAATGCACATGATATGTTAGAGGTTCATTGAGTGAAGCCCACGTGACCTTAGTCTTCTGAATGCACAACAATCCATGCCCAAAATCATATTGTATGAACCCATACAGAGAACATCTAGATATGTTGATGTATACATACTATTCAACTCAAGTTCACAATATCTCACCCAATGATGAACTCTCTTCATGTTTCCTATAGCTAACTGCACTAAAAAAGACTTTGCATGCACCTCTTTATTCAAGAAACACTTATTCAATAGGTGAGGACTGATATAACTATATTTAGATCTATGATCAATCAAAATGGAAATAAATTTATAAAAAATCCTACCTTCCATCTTGATAATAGACGCCTAATGATTAGCTTGCCTATTATCCACTACTGCATAAATTTGGGCAATTCTCTCTCCAACATATCCAACTTTGTGTGCATCCTTAGCACTATAAATATAAAGTATGCCACCCTAAAGTTGTGGACAATGTCTCCTGAGATGCTCTCCACCACAAGCCCAACACTGTAAAGTCTTCCTACAATCACCTTTGTTCTGCTACTCAGGCTAAGACCACTACCTCTATCAACTACATTGAATCTCCTATAAGGTGCTACATTCTCCTTATATTTTGTATCCCAAGTCCTTCCTCGCTTCTTAGCAAAATTTTATTTAGTATTTTCATTACCTTTCAAATATTTCTTAGGCTTAAACTTATGCATAGACTACTCATAGAAATTCTTCAACTTCTCGATAACTATCTCCAATTACCGAGGCTCATCATATTTAATATGATCTATGAATGCTAAAGGGAACCCACTGATGAATCTTTGAACCTTCGTCTTTTCATCATTAAGATATGGCACATACCTCAAGAACTCCATAAAATTGTTCATGTACTCTTCATCTATCATGCAACCCATATTAAGTTCATAGAACTCCATAGCATTTCCGTCGTAGTATCTCTTGGAAAAATATCTCTTCCTAAAAAGTATCTTAAACTCATTCCAACTCAACTCCTTTGTCTTGATGCCTCTGACATGCTTCACATATTCCCACCAGATATCTCTTTTTCCCTTTAGACTAAAAATAATTATCTTGGATTTCATATTCTCATTATAATCATGCAACTTAGAGAACTTTTTTATCTGATGCAACTATGTTTTTCCGTCTTCTAGTTTCTTCAAATACCCATCAGAGGTAGGAGGCCTAGATTTCTTAAAGTCTTTTGGAAAGTATTTCTTCTCAATCCTCTTATAAGGATGATAATGATGATGATCATGATGTCCCTATGATCTAGAACTGGGATAGAACCCAAAGCCACTACCTCTCCTTTCAAGTGTATTCATCCATCTACCACCTATGACTATGTCATCCTTGTCCGACCTATCTCCTCCATTATACCTGCTACCATATGCCCCATTAGTCCTTTTCTTCTATCCATAATTGATCAGTGGTTATCACTGTCTCTGTAAATATGATAATATTTGAAGGATCACTTCATTGACCTCTTCTTTCCTTTCCTAATCTCTAGAAAGCCTCTCATGTGACTAAATTCTCCTATCATTATCCTCTTTAGAACTTCTGATCTCTTCCTTTAGACTTATCAACTTCTTTGCTAAATCAGGAGAGCACTCATCTCCTTGTTGCTCAGCTGATATATAACGAGAGTCATGTGAAATGTAATCCACCATTCTTCTCATAATATCTTATCTTATATTACCTACAAACATGTCATGTTAGATAAACCAAATATAAACATAATCAAAATCATACCTTAGTGAAGTTCAGGTGAGGTTATCATTCTAGATTAACACGATATATATAAATAATCACAATAACACATCAAAATCATTAATATCAATATCATAACGTACCAACATCAACATGATGACACATGAATGTGACAATGACCATAAGAATGCATGCATAGAAAACACATCAATAACTAACATGCATGAATAACAATCACATCTAGCCCATCTAGTCCAAATGTTTGAACTCGGAAGCTTGATACCAATCTCTAAGAAATCCCTCCCACATTTATCAAATTTCGCATGCTAACCAAGGTAAACATGAGACAATTGTCTTTATTACATGACTAAATTAGGAGAGTACTCATCTCCTTGTTGCTCGACTCATATATAAGGAGAGTCACATGAACAATTGTAATCCACCGTTTTTCTCATCATCTTTGATCTTCTATTTCCTGCAAACATGTCATTTTAGATAAACCAAATATAAACATAATCATAATCATACCTTAGTGAAGTTCATGGGAGGCTACAAATCCAGATTGACATGATATATATACATAATGTAAATAATAAAGTCAACATCATTAATATCAATATCATAACATACCAAAATTATCATGATGACACAAGACTGCAACAATGACCATAAAAATGTATGCATAGAAAACACACTAAAAACTAACATGCTTACATATCAATCACATATAGCCCATCTTGTCCAACTATTCGAACTTAGAAGATTTGATCCAAATCTATAACCACTCCCTCCCACATTTACCCAATTTCACAAAGTCACCAAGGTATGCATGAGATGATTGTCACTATTACATGACCCAACCTAGTTCCAGTTATGGAAGTGGTGCAAATGGATCGATACTTATAGACATCCTATATAGACCACATATCACTTAGGAGTTGAACAACTACCGCAGGTGATAAATCAATGAGTTGGAACCTTTTTTCTCTGACCTAACACCCCAACAGTATCCACAACAATGCAAGAGTGTAGTGATATGCCTCCAAACACACACACAAGCCTCCTTCCATGCAGTTATGGCCTAAATCCTCTAGTGTGAGCATGTGGTCTTGAAATTTGTGCCACCTTTTCAGGCTAGCCTCCAGACCAATGCCCGACATTTCTTGAAACTTTCAAGAAGGCAATCAAAGGTAATGAAAAATCCATCCACTCAAAACTCAAGAAGGAACTTGATCCAAAGATGCCCAATATATAATAGACATTTGGCCAAGCACATGGAAAATATATAAGCTACAAATGATAAATGCATATATGATCATAAACTAATAATCTTGATATGAGAATCACCTAGAAGGTTCTAAGCACTCCCTATCGAGTTGCAACATCACTTGTTAGTCCATACATTCATCAACCAATCAATAATTTATTGATACATGTCAAGAGCCATAAATAGGTTACATCATATAATTAACATATAAACAACAAATAAACGACATAGAAACCATTGAAAATCATCCATAATGTCAACATGATAGCCTACACAAGTCATCGTTAGTCACAATTAGAAATTACTCTCATGAACATATGAAAATTTCAACTAAGTTAGGGACTTCCGTGTGTCACTTGACCATAGATTGGTCTAAACCAAATATATATTTCATCTAATCACCCTCATGCCATATTCCAAGAATGAATGTGGGATCTCATGGAATAAAACATGACAACATCATCCAAGGATTCTAGAATCTAAACCACCTCAACCCTCAAGTATAGTGATTCCACCTCTATTGTCTGAAAATAACTAACATCAGTCAGATCGGTATCTATCCAAGTTGTCCCTGACTATAGGAACTAATAACTTAACCCACAACCTTCCACAACTCCAGAACGTTTGTTCCAACTATGACACTAGGGACTAATAACTCAACCCATCAAGGGATCTAGAGTGATTATCCCAACCAATGGCTCTAGGAACTAGTAACTAAACCAAAATTGTTCCAGGACTTCCAGACAATTTGTTCCAACTAACAACCATAGGGAATCTGAGAACTAATAAGAAAACAACAAGTGGAAAAACCACAACACCGTGGCTATCTAGGATATGGAAAGGAAAGGATAAAACCATTTTTAGTAGACATAAATCTCCATGCCAATGATATAACCTAACAAAAGAATCACCTGCATGTACCATGCATTCAAAAATCAACAAGAAAATCACACGTGCAACCTATTACTTGCAAAGTAATCCTATTTTAGCTGTTGATCTAACTATTCTCTTACAATCCCTACTTTCCTTTGCCTTCTTTATCCAAATCCAAGTGAATACTAGAGTTCTCTAAGCATGATACAAGAATACTCTAAGTGTGCAAGAGTTTGAGAGAATTAGAGAGCTGAAACTAAACTCTCAAACGATTAAAACCAACAAAAGATGTGAACTATTTCTATGAAGTGTTTTTATCATTGAGGTATCCTTTATGATTATTTTCGTTGATTTTCCTCTAATTTCCCTTGTATGAAAATATGTCTCTTCACCTTCCTTTTCTCCTATTTTCCTTTATTTTCATAATTGAATGCCAATTATTTCCTCTTTGCATTTGTCAATGCCTTTTCCAGTTTCCATAGACATTAATTAATCACAGTTGATTCCCATCATTATGTTTTTCCAAACCTTCAGCTTCGAATATGTGTCCCATGACCTTGGTCTTATTTTACTTACATGGAAAATCAACTAGGGGTTGTTACAAAACAAGTGCTTCAGAGAGAAAACTGGGATGCATCAACCATGAAACTTGACATAAATGCTTCCTCCATAGTCCCTTCAAACTAATTCATAGCTACAGATGGGAAATATATATGAAAACTGAATGGATATCAAAGTATGAGTTGTTGTTAACTCATACATAAATTTGTTGCGGATATTTCACCAGACAAATTGTTATAGATTTGATAAAAATAGATGGAATCTAAAATCTATGCTATGATGGATAATTTTTCTTATATTTCAGGTTTATTAATTATTGTTCCTCCAATTATGCATGCAGCAGAGAAAATGTAAAATATAGAGACCAGTGAATTAAAAGCACACGCCAATCATTGTGAACGCCAATATATGACCTAGGAAACCATTTTAGAAGAAAAACTAGTTGGAAGGTGAGCCTTGTTTGCTCTCTTTCAGCTAGAATAAAAATGATGCATATATAAAGAAGAATGTACTCTCTATGTATTTTCCTAAGACTTGTGGCTTGAGGTCTACTACAGAACAAAAACCCCATTTATTTTTATATCTCTCAATTCACAATTAGATACTCTACTCTATTATGGAATTAAATGCAAGTGAATAGAATGGAAGCCCTTTGCTTTCCAGTGCCCCTATTATAACACAATTTGGTTTCCAATTAAGGGTGAAATTGGGTTCATTCAACCCTCAACATGAGTTACAATTTTTCCCTTCTACAATATTATTCATCATACCAATTTGGCTAGCCTGATTTCCATGAGTAATGGATGATGTTGTGGCATCCTCTTAAATTATGATTATCGATCACAATATTTCAACATTTGAGAAGCATAAATATTTCATCCAAACTCTGATTGGCATCCTTTTTGGATAGGTAGAAAACCTTCTATCTATAAAATAGAGTTTGAAGATGTGGAAGTTTAGTCGAAGTGTTTTACCCGCAAAATCATCATTTAAAGCCTCAAACTAGCTGCGGATGGTTTCTTACACCAATTCTCCAAACCAAGTCCCATCGCTAAAATTGATCCTATAAGTTGATTTCTCTATCTTTTCCAGCCTAAAATATGAAGATGGATGACAAACAATATAATTATAAAATCTAGATGACTAATGATTTGTGTGAAATAGTAATTGTGATAGAATAAAATTTTGGAACTATTAAATTCCAATTAATATATATGTCAATGAAATGATAATCAATATATATTTTTAAAATATAAGAGTAATTTAATGTCATGAATATATGGTTGTATCAAGTGTTAAATACCTACCTACAACCACCCTTTCCACCTTTCAACCCCTAATTCCATCAATGGACATAGTATTCACAATAGATCCCTTCCATTGATTCTATTATGACTAATGTTTCTTACCTTGCTCCAACTACCTTTACCTCAATGACCTTTGTCGTTACTTCAAAAATTGTGTTACTAGAAATTTTATATAAATCACTCCCATATTTACCTCCTAACCACACAATGAATATAGAAATATATATTCAAAAAATCCATATCAACAACAACGACGTTTTTTTTCCATGAGAAAAAGTCAAATACTCATATTAATTAATAGGATCCATCATCCCCCTCCCTTAGTACATTAGTGAGTGTACCATGCACACATATTTGGAAGAAGACCGAATCCCCATATTTATTAATAGGAGTCACAATCACCTCCCTCATCACACTAAATTAGTCAATGTACTATACACATAGAAAACTATATAATTTTATTATACAATGTCACATTATTAATTGAATATTTTTTATTAATATTTAATTTATTCTTCACCATCAACCAATTCCACTACAAGAACAAGCTAATTGAATAAGTTAAAGTTAATGAGTATGGCACATATCATTATCATTTTCCTATGATAAATCTACTTTTCTCCACGGGTTTAAATTCATTAGTTCTTTTCTAGAATTAGTTGTTAATCTTGTTTCTTCCGCTAAAGAACGATCTCTCTTCTCTTTCTTAGTAGGAATACAAAGAGTCCATGTTTTGTCAGATGGTTCTAAATTAACTAGTCTGATATGAATTCATAGATTCTATTGTTTTTTCTTATACATTTCAAGTTATATATCTAATATCTAATGTGCTAGAAAATAATGTCCACACCGGAAAAATATGTTCAACTTCATCCATTACACAAATTTCAAAAACATGTTTCTAATTAATTGATGCTCATCATGTGCCTTAGTAAATTATGCACTTCCTTGTACACTACAAGATTATCTTCATAATCGATTTGATAACCATAACCAAATGTTATGGAGTAGTTGATTAAGTACATCATGTACTCGTTCATATAATTAATCTAGCTGATGAAGGAATAATTATAGATCCAATTCATTAACATACAACACTACTAACAAAAAAGGCTTAACATTTTTTTGAAGTAAATGTACATGAGATTTGCAAAGGGAAAGATGATATGCCTACACAGATAAATCATTGTATTTTCCCTATCCTAAAAGCAACTGAATGCGATTGGTTAAACCCCGAAGGATATCTTTTGTATGCATTGAAATTCAAACAAAATTTTATGCATATGACAACATTGCCTCAATTCCTTGTTAGAATTAGGAATTCCTTGAGGTTATGGGGTTAGATGGATTTCCCAATTCGAATTGCATAATGTTGTCATGAATTGATAAAATTAAATACATTTGGGATGATTTTTATCTTCATAAGTGTCTTCTGTCATTAATCTTTTTTTTATAAAATTTGAATCTAATCCAGACTAAATCTCACATAAATTAAACTAACACAAACACATTAATAAATATGGTCGATATACATCATAGTCATCAATTTAATATATGCTATATTATAAATCTAGTATGCTAAATTAATATATTAATATTGTTAATAGGTTAATATATTACTATTAATATTAATATATTGTTAATATTAATATTATAAATCTAATATGATCAATTAATATATTAAATACTGTAATTATTATTGTTAATTATATTATTAATATAAATATTATTAATTAATTAATAATTAATAATTAATTCATTAATTTTTTATAATTAATTAATAAATGATAATAATAATAATAAAATTATTATTATTTAATATAATAATAATAATAATTTAATAAAATAAAATAATTATTATTATTGTTTTATTAGTATAATTATTGGTTTTATTTATTTATTAATATAAATTATTTTTTTTTAATTTATATTAATTAATATTAAATAGTAATATTAAAAATGCTATGGACAACATTATATCCTATGATTATGAACCCTTAGATTAATAAACCCAAGAGATTGATATTATAAACTGAGGGAAATAATATAACCAATGGATTTATACTAAAAACCCAAGGGGTTATAAACCCAAGGAAATAATATTAAACCCAAAGGATCTATATTCTGAACTCAAGGTATATAAACACTAAGATAAACATTATAAACCTTAAAATGATCATGGTTGACTATGGTTCATTTTCATATTGAGACAATATTTTTTATAATGTGATGTTCGAGCATGGTTGACCATGATTGATTTTCATATAGTGACATTTTTTCTCAAAATGTGATGGTTGAACATGGTTGACCATGATTGATTTTCATATGGAGACAATCTTTGTAACAGTGTCACATAGAACCATTGTTGATTTTCGCATTGAGAAAATATTTGTAAGAATGTGACATTGGACCACGGTTGACCATGATTATAAATCAAAAAGATTAATATTAAGCCCAAAGATTAATATTATAAACCCTTTGAGTAATATTATACCATAGGAATATGAACCCTTAGATTAAAAAACTGAACAGATTGATATTATAAGCCCAAGCGAAAAATAAACCCAAGGGATTGATACTAAAATAACAAGGGAATAATATTAAAGCCAACATATATAAATCCTAAGTGTGGGAAAACCCTGTCGTGGATTATAATAGATAATATTATAAACCTAAGGTATATAAACCATAAAATAAATATTATAAATAGTAAAATAAACATGGTTGACCCTGTTTTACCATGGTTGATTTTCATATAGAGATGATTTTCCTGACAATGCGACAATTGACTGTGGCTGACCATGGTTGATTTTCATATTGAGACAATCTTTGTCACAATGTGACATTGGACCATGGTTGCACATGGTTGACCATTATTATAAACCCAAGGGATTTATATTAAACCCTAGGATTAATATTATAAACCTTATGAAAAATATTATACCCTAGAAATATGAACCCTTAGATTGATAAACCCAAGGGATTGATACTATAAACTCAAGAGATTAATTCTAAAACCCCAAGTTATTATAAACCCTAGGGAACAACATTAAATCCATGGGATTAATATTATAAACCCAAGGGATTAATATTATTAACCCAATGTATATAAACCTTAAGTTAAGTATTATAAACACAAGGGAACAATAAACCCAATGGATTAATACTATAAACCAAAGGGATTATAAACCCAAGGGAATAATATTAAACCCAAGGGATAAATATAATAAACCCAAACATAAATATTATAAACCATAAAATAAACACGGTTAACCATGGTTGATGGATGATGGTTTACCATGATTTATTTTCAAATTAAGATAACCTTTAGCAAAATGCGACGTTGTACTATGGTTGTCCATGGTTTATTTTCATATTGAGACAATATTTTTGATAATGCAACATTGGACCATGGTTGACCATTGACGACCATGGTTGTCAGAATGTAACGTTGGACCAAGGGATTGGTAAACTGAATGAATATGAAACCTTAGATTGATAAAAACAAGGGATTGATATTATAAGTACAAACGATTAGTTCTAAAACCTCAACATATTGTCAACCTGAAGGAATATTATTAAACCGAAGGGATCAATATTATAAATGCAAGCTATATAAACCCTAACATAAAAAATATAAACCCAAGGGATTAAGATTAAAAACCCAAGGGAATAATATTAAACCCAAGTGATAAATATTATAAACCCTAAAATAAACACGGCTAACCATGGTTGACCACAATTTATTTTCAGATTGACACAATCTCTGTCACAATGTGACGTTGGATTGTGGTTGACCATGATTGATCTTCAAAATTGAGATAAAATTTAGCACAATGTTACATTGAACAATGGTTGACCATGGTTGACCATGGTTTATTTTCATATTGAGACAATGTTTGTCACAATGCGACATTGGACCATCAATGACGAAGGTTGTCACAATGTGACGTTGGACGAAGAGACAATCTTTGTCACAATTTCACCATGGTTATTGACCATGGTTTACCATGATTAGGCATGGGTTGGAATGGTTGATTTTGATATTGAGACAATATTTGAAACAATGTGACGTTGGAACATGGTTGACGAAGGTTGATATTCATATTGAGATAATCCATCTCACAATGTGACATTGATTTGTTTTCATATTGAGAAATATTTTTCACAATGTGACATTGGACCATGGTTGACAATGATTGATAAACCCAAGGGATTGATATTATAAACCTAAGAAATTAATTCTAAAACCTAAGGTATTATAAAACCAAGGGAATAATATTAAACCCTAGGGAATCATAAACCCAAGGGAATAATATAAATATTATAAATCCAATATATATGAAGACTAAGATAAATATCATAAACCATAAAATAAACATGCTTCACCAGAGTGAATTTTCATATTGACACATTCTTTGTCATAGTGCGACATTGGACAATGGTTGACCATGATTGATTTTCATATTGAGACAACCGTTGACACAATTCCATGTTGGACAATGGTTTTTCATGGTTGACGATTGTTGATTTTCATATTGAGACAATATTTGTCACAATGTGACTTTGGACCAGAGGTGACCATAGTTGACCATGGTTGTCAAAATGTGATGCCAGACCATGAGAAAATCTTTGTCACAATGTGACCATGCTTTAGTAACCATGGTTGACCATGATTGACCATGGATGACCATGATTGAATTCCATATTGAGAAAATCTCTCTCACAATACGATGTTGGACATTGGTTGACCATGTTTGACCATGGTTGATATTCATATTGAGAAAATATTTGTCACAATGTGGTGTAGGACCATAGCAGACGATAATTGACCACGGTCGATCATGCTTGAGGAATTTGGACCATGATTGACCATGATTTCTTTCGATATTGAGAAAATATCTGTCACAAACCCATATTAGCATTATTGTAACGCTAAGGGATTAATAAACCCAATGAATTTATATTATAAATCCAATGGATTATAAACCTAAGGGATTTATATTAAAACCTAGGAATAATATTATAAGCTCTATCAATATTATTATACCCTAGGAATATGAAACCTTATATTAATAAACCTAAGGGATTGATATTATAAACCTAAGGAACTAATAAAGCTAAAGTATTAATATTGTAAACCAAAGCTATATAAATGCTATGATAAATATTATAAGCTCTGAAACGAACATGGTTGACCATAGTTGATTTTCATATTAAGACAATCTTTGTCATAATGTGTTGTTGGACCATGGTTGACCATGATCGGTTTTCATATTGAGAGAATATTTCTCATTATGCGACATTAGACCCTGGTTTACCATGGTTGACCATGGTTGATTTTAATATTAAGAGAATACTTGCTAGAATACGACATTAGACCACGATTGACCATAGTTGTCACAATGTGACATTGGACCACGAGACAAACTTTGACTCAATGTGACCATAGTTATTGACCATGGTTGACTATAACTAATTTTCATATTGAGACAATCTTTATCGAAATGTGATGTTTGACCATGGTTGACAATGGTTGATGAAGGTTGACCATTATTGACCATGGTTGAGCATGACTGACCATGATTGACAATGGTTGATTTTCATATTGACCATGTTGGAACGTGGTTAATCATGATTGATTTTTAGATTGAGACAAAGTTTATCAAAATGTGACATTGGACCATGGTGTACCATGGTTTACCATGATTGAACATGGTTGAGAAAGGTTGACCAACAGAATGTGAGCATGGTTATTGACCATATATGACCCTGGTTGATTTTCATATTAATATAATCTTGGTCAAAATGTGATGTTCGACCATGGTTGGCTATGGTTGATGATGGTTGGCCATCATTGACCATGCTTGAACATGGGTAATGATGGTTCACATAAGATTGATGTTCATATTGAGACAATATTTTTCACAATGTGATGTTGGACCATTGTTGACCATAGTTGATCATGACTGACCATGGTTGATTGTCATATTGACCATGATATCACACCCTATCTATAATATTATAGCCTAGGGATATGAACCCTTGGATTTATAAACCCAAGGGATTAATATTGTAAACCTAAGTTATATAAACCCCAAGATAAATACTATAAATCCTAAAACAAACATGGTTCACCGTGGTTGATTTTCATATTGGGACAATCTTTGTCACAATGCATAATTGGACCATTTTTCACCATGGCTAATTTTCATATTGAGACAATATTTGTCACAATGCACAGTTGGACAATCGTTGACCATGGTTGACCATGATTGATTTTCATTTTGAGAGTATATTTCTCAAAATGCGACATTGGAGACTAGTAGACCTTGGTTGACCATGGTTCATTTTCATATTGAGACAATCTTTGTCACAATTCATAATTGGACCAAGGTTGTCACAATGTGATGTTGGACCATGAGACAATATTTGACATAATGTGACCATAGTTATTGACCATCGTTGACCATGCTTGATTTTCATATTGAGACATTCTTCGT
Source organism: Pinus tabuliformis (assembly GCA_031772625.1). Taxonomy (NCBI): domain Eukaryota; kingdom Viridiplantae; phylum Streptophyta; class Pinopsida; order Pinales; family Pinaceae; genus Pinus; species Pinus tabuliformis. The sequence continues at coordinate 624,293,565 of CM062807.1, read as the reverse complement.
CAAAATGGAATGTTCGACCATGGTTGATAATGGTTGATGATGATTGACCATCATTGACCATGGTTGATAATGGTTGGTGATGGTTCACATATGATTGATGTTTATAGTGAGACAAAATTTGTCACAATGTGACATTGGACCATGGTTGACCATGAATGGCATGATTGACCATGGTTTCTTTTCGTATTGACCATGATTAAGCATGATAATGCTCAATACATTACTTTCGCAGGTTGATAGCGATGAGTGTGAGAGCTGCTGGCAACAAAATTTTATAAAATTTTAGCTTCACTTTTGACGAATTTTGATGTTTGAAAACGATTCGTAATAATCTTACCCATGTTCTCCACAGCCTTAGTCTTGGATCTACGACTCTTACAAAGCATATTCTAAATATCTTCGCCGACCTTAAATCCGAACATTCGAATTAAATTTATAGAAAAAGTAAACGCGTGCACGTAGTGCGTGCATGCTAAATCCGAACATTCTGATTAAATTAAAAACTAAAGTCAACGCCTGCACGTATTGGGCAGTTCCTATTTCCACCTCCATAATGAAGTTAATGCTATGTCCTTACTCCCTCTGACAATGACAGACGGCCTCCTTGACGTCATGGCGCCTTTACATGCTCGACCATGGATCATGGCATGCATCCCTCTCCGGCAATTACAGGTCACGCAGCTCCAGCGACTCTGCCGTTTGCCGTGCTCCTGCCCATCAACCCTGCCCGCCTCCACTTTGGCCTCCACTCTGGCGTGCAGGCACACGTCGGTCAGTCGGTTGCCTCCGCCTTGAATGCCACCACCAGACCGTACACTCATTTGAATTTGGAAACCCGCCGAAACAAGAACTTGAACCCGGCCATTCATTATTCTAAGTTGGTTTGAAATTTGAAATTGAAACCGCGGCATCTCGAAGAATTCGGCGGTACATTTTCATTCAAGAAAGTTGAAGCTTCAGTCCAAAGACACCTTCGTCGAACACATCAGGGGCCTGCTGAGCATTGTCATGCAGGACGTGTAGTTGAAGCTTTTTTTCTCCTCGGCTCCCGACATGGTACTGCAAAATATACACGTTGAAGCTGCCAAACCAAGGTTTTGGATGAATTCTGCACCGCCAAATTGGGGGATCTTTACGCCTAAGAAGACAAAGACATCATCGTTGAGATTTTAAAATCTCAGCCATCAAATATCATTGAGCAAAAATTCTGTACCGTTATCAGCTGTAATGGGCACGACATCTTTTGTACTTGGCAGTCTTCATCTTCATCTTGATGTTCTTGAAGTTTTGATTGTGCGTCTCTGTTTCTTACATTTTATGGTTTTGTGTGTTTTGAAAATCGTATAGCTTTCTAATACCTTGCTATAACGGAATTTCATCGTGCAGGCCTTGTAGGAAGGATACCAACACCAACGAGGGAAGATGTTCTCAGGAGGCAGCAAATTATCAGATTGGAGTTTGCTTGTTCTGTATCTGTTAGGTGTCATGCTCATTCTCTTTCCCTTTCCTGTGATTATTCTCGTATTCTCTTACCTCAAGGAGTCCATGCGTGGGCCCCTTTCTGAAGGTCGAGAAAGAAACACATCACAAGATGTTCCTAATGAAGATGGGGTGAACCAGAGCACGGAGGATATCTCAAAACATTCTGATGAACATTACGACATGAGAGTGACTGTGACTACGGCCATTGATGAGAGGCCAACCTTCCTTGGTAAACCCACTTCTATGGCCACATCCATAGTTAATTAAAATCCCTTCCACCCCTCACTACCTTGAGGTTTTTATTCATTCTTGATTTTGATAATGTAGATTTGTCAGCTGAGGTAAGATATTTGTGTGTATATGTTTCATATTTTGTTGGAAACTCAAATATAGTTATCTTACTCTAATAAATTTAGAGTAAAAAATGAAATAAGAGAAAGTTATACCTCATCTGTTTTATTTATAGGTTTTATGTTGCAGCAAATTCTTCAATGGTATCATGCCTATACTGGCCTCAATGCCTAGGTTCTGGATTATATTATTTTTGCAAGTCTAATTTTCATAGTTAAAAGATAGTAGAGTGATGAATGTGAACATCAGGGTTTAAGTTTTTGTGAGCTTGTCATGTTGAATGGATTTCTAAATCTAATTTGAAGTTAAATGTTTACTTTTAGCAAGAAATTATAATCAAATGTATTCGTTGGAGAAAGCAGTAGCTCGATTAAAGAAGAAAATTGTTTATAGTTATATTAAAACAAGGAAGAGTTTATATGATATGTTTTCCTATTTGAATTACTTGATTTTTTTTTTCGAAAATTAATATAAATATTTTGAATTACTTGATTTTTTTAGAAAATTAATATAAATATTTAGTGTCTAGTTTATTTTCAAATCTAAAAAAACATTGGGTTTTTTTGAAGGTTTAGGGGTAAGAGTGAAGGTCAAAATTTAATGTGAAGGAGTAATAACAACCATTTTGCTCAACAGCTCAACATAACTTCAATATATATATATATATATATATATATATATATATATATATATATATATATATATATATATATATATATATATATCTATATATATCTCCAGAATAATTGTCAATTGAGTCAGCCAATATATGTAATGTTAATATCTCGAGAATTTTTGGCAATTGATTTAGTGTAGTACTCACTTGACATGAGGTCAATTCCAACTCCTACTCCTTATAAATTCTAATTTTGTAAATTGTGTATTTGGGAATTTCATCACTGAATATCCTCACACATAATGCTTCATCTATATGACCATAACTAACTGAAAGTCTTAAAATTGTAAATTATTATTATTGAAATAAAAAACATTTTAAAATTTATATTTAGTAAATGATATTTAAAGTAAATATTGTCAAATTGTAATATGTTCCCTTAAGTCAGTGATAGCCTGGCTTCATTTTTCTGAAGTTGAAACAGATTAATTTAAGCAGATTAAAACACAATTAATATATGTATATAATTGTGAATTGTTTTTCTTTGAAATAATAGTTATACGTCCAAGCTCATCCTAACATTATTTATTAACATTAGATTTTTCCAATACCTTTTATACGAATTAGCTATGATTAAAGAACTGTCTCCACCTTTAGATTTTCCCGAAATATCTTCTTGTTTAGCTTATCCCGAAATATCTTCTTGTTTAGCTTTTTCCAAAATCTTCATTTTAGAAATTCTCTATCCATAGTATTTTGGAATATATTGGTTAGCTTTTTCTTTGATTACTTTTTGTTTATGAAAATCTTCGTTTCCTACCAGGTTCATTTTTTATATTTTATTATATGCATGGTAGAATCCATCTCCTTTCTTCCTACCCTCTTTCTAGGTCTTTTCAATGTCTACAACAATTTAACATCTTTAATAAAGTAATTTTGGTACAAAAGGCCATGGAGGACCAGTTACAATACCAATGAAAGATGACACTAGCACAGGAAGCATCCTATTACAACAATGGAACTTCCAAGTTCCCTTTTTGCGGGATGGAACAATTTCGACCCTTTTTCTCTTAGCCATCGCTTTCATCAATTCCGAGTGGTTGTGATTGTGACAGGGATGGTAGAACAACCATGATACACAGGAAAATATATATATATATGTTTTGTTATTCATTTATTTACAAAAAAAAATTAGTTGAATTTAGATGTAACTATTTCTAATTTTAGAAATTTATAATACAATTATATAGTTGAACTTAGATTTAACTATTTCTAACTTTAGAGATAGGAGTTGCAAAAATATCTCAACCACCTCTTACAAATTTCAAATTGAGCATGGAAGTCATGGAAGCATTATTTCCAACTCTCTTCCTTAATACTTACATGACAAACATTGAAAACACACATTACAACAATAGGAATAATTTGTGTCTCAATGGTTTTCATAGCACCTACATGACAAATATTGAAAACACACATTACAACAATAGGAATAATTTATGTCTCACTGGTTTTCATTAGCACCCACATCTACTCTGTAATGTTGCAAACACTGCTCTTTCTTCACCACCACATCTTGGAACTATCAATTGACCTTAATTTCAAACATAGCCAATCTTGTACAATTGATGATTCTTGACTACCCCAAACAATAGACTAGATACTGAATATCTCTATAGACATGCTTCCATCCTAGCAGTATGCATCAAAATGCATACTTCGAGTTATATAGGTAAGTTGTTTCCGTACTTAGCTTATCTAGTAATCAACTCTACAACTGACTTTTTCGACATATACACTTACATACATGTGAAGAAATACATGTAACTAATGTTCTTGAAGCACCAAATAACTGCAAAAGACATTAGCATATTACATGCTCAACATAATCAAGTCAATGATATGTTCTCTGGACATAGAAGAACATTGAAAACCATTAACTTAAGAATCTTTGTTCTGCATTATAAAACTTTACAAAACAAAATAACAACAAATCCCACCCATCACAAAACCCAACCAAAAAAAACTAAGAATGTCGAGCTAGAATCGCCTATAAATCTTATGGGCATGAACCTTCTTGCCCTCTCTAAACTTTCAGATATCGATGAAGAACTATAAGAGACAACTGTAGTTGTTGGAGCTCAAGGGAATGCTTCTATTGTTGACTAAAGTGAAAATCTGATTCACTAAGTTCTCTCACACCGTATTGGCTCCCTCGCAGTTTGCACTTTGCACTTCAACACACTTGCAGTAGTGATCACTGTGCGGGGTTGGCAGACCATTGTATTTGTGATGAGCATTGTGTGAGATCCTTAGATGTCCATTGTATTTTAGTGATAAATGTACACCCTGAAAGAGGAGATAGTGAATCCAGAGCTCTCCTTGTGCACAGATTTCTAGAACCCACATAATTTGTTTATCCATACGCCGGTTCATATGAAGTCTCCGTATACGAAGATTAATAGAAAGGTATGGATTTGAAGTTTGAACCAAGTTATGCAATGGCCATTGCATCCAACGTCACCAACACGATATATTAAATAAAGGAGTAACCAACATTGAGCGTTTAGGTGGTTCTCACCTTGTATATCCATCTAGTTTGCACTCAGCTCAAAGAGAAAAAAATATAGTGATATAACAGATGTGGCAATCCTCTGAACAATAATTATTTACATAACAGATCCAACCCTCCAGAACACTGCCTCCAGGAGGGGATTCAACTTGGTGGCTTTGTTTTCACCCAATAAAAATAATAAAAAAATTTAACACGATAGCCAAGGGATGCATCTCTAGCAGAGAGGAGATCATTCTGAGCCTTGCAAAGGGGGCGCAATCGACAACGACATTCCAATAGCAGAGGCTCGATAACACTGCACACACATCAGCTGCCTGCAAGCCGATGAGAATTCGCTTTAGAATAAAGTAGTTGTGAAAAAACTTAACATTGTGTTGATGGTTTTGGACCCACAAAAATTCAAGGGGTCTCCCTGATATGTGGTCCCAATTAGACCTCAAATTGTTTGGGATAGGAGCCCCATTCAGAATATGGCCCAATTGTCGGTTTCTTAAAGATTTTCCTTGGCTCTAACTGTCAGCAAGAGAGAGGAATGAAAATGTTCCTTCGAAAAGAAAGTGAGTGTGCCTGGTGAGTGTTTGGTTGTAAGTGTGTCAAGGTTCTTCTACTATGGAGGGAGAAAAGAAAGTGAGCCTCTAAGAGAGAGGTAATAGTACCACCCTAGTAGAGACACACATAATCAAGAAGGACCTATCTGACATCAAGCGGAATAGTCCACAAAGATGCAATGGTCAATACAACTAATCAACAAGAGAGATATGTGTAATATCCAGCCGAATAGTACACAAAGATGTGACAACAATAATAACCATTACAACACATTATCAATATGATAAATACTAAAATAACCGAAATAGTTGAACCACTTTAGCACAAATGAAAGAAAACATGAATTACAAACATCCACCGAATAGCCTTACAAATATTCATAATCCATGCATGAAGAACATGCTGGCCATGAGGATTCTTATATTAAGTAAAAATTCCAAGACACATGTATACAATGAACACCACTGGCTCCAATAGTGGAGCGTTGGAGCCACTCCTCTAATGCCTTGTGGGAGGAGCCAAGGTGAAAAGTCCTTTGATTATACAATGAGGGTGTATATATAACTAATGAGCCGATGCTTCACCTTCCTTGTGACTCTTTGACTAACCTCATGACTCTTTGACTTCCTATAACTTTTCGAGTTTACATGACTCTTCACATTTAGAATGTGTCCTTTGGATTTCCACTTTACAATACATTTTGAAATTTTGAATAGATAATTACATAATCCACAATGATGATGTGGAATATGACAACTCATGACATAACATGACATGACATTGTTAACATAAACTGTTTGATGACATGGCAATGTCAAGCCACTACTGTTGCTCCTTGGTATATGTCTTCTTGAGGATGCTCTTCTATCCACCTCGTTATGGATTAGAGGTAAGGAGTCTTCAATGGTATCAAGTCTTGAGTTGTGATCACAAAATGGTATCCCTCTACCTTCTCCTGGTTGATCAGCTTGCATAATAAGCTAAAATATGTCCTTTAGCCTGTTTCCCTTCTCCATGTCATTTTTCATCATATTGTCATGATATGATAGAGTACTTGCATCCATGATTCACTCATGACGAGGTGACATCAGTCCGATAAAACCCCTAGTCTAAGATGGCACATGTTGATCCACTAATTAAGATGGAACCGAGTTGCAGGCTGGAAGAGAGGTTCAGTGACTGTGTAATTTTTCAAATCAAGAGATCAGGGTTGAAGCTTGAGCTTTGAGACTGCACAATGCACAGTAATCATCAAAAACTATTCAGGGAAGTTTCCTTTCCTTTCTAAGTCTTTCTTATTATATTTTAAAAGTTATTGTAAGACTTATCTCCAAATTTGATCATAAAATGTTTCAAGTTTGTTTTGGAGCAATATTTGCGAAATAAATTAAACCTCTATTAAAGCGCTCATATGCAAGTTTTTATCACGTCTATGCTTTAGATTAGAGATTTTGTTTTGAATAAAATGCCTAAATAATAACCTACCATGCGAGACAAAATCGTAAAATGCTTAACATAAGGCTAAGAACACAAGAATATATGTACTCTCTTTGTTAATATTTCTCTTCTTATCTCGTTTGGTTATGGTCTCAATTTTTGCATGGCTTATTTCTTTTGTTTACTTCCAAGAACATTCGTTTTTGCATTGCTTTGGTTTTACTATGCTTTGCTTTAGACTTGATTTTTGCAAGGCTTGTGATGCATTTCGCTTGCTTTATGTAATTGTTTGATTTCATGACATTTTCAAAAGTTATACAGGGAATTATTCCTATGTAACAATAGTTGGTGAACATGGGCTATCTCTACTCTATCTTTAACATAAGATTTCATTTATCTAAAGGCAATCTATATCATGTTTCTCTTTTTATCTCATACCAACCATGACCATGGGAAACATTTAAATATGAATAAAAGCCTATAGTTCATCCATTATAAATGAACAATTGTTTAAAGTGTTTGCTTTGAATGCCTCCCACACCCCTCCACATTTAAACCTCTACATTGGTAGATGAAAAGAAAACTAGTGAGTCAAACTTAACTAGTATCACATATATTCCTTTAAATAGAAAACTTCGAGTACCACCCCTCTCTCTTCAACTAATTAATAAAGCAATTTTTCAGTAAAACTAATAAAAAATGTAACATATAAGAGAGTTGAAAGCACACATGTGTGATAAGTGTATTGAAACTCATCAGGGTACTAAATAGGCTCGCTGACAGTTGGTCAATGCATACATGGTATCAAGATAACTTCGTTAGGGTACTGAACAGGCCTACTAACAACAATGTAATTACAGGAAAAAAAGTTTATTTAATATTGAACAGATGTAGGTTAATACTAAAACCCTCCTATCTATCATTACCAGGATTAGAAAGAAATATAAAATAATAAATATTCCCTTTTGATTAAATTCATTGTTTTAGAACTAAACATTCTAGTACTTTCACTTTTAAGAACTTATATTATGTTGATTTGTTTGTTTATACGGAAACTGTGCATATACGGAAGATATGCGCATATACGGAAGATATGCGCATGTCTTCTGTATATCCCTAACTTTCCTGTATATGCATATCTTCCGTATATGCATGTCGTTCATGTATCTGCATCGTAGATTCGCAAATTCCATATACAGAAATTGCGCATATACGGAAATTGGGCATATACGGAAGATGTGCGCATATACGGAAATTGGACATATACGGAAGATATGCGCATATCTTCCGTATATCCCTAACTTTCCTGTATGTGCATATACGGAAACTGTGCATATACGGAAGATATGCGCATATACGGAAATTGGGCATATACGGAAGATATGCGTATATCTTTTGTATATGCCCAATTTCCGTATATGTACAATTTCTATATATGGAATCTGCGAATATACGATGCAGATACATGAAAGACGTGCATATACAGAAGATATGCACATACAGGAAAGTTAGAGATATACGGATGGCATGCGCATATCTTTTGTATATGCCCAATTTCCATATATACCCACATCTTCTGTATATGCACCGTTTCCGTATATGCACAATTTCTGTATATGGAATTTGTACATATCTTCGTTTATGTATCTGCGTCGTATATGTGCAAATTCCATATACAGAAATCGCGCATATACGGAAGATATGCACATATACGGAAATTGCGCATATATGGAAGATATGTGCATGTCTTCCGTATATCCCTAACTTCCCTGTATGTGCATGTACGGAAACTGTGCATATATGGAAGATATGCGCATATACGGAAATTGGGCATATATGGAATATATACGCATATCTTCCGTATATGCCCAATTCCCGTATATGCACAATTTTTGTATATGGAATCTGTGCATATAAGATGCAGATACATGAACGACGTGCATATACAGAAGAAATGCACATACAGGAAAGTTAGGGATATACGGAAGACATGCGCATATCTTCCGTATATGCCCAATTTCCGTATATGCGCACATCTTCTGTATATGCACAGTTTCCGTATATGCGCAATTTCTGTATATGGAAATTGTACATATCTTCATTTATGTATCTGCATCGTATATGCACAAATTCAATATACAGAAATTGCGCATATACGGAAACTGTGCATATACGGAAGATATGCGCATATACGGAAGATATGCGCATATCTTCCGTATATCCCTAACTTTCTTGTATGTGCATATCTTCCGTATATGCACGTCGTTTATTTATCTGCATCGTATATGCGCAAATTCAATATGCAGAAATTGCGCATATACGGAAACTGTGCATATACGGAAGATATGCGCATATACGGAAGATATGCGCATGTCTTCTGTATATCCCTAACTTTCCTGTATGTGCATATCTTCCATATATGCACGTTGTTCATCTATCTGCATCGTAGATGCACAAATTCCATATACAGAAATTCCACATATACGGAAATTGGGCATATACGGAAGATGTGCACATATACGGAAATTAGGCATATACGGAAGATATGCGCATACCTTCCGTATATCCCTAACTTTCCTGTACGTGCATATATAAAAATTGCGCATATACGGAAGATATGCACATATACGGAAATTGGGCATATACGGAAGATATGCGCATATCTTTCGTATATGCCCAATTTCCGTATATGCACAATTTTTGTAAATGGAATCTATGCGTATACGATGCAGATACATGAACGACGTGCATATATGGAAGATATGCACATACAGGAAAGTTTGGGATATACGGAAGACATGCACATATTTTTCGTATATGCCCAATTTCCGTATATGCGCACATCTTCTGTATATGCACAGTTTCTGTATATGCACAATATCTGTTTATGGAAATTGTACATATCTTCGTTTATGTATCCACGTCGTATACGCGCAAATTCCATATACAAAAATTGCGCATATACGAAAATTGCGCATATTCGGAAGATATGGGCATATACGGAAACTACGCATATACGAAAGATATTCACATGTCTTCCGTATATTCCTAACTTTCCTGTATGTGCATATACGGAAACTGTGCATATACGGAGGATATGCGCATATACGGAAATTGGGCATATACGGAAGATATGCGCATATCTTTCGTATATGCCTAATTTCCGTATATGCACAATTTTTGTATATGGAATCTGCGCATATACGATGCAGATATATGAACGACGTGCATATACGGAAGATATGCACATACATGAAAGTTAGGGATATACGGAAGACATGCGCATATCTTACGTATATGCCTACATCTTTAGTATATGTATAGTTTCCGTATATGCGCAATTTCTGTATATGGAAATTGTACATATCTTCGTTTATGTATCTGCATCATATATGCGCAAATTCAATATACAGAAATTGCGCATATATGGAAACTGTGCGTATATGGAAGATATGCGCATATACGGAAATTGCGCATATACGGAAGATATGCGCATATCTTCTATATATCCCTAACTTTCCTGTATGTGCATATCGTCCGTATATGCACATCGTTTATTTATCTGCATCGTATATGCGCAAATTCAATATGCAGAATTTGCGCATATAAGGAAACTGTGCATATACGGAAGATATGCGCATGTCTTCCGTATATCCCTAGCTTTCCTGTATGTGCATATCTTCTGTATATGCACGTCGTTCATGTATCTGCATCGTATATGCACAAATTCCATATACAAAAATTGCGCATATACGGAAATTGGGCATATACGGAAGATGTGTGCATATATGGAAATTGCACATATACGGAAGATATGCGGATGTCTTCAATATATCCCTAACTTTCCTGTATGTGCATATACGGAAGATATGCGCATATACTGAAACTGGGCATATACGCGCATATCTTCCGTATATGCCCAGTTTCCGTATATGCGCAATTTATGTATATGGAATCTGCGCATATACGATGAAGATACATGAACAATGAGCGTATACGGAAGATATGCACATACAGGAAAGTTAGGGATATACGGAAGATATGTGCATACCTTCCGTATATGCCCAATTTCTATATATGCGCATATCTTCCGTATATGCAGAATTTTTGTAATGCGCAATTTCTGTATATGGAATTTTCGCGTATATGATGCAGATACATGAACGACGTGCATATACGAAAGATATGCACATACAGGAAAGTTAGGGATATACGGAAGACATGCACATATCTTTCGTATATGCCCAATTTCCTTATATGTGCACATCTTCCGTATATGCACATTTTCCGTATATGCGCAATTTCTGTATATTGAATTTGCGCATATACGATGCAGATACATAAACGAAGATACGTATAACTTCCATATACAGAAATTGCACATATACGGAAACTGTGCATATACGGAAGATGTGCGCATATACAGAAATTGGGCATATACGGAAGATATGTGCATGTCTTCTGTATATCCCTAACTTTCATGTATGTGCATATCTTCCGTATATGCACGTCATTCATGAATCTGCATCGTGTATGCGCAGATTCCATATACAGAAATTGTGCATATACGGAAATTGGCGATATACGGAAAATATGTACATATCTTCCATATATGCCCAATTTTTGTATATACGCATATCTTCCGTATATGCACAGTTTCCGTATATGCACATATAAGAAGGTTAGGGATATACAGAAGACATGCGCATATCTTCCGTATATGTGCAATTTCCGTATATGCGCATATCTTCCGTATATGCACAATTTCCGTATATGCGCAATTTCTGTATATGGAATTTGCACGTATACGACGCAGATACATAAACGAAGATACGTACAAATTCCATATATAGAAATTGCACATATACAGAAACTGTGCATATACAGAAGATGTGCGCATATACGGAAATTGAGCATATACGGAAGATATGCCCATGTCTTCCGTATATCCCTAACTTTCCTGTATGTGCATATCTTCCATATATGCATGTCGTTCATGTATCTGCATTGCAGATGCGCAAATTTCATATATAGAAATTGCGCATATACGGAAATTGGGCATATACGGAAGATGTGCGCATAGACGGAAATTGGGCATATACAGAAGATATGCGTATATCTTCCGTATATCCCTAACTTTCATGTATGTGCATATCTTCCGTATATGCACGTCGTTCATGTATCTGCATCGTATATGCACAGATTCCATATACAGAAATTGTGCATATACGGAAATTGGGGATATACGGAAGATATGTGCATATCTTCAGTATATGCACAATTTTCATATATGCGCATATCTTCCGTATATGCACAGTTTCCGTATATGCACATACAGGAAAGTTAGGGATATACGAAAGATATGCGCATATATTCCGTATATGCCCAATTTCCGTATATGCGCACATCTGTCGTATATGCCCAATTTCCATATATGCGCAATTTCTGTATATGGAATTTACGCATCAGCGATGTAGATACACGAACGATGTGCATATATCGAAGATATGCACATGCAGGAAAGTTAGGGATATACGGAAGATATACGCATATCTTTCGTATATGCCCAATTTCCGTATATGCACACATCTTCCGTATATGCCCAATTTCCGTATATGCACACATCTTCCATATATGCCCAATTTCCGTATATGCACAATTTCTGTATATGGAATTTGCGCATCTGCGATGCAGATACATGAACGAAGATATGTACAATCTCCATATACAGAAATTGCACATATACGAAAACTGTGCATATATGGAAGATGTGCACATATACGGAAAATGGGCATATACGGAAGATATGCGCATGTCTTCTGTATATCCCTAACTTTCCTGTATGTGCATATCTTCCATATATGCACGTCGTTCATGTATGTGCATCGCAGATGTGCAAATTCCATATACAGAAATTGCACATATACGGAAATTGGGCATATACGGAAGATGTGCGCATATCTTTCGTATATTCCCAATTTCCTTATATGCGCATATCTTCCGTATATGCACAGTTTTCGTATATGCACATACAGGAAAGTTAGGGATATACGGAAGACTGCCAAAAGTGGCCTGAAGCCAGATAAAAAAATTTCAAAAAATATTATAGAGGTATTGTTTGAATCATGTTTTTTATTGTGGAAATAGATTCAACACCATCAAAAACTTGAAAGGCACTTAAAATTATGAATTTTAACAGCTTTTACTTAGATTTACAAAAATCCCCGCCCAATTTTTTCAAAATATGGCTAGAATTTCCATAACTTTGAGAGAAAAAAATATAACCTTGGACTACGACAAACTTGAAAACCTCACAGGAATTTCCATAACTTTGAAAGGATGTGGAACATGCTCACAGAAATTGTGAATTTGCTTCTAGTGATGGACCCAGATGATTTCCTTTGCCTTAAACACCAGTTGGCAATTAGCAACACTAATACGCTTGCAGGTGCATGTTTCCTTCGGTCTGCCCCCCTTAGAGACCTTACAAATGCATGCAAGGAACTAAGGCATCTGGTGCCCAAAGTCATGGGTCTTGAGGCTTATCCAAAGGGTCGACCAAGGCTCTAGGAGGCACTTGTGCATTTGTTTCATTCACATGGACTTCGCTCACATAGCACTTCAGGTGCTTATCATGTTGCAACGATACATGTTCTGTTGGCCTTCTAAGCAATAGAAGCTGCGGTGAAAAGGTTTTTCTTCTCATATCGGCAGCTGGTAGTAACAGCCATGGGTAGCATTGAAATGAGCACTAAAGTTGGTTGGCAACGTCACTTCTTTGTGCGACGACTTCAAATGAGACTAGATGATGCTGTAATAATATATACTGCATGTAGACATATTGATAAATCCAATGTTATTTGTCATGAGACAAATGCAATCAGTAGGTCCATGAGATTCAATTATGCACCACATTTAAGTTGGGATATGCGATCTAGTGTCCAAGATTTCGTTAAAAGAGGTTTTAATGTTACAATGATATGGGACAAGTTCATCTCTGATGTGAAGGATGGATCTCGTGAGTTATACATAGGTATACCTCGAGATACCTACATGACAAAAAAAGATATAAGTAACATTTACAATGATATTATAAGGCTAGAGTATGTTAAAAATCAAAGTGATCCAGAGAGTGTGGAGTGCTGGTATAAGGAAAACCCAGAGAGTTTTTTCTTCTACCAAAAATAAGATCTTGTTGAAAATATCCCTTTTATCATAGGCATACAAACAAAGTGGATGTGTTCAATGATGCTGAAATACTCTCACAATAATATTATCTCAATGGATTCAACCTTTAGTACAAATAAGTACGCGGTGAGTACATATTTATCCTAGATCCGATTCATTTATTTAACCTCATATTAATGGATGTATCTTATATAAATATAATTATGCACATTTTTTGTAATGCAGTATCAACTTTACACCTTAATGGTTTTCGACAAACATCACAATTGGGTTCCAATAGCTTAGGTGATATCATCACGCAATACTATAGCTGATCTTTCTAAATGGATGTTGGCCTTACTTGTAATTGGAAACAAAGAGCGACCAGATTGGCATGTTCTTGCCTTCATCACAGATGATGCTACTGCCGAAATTGAAGCATTGAGGTGATGTGCTTATTATTTTTATAAGAGGCATAAAAAATATTGTTAATGTATAATCTCTCTAAAAATTATGTTATTGCAGGTCTTCAATCAAGTGCAAAGTATTATTATGTGTGTGGCATGTTCGTCGTGCATGGTTGAAAAATGTTGGAAACAAGGTCAAAGGGAGGGAAAACCAAATACGCATTTTTCGTGGTTTAGGAGAAATCATGCACATGTGTAAAGATGATGAATCTGTGAGAAAGAAAGTTGAAAGCTTATTTGAAGAATTCAGTGAACAAAAAGGATTTTTGGAATATTTTAGAAATACTTGGTTGTCCAACAACAAAATATGTAAGCTTCTTATTGGTGGTTTTAATGACTCTATTTTTCATGTCATATGTATACTTATTAATATATAACTAATAAATTTCTTTCTACCGATATGTGGGCAAAAGCATATAGAAATTTTCCACATTCAAATCACGATACGAACAATGCCATTGAATCTTACCATCGGTATGTCAAGGAATGGTACCTATGTGAGAAGAAAAATGCATGCCACAGAAGGGTTGATTGGTTAATCTATGTTTTGTTGACAAAGGTTGTATTATTTTACAATCATATGCACCGTTTAAAAGAAGTTGGTTTTGTACGACCCAGAAAAATACAGGAACAATTGAATTCATCCAAGTGTAGAGGTAAGAAAATCCCAAATGAAGATTGTGTGCCTGATGAAAAGAGTAATGACTACTGGGTTCATAGCCAAAATAAGGATACTCGTGACATTTGGTACAATGTCATATATAAGGGTTCTAATCTACACTTCTGCAATTGCAATTGGGCCCTAAATGGAAATATCTGTAAACATGTATTGAAAGTTGAGATGTTAGTGAGTAACACTATTTTGGGTGAAAATGTAGCACCTGGTGTCACTGATCCCATGACAGAAAGGCCTAGAATTTTATTTTATTTGAATGAAACACCTATATTGGTCCCAAAAATCCAAACAGAGCTTTCACCATGCTTTGATTCTCCTCCCAATCTGAATTATCATAATGAAACAAGCGTTGATAATTTAGAGAATTTCTCATACAATGTTGAATCGACCAATGTACGACAAGATAGTGCATTCTCTGAACATGATGAGATGAAACGTGTTAACTCATCAACTCTTGAGAAATTGAGATCCATAATACCTACAAATTTGGAACAGGGATATGCATTGAACAACTTGGTAGAAAAAGCATGTCAAGAATACAACAAAATGTTTCTCAATACTATAACTCCATCCAAGATCACTACCAAGAGAAAACATACTTTATTGAGTCCAGTAAATAAAAAGAGGCGATGTGGTCGCAAGTCAAAATCAGGGACAGATATACTACAATTTGAAAGGGTTGGACGAGTTCATGCAAGGAAAAAAGGAATGGATGAACAGTTGGAGTCATCTTCTCAAAAACAAAGAAATGTGGACCACGCGCCTGAGATAATGCAAGATTCTATTATACCCAATATTGGTATGGAAATATCGTGCTATGCATTGTTTTACGTTAAATGCGATATATTAGCGTGTTCAACACATTTGCATGACTATATGACCTATTTTTATTGTTATAGCTGAGGGATCCACATCTCACAACATTCCAAATTGTCGAATTCGTTTATTTGATGAACATGCTATTAAAAAAAGATCTAGCATTGGGAACACTGCTTCAGCCATTAACACCCCAATATCCTCCTGTTGTGGTCACCAACAACCCCCCTCTTCGTTTGATATTAGTAATAACATCAAGCAAAGGGGGACCCTTAACCAAAAAATCCAAAAAATATTTTTGTTTAAAAAAAATCTTTTGTATCAACCCCCTAAGAGCTATATCGCGTCGCAAAGGAAAAAGGAGCGCTTTCCCAAAGCACACAAACACACCAAGGAAGAGCGACGCGAGAACTCATCGCATTACGTGCATCAAAGGCGCTCAAAAGAGGAGAACCTAAAGAACGCCGACGGCTGATATGCGACGTCGCACGTCGCAATGTCGCATGAGCAGCACAAAGTGACAAAACGAAAACCTTGCGATATTGCGATATGCGATCTGCGACCATGCAAAGCTGCGATCTGCGATCTATGGTTTGCAACGAATGAGACTGTCAATTGCTGCGACGCCACCTATTTACATCGCAATTTTCAAGACTGCGATGCAAATCGCAGAAATCATTCATCGCAGGCATTCCTCAGCATGATCTGTGAGCCCAAAATTAGGCGCGCACCTTATGGGAAATTAATGGCCGCATGCTTGAGTATCCAGAAATGATTGCATCGCATTTATCGAAGAGTCAAGTCATGATGAATTTTAGAATTACGCATTCATTAGAATTTAATGCTTTCATGTCAATCTTTTCGTCATTTCCATTCTTCTTTGCGTAAACTGCAAGACATGCTACTGATATAAATCTATATGCAGGAAACATCCAAGGAAAAGCGCCAGAACTAGAAGAACAGAGAGGAGATGACTTCGCAGATGGATACCGCATACAACAGGACCGCGGATCCCAGAGTATTACTCAACAAATGCTGATGGAAATAGGCTATTTACGACTCAGAGTCAAAGGCACACAAAAGTAAAGCGTTTTTGAAAAATCCTGAGTCCCAAATTGGGTAAAGCAAAAAGAAAAACGTTTAAGGGGAAAGACATCTCAGAAAAGCCTGGAACAAAGAATGGAAACAAGTTTCAATTGAGAAAATCATTTAGGCAACAAAATCCCCAGCTCATTGAGTCATTCGCACGGCCGGAAACCGAAATAGCAACAACACAATCAGTTTAAAAGAAATCTGAGTTGTGCTAAGTATACACGCCATGAAGACACTCCTCCAGAAGAACACTTTCGAAAATATCTTCTAGCCTGTCAGAAAAAGGTGCCAGCTCTTGTTATTTCTAATTATCAAGCTCGAACAAAAGGAAAGGACAACCAGCCGACTCTTTCAGGGCGAACAGCGCATTGCTTACAGCACTAAAGGACAGATACAGAAACGGTTAGAAATTAGATTTGCTTTTTAGAAATAAATTTGCTTTTAGTAAAAGGGCGGTCATTTGAAGCCATTCCCTCAATTTGTGTAATTAAAATTAGCCGGTTAGTAGTATTTAGCCCTTCTCATTGCATTGGAGAAGGGTCCGGAAATTTGTCAAAAAACATGTCCTCAGAACATGCACTTTTGCACCCTCGGAGGGGGTTTTTGATGAATGGACGGATCAAGATTTATTTATGTTTGCATTTTAATACCTGCTACTGATGTTGCACTTCTGTACTCTTAGTAGGCATTAGAAGTAAGTAGAAATAGATCATTATTGCTTCAGGTCTGTGAGTATAAAGTTGGTCATAAATGGTACTTTTATCTCTTGACGAGTTTCTGCTTGCATTCTTAGAGTAATATACAGCTGATGTTGTTTATATGTTAACGTATGAATGAATGGACTACCATTTGGCACTTTTGTACGGTGGAGTCATTGATTTGTGCTTAATACATGAATAACTGATTATCCGATATGCTTTTCGCAATCGTTTTGTTTAACTTTTTATGCAGGATGGTTCATCTTAATTGATTTATATTCTCATAATAGCTGAATAATCTTCATTACCAGTTATTGTGTGAAACCTTTCTAGATCGCATAATGGAGAAAGTTCTATCCCGGGTTAGCGTAGATTAGATGTGTTATTCTTTGTAGGTTAAAGTAGTATAAAATTCACTCTCAGAGTTCAGAACTAGATTAGCTTAGAAATAATTCTATATTTTCATTATCATATTCTACACACACACACATCACCAAACTCTACACACACACACCCCCTTAGAACGCGAAGCTGGTCCTGTTATCCCCAGTCGGACCCGCTACACCAAACGGGCACAGAGCCGCCAACCAGGTTCCCGACCGGGTGGGTATCACCCTTGTTGTTGACCCGATTTCAGGGCCCTCAACATATTTTGCACTAGTAGGAGGGCACAAACTATGAATGGAACCTAAAGAAATATCTAAATACCATTCTGAGAGTAATACACCCTCATCAACTCCCTCGACTTCTCCAACATGGTTAAACCCGGAATTTGAAGTCGCTCGAGTATCTACCACTGCTACGTATTCGAATATATCAGACCAATCTATCATTGAACCCCCTGAAATTCGGACTTTGATCCGTAAACTCCAGGGATTTTCTGTTTTTAACCAGCAGTCTGATAAATCTAAAAGCAGCGTGACTTCGCAGTATAACCCTGCTCATCCCCTTGCCAGATCAAAGAGTGAAAAAATTGGCATACGACCAAGTGAACTCCCTCTCCCTACTAGGAAAAGAGCAAGGAAAACACCACTAGAGTCTGACAATCAGACTCCTTCATCCACTTCGTCCATATCAACTCCCTCACCGCGAAGTCAACCACCCACTCTTTCATTCCAACTCACTCACCCATCTTCTACAAACCTTCCTCTTCAAACATCAAAGATCTTAATATCTTCATCTTCTCAGCATCAGAATTCATCTTCTACACTTCCATTAACTAGCAGCTCAACGATGGCCCAGTCTCCATGGAACAATCCTGGGGCGGTTTTAATGCCTCCACCCCTGAGCCCTATACCGGCCCATCCTGAGAAATGGCTTCCTAAATTCAATCCGGAAGCAGGCATGCTAGCCGAGGAACATATCAATAATTTCATGCTTTCTTTTAATCTCAACGGAGTCACTAACAAAGACGTTGTTGTCCGACTGTTCCCTTATACAATGCAAGGAACAGCTGGGTCATTGTACTTTTCGTTACCTTCCGGATCCATCACTAGCTGGGACATTTTTCAAAGTCAGTTCCTCACCAAGTTTGGTGATGACAGATCCACGGCGACATTGATCAGTGACCTATCTAATCTTAAGGCTGAGGCTAGAGAACCCATTAAAGATTTTAACTTACGGTTCAATAAGATCCTCAACAAAATCCCCACTACCTCACAACCCAGCGAGGAAGTAAGATGTGAATGGTACATCACGGCTTTACCTCCAAACTTGGCTATCTTCGTAGATAGGGCAAACAAGACCACCTTAGTCGACAACTTGACAAAAGCGTTAGCAGTGGAAAAACGCGTGGTAGCCTTAGAAAAGAGATCTGCTATAGAAGAATGCAAATCTAAGAAGATCTCTTTCAAAGAAGACACCAAGAAGAAGCAAACGAAAGATCCTTTCGATTTGGAAGGATTACAAAAAGTGTTGAAAGCCATGTCAAATGAGATGATTGATATTAAGAAACAAGTAGCAGAGACTTCTTCGAAAAAGCCCTTTAGGACTTTTAAAAGAAATCCTCCCATGGAGGTAAGACCACCTAGTGTTGTCTCAAACGTTGAATCTGAAGAAGACGAAGAAGAAGAGAATACCACTGAAGGGTAGACCGACGAGGAAGAGGTCGTAGAACTACAAGGAATGTGGCACTTCATCCTCCCACAAGAAGAGGATCAAGAAGCATTTCCTGTTAGCACGAGAAGCAAAAATCAACTTGATCCTCCCATAACTACCCCAAAACAAAAGGGCGCAAGCCCTGCAACAAAAGAAAAGGTCGCAACAAAAAAGACAACTCCTAAAGCGACCCAGATTAGCCCAGTCCAATCTGATCAAACGCCTCCATCAAGAACACTAATAGTGTCGGATGAAATGGAGTATAACATCATTGATGACATGAAGAAGACTAGGGCTAATATCACTCTGTATGAATTGAGTAAATTGAAACACCAGCATAAAATAATGACGAAAGAATTACATGCTGTGCCTACTACATCTTTACCTACAGTGGTAGCTTCCCACAATTTGGGAAGGCCTCCAGCCAACACGATAGATAAAATTGATCCAAATGACATCGCCTTGATTGGAGGAAGATCAAGATCTCATACTCCTCCTTTTCTGCTCACATATGAAATCTTCAACAAAAACGTGCACAATTGCTTGGTCGATTCTGATGCTTCAACGAATATTTTACCCAGGTCAATATGTGCTAAATTGAATGTGCAACCTCAAAGATCTGCAGTACGCATAGTTCAACTTGATCGATCCCAAGTCGAAGTGATTGGTGAACTCAATCAGGTGACCATAAGATTGTCGTCTAACCCGAAAGTGTGTCAGGTTATCGACATTCTAGTAGCTGATATCCCTGAGTTCTATGGTTTGATTCTTAGTAAGGATTGGTCGGAAAAACTCCACGGATATTTTTCAACCGATTGGTCGCACATGTGGTTACCATACAATGGTAAACCAAATCAGATAAAGGTTGAACGAGAGTTGCACCAAAAATACATAGTGACCGAACTGGAAGGAGAAAATGAGGCCATAACGTACAATAGCAGCATTGTAGGCAATTACGCAATAGATTCTTTCCTAGGTAATTTCAATGCTCATATTTCACCATACTTAGAGAATTCAGTTTTATCCCAAGTTGAAAATTTCTCACAAACTGATGACTCAAAATGTTTTAGTTTTTTAGATAATTCTGTAAATACATCTTTATTTTGGAAATTATATTTTGACGGATCTAAATCAAATGAGGGAGCAGGAGCAGGATGTGTTCTGATTAACCCAGATGGGAAAACGATTATGCTCACATGCAGACTTGAGTTTGATTGCACGAACAACACAGCGGAGTACGAAGCCTTGGTTCAAGGCCTATACAAAGCAATCGGATTGAACGTTAAGTATCTCAAGTCTTTGGAGATTCGGAGATCATTGTAAAAAAGGTACGTAACACCATACATTGCCTGTCAAGTCATTTAAAGCATTATCAATCATTAGTTCAAGATATCACTGCACATTTCGTAGCATTGAACATCTCGTCAATTCCAAGAATTCAAAACGCGAGCGCAGACCTGTTAGCTAACGTAGCCTCTAGACTTATCCCTTCTGAAGATTTTAGTCCTCATAGGTTTTCAATAGAATTGATATTTAAACCATCCATCCCTGACAATATCACCAATTGGAGAGTGTTCAACGACGATCCTAACATCGTAAATTTACTTACTTCTGAAGGATCCTACTCAAATCAGATAATCGATGAAGACCATCATGATCATCAAATACAACAAAATAGCTCTGACAATGCTATACCGAAATCGGTGGTCAAGCTACAAGATCTATATGATTTGAAAAGTCGGTTTAAAAGGTCTGCCAATGCTAAACTTTGCAGTTCTACCTTGAACTATGAATTAGTAAACCTAGGGACCGATCAAAAGCCACAGAACGTTAAGCTAGGCCAGGGCCTAGCCCCTGAAGAAAAATCAGCATATATCCGTCTTCTGAGACAATACAAAAACGTTTTTGCCTGGAATTACGATGAGCTGAAGACTTACAACACTTCTATCATTCAACATGTTATCCCTATGATTGACAATGAAAAACCTGTCCAGCAGAAGTTGTGGCTTGGCCCTTTTCAGATTGTGGAGGTCGTAGGCCCATCTACATTCGTATTGCGGGATCTGGCAGGAAGGAGAGATTCTTTACCTGTCAATGGACTGATTCTTAAATTATATTTTCCATAGAAGAGAAATCTTCTAATTTTTGTAGGATAGATTTAGTTTTTAGTTTTTATTTTGTTTTGCTTTTCTCTTTTGAATAAAACCCGTTGTAGATGATCATTTAAAAAGGATTCATGAAAGAGCACGCCAATTCTCTATCAGATTTTGATTTCGCTTGTACAAATAGCAAAATTTTTGAAAAATCTGAATTTTATTATTGACAAAAAGAGTTAACTTCACTTTGATTACGATACTCGTTTCAACCTCTAAAAAACTTTGACAAAAGCAACCTCTGGTAAAAGAATTGTTTTGTATCAGCACCATGAAGGGTATGATCAATAATAAAATAAGTACTCTCTGCAAAGCTGTTGTTTTCAAAAACTCTAGTATTGTCGTCCAGAGCTTTCTTAAGGAAAAACAATGACTTCCTCCCTGCAAAAAGGAAACTACAGCATCCAGAGAGACAATCCAAGCAAAACACTATATCTCAAAGAATAAGAGGTCTCATCACGAGTCGGCTTATCATGATCACAGATATTATAACTTGCTGACTTTGCCAATACTGTCTATCAAAACAGGGCAACGACTTAAGATTGTTGCAATCCAAAGACAAGAGGTCTCATCACGAGCCGTCTTGTTCAGCACAAGTGTAAATCAGGTGAATGACTGTGTCATAATTTGGCCACCAAACCAAGACATTGTTCTTTAGAGAATTAAAAAAGGAAAAGTGTGTTAAAAAGGATTTTTCTCTGGAATGTTGCGAGTAACCTCAAAGCAGGAAAAAGGATCATTGCTGGATAATATGGTAACGCTGTTGAGGCTATGGATGCTTGTGGGCAGCAGAGGCTCTACCTACGACAAATGAACATACTTTTAAGCCAGTACGCAGAGAAGACCTTATTTAATCTTTTATCAAGACCAAGTAATGTCTGATCCAAGTGCAAGAAGAAACCTGAGGAAGCAAGAAATTGAGATATAAAACAGGTTGAAACAAAATATCGTCGACAAGGTGAGGGGCAATCTACTCTATCTGTCCATAACAAAATTTAGACATATAAAAATTTTTGTTGTTTCGGAAGTGAACGGTCCATAGAAATGCAGAGATAACTGGTTCTTCACAGTGAATCGCCATTGTTGTGGTCACCAACAACCCCCCTCTTCGTTTGATATTAGTAATAACATCAAGCAAAGGGGGACCCTTAACCAAAAAATCCAAAAAATATTTTTGTTTAAAAAAAATCTTTTCTATCAACCCCCTAAGAGCTATATCGCGTCGCAAAGGAAAAAGGAGCGCTTTCCCAAAGCACACAAACACACCAAGGAAGAGCGACGCGAGAACTCATCGCATCACGTGCATCAAAGGCGCTAAAAAGAGGAGAACCTAAAGAACGCCGACGGCCGATATGCGACGTCGCACGTCGTAATCTCGCATGAGCAGCACAAAGTGACAAAACGAAAACCTTGCGATATTGCGATATGCGATCTGCGACCATGCAAAGCTGCAATCTGCGATCTATGGTTTGCAACGAATGAGACTGTCAATTGCTGCGACGCCACCTATTTACATCGCAATTTTCAAGACTGCGATGCAAATTGCAGAAATCATTCATCGCAGGCATTCCTCAGCATGATCTGTGAGCCCAAAATTAGGCGCGCACCTTACGGGAAATTAATGGCTGCATGCTTGAGTATCCAGAAATGATTGCATCGCATTTATCGAACAGTCAAGTCATGATGAATGTCAGAATTATGCATTCATTAGAATTTAATGCTTTCATGTCAATCTTTTCGTCATTTCCCTTCTTCTTTGCATAAACTGCAAGACATGCTACTGATATAAATCTATATGCAGGAAACATCCAAGGAAAAGCGCCAGAACTAGAAGAACAGAGAGGAGATGACTTCACAGATGGATACCGCATACAGCAAGACCCCGGATCCCAGAGTATTACTCAAAAATGCTGATGGAAATAGGTTATTTACGACTCAGAGTCAAAGGCGCACAAAAGCAAAGCGTTTTTGAAAAATCCTGAGTCCCAAATTGGGTAAAGCAAAAAGAAAAACGCTTAAGGGGAAAGACGTCTCAGAAAAGCCTGGAACAAAGAATGGAAACAAGTTTCAATTGAGAAAATCGTTCATGCAACAAAATCCCCAGCTCATTGAGTCATTCGCACGGCCGGAAACCGAAATAGCAACAGCACAATCAGTTTGAAAGAAATCTGAGTTGTGCTAAGTATACACGCCATGAAGACACTCCTCTAGAAGAACACTTTCGAAAATATCTTCTAGCCTGTCAGAAAAAGGTGCCAGCTCTTGTTATTTCTAATTATCAAGCTCGAACAAAAGGAAAGGACAACCAGCCGACTCTTTCAGGGCGAACAACGCATTGCTTACAGAACTAAAGGACAGATACAAAAACGGTTAGAAATTAGATTTGATTTTTAGAAATAAATTTTCTTTTAGTAAAAGGGCGGTCATTTGAAGCCGTTCCCTCAATTTGTGTAATTAAAATTAGCCGGTTAGTAGTATTTAACCCTTCTCGTTGCATTGGAGAAGGGTCCGGAAATTTGTCAAAAAACATGTCCTCAGAACATGCACTTTTGCACCCTCAGAGGGGGTTTTTGATGAATGGACGGATCAAGATTTATTTATGTTTGCATTTTAATACCTGCTACTGATGTTGCACTTCTGTACTCTTAGTAGGCATTAGAAGTAAGTAGAAATAGATCATTATTGCTTCAGGTCTGTGAGTATAAAGTCAGTCATAAATGGTACTTTTATCTCTTGACGAGTTTCTGCTTGCATTCTTAGAGTAATATACAACTGATCTTGTTTATATGTTAACGTATGAATGAGTGGACTACCATTTGGCACTTTTGTACGGTGGAGTCATTGATTTGTGCTTAATACATGAATAACTGATTATGCGATATGCTGTTCACAATCGTTTTGTTTAACGTTTTATGCAGGATGGTTCATCTCAATTGATTTATATTCTCATAATAGCTGAATAATCTTCATTACCAGTTATTGTGTGAAACCTTTCTGGATCGCATAATGGAGAAAGTTCTATCCCCGGTTAGCGTAGATTAGATGTGTTATTCTTTGTAGGTTAAAGTAGTATAAAATTCACTCTCAGAGTTCAGAACTAGATTAGCTTAGAAATAATTCTATATTTTCATTATCATATTCTACACACACACACATCACCAAACTCTACACACACACACCCCCTTAGAACGGGAAGCTAGTCCCGTTATCCCCAGTCGGACCCGCTACACCAAACGGGCACGGAGCCGCCAACCAGGTTCCCGACCGGGTGGGTATCCCCCTTGTTGTTGACCCGATTTCAGGGCCCTCAACATATTTGGCGCTAGAAGGAGGGCACGAACTATGAATGGCACCTAAAGAAATATCTAAATACCATTCTGAGAGTAATACACCCTCATCAACTCCCTCGACTTCTCCAACACGGTTAAACCCGGAATTTGAAGTCGCTCGAGTATCTACCACTGCTACATATTCGAATATATCAGACCAATCTATCATTGAACCCCCTGAAATTCGGACTTTGATCCGTAAACTCCAGGGATTTTCTATTTTTAACCAGAAGTCTGATAAATCTAAGAGCAGCATGACTTCGCAGTATAACCCTGCTCATCCCCTTACCAGATCAAAGAGTGAAAATTTTGGCATACAACCAAGTGAACTCCCTCTCCCTACCAGGAAAAGAGCAAGGAAAACACCACCAGAGTCTGATAGTCAGACTCCTTCATCCACTTCGTCCATATCAACTCCCTCACCGCGAAGTCAACCACCCACTCTTTCATTCCAACTCACTCACCCATCTTCTACAAACCTTCCTCTTCAAACATCAAAGATCTTAATATCTTCATCTTCTCAGCATTAGAATTCATCTTCTACACTTTCATTAACTAGCAGCGCAACGATGGCCCAATCTCCATGGAACAACCCTGGGGCGGGTTTAATGCCTCCACCCCTGAGCCCTATACTGGCCCATCCTGAGAAATGGCTGCCTAAATTCAATCCGGAAGCAGGCATGCTAGCCGAGGAACATATCAATAATTTCATGCTTTCTGTTAATCTCAACGGAGTCACTAACGAAGACACTGTTGTCCGGCTGTTCCCTTATACAATGCAAGGAACAACCGTGTCATGGTACTTTTCGTTACCTTCTAGATCCATCACTAGCTGAGACATTTTTCAAAGTCAGTTCCTCACCAAGTTTGGTGATGACAGATCCACGGCGACATTGATCAGTGACCTATCTAATCTTAAGGCTGAGGCTAGAGAACCCATTAAAGATTTTAACTTACGGTTCAATAAGATCCTCAACAAAATCCCCGCTACCTCACAACCCAGCGAGGAAGTAAGATGTGAATGGTACATCACGGCCTTACCTCCAAACTTGGCTATCTTCGTAGATAGGGAAAACAAGACCACCTTAGTCGACAACTTGACAAAAGTGTTAGTAGTGGAAAAACGCGTGGTAGCCCTACAAAAGAGATCTGCTATAGAAGAACGCAAATCTAAGAAGATCTCTTTCAAAGAAGACACCAAGAAGAAGCAAACGAAAGATCCTTTCGATTTGGAAGGATTACAAAAAGTGTTGAAAGCCATGTCAAATGAGATGATTGATATTAAGAAACAAGTAGCAGAGACTTCTTCGAAAAAGCCCTTTAGGACTTTTAAAAGAAATCCTCCCATGGAGGTAAGACCACCTAGTGTTGTCTCAAACATTGAATCTGAAGAAGACGAAGAAGAAGAGAATACCACTGAAAAGCAGATCGACGAGGAAGAGGTCGTAGAACTACAAGGAATGTGGGACTTCATCCTCCCAAAAGAAGAGGATCAAGAAGCATTTCCTGTTAGCACGAGAAGCAAAAATCAACTTGATCCTCCCATAACTACCCCGAAACAAAAGGGCGCAAGCCCTGCAACAAAAGAAAAGGTCGCAACAAAAAAGACAATTGCCAAAGCGACCCAGATTAGCCCAGTCCAATCTGATCAAACGCCTCCATCAAGAACACTAATAGTGTCAGATGAAATGGAGTATAACATCATTGATGACATGAAGAAGACTAGGGCTAATATCACTCTATATGAATTGAGTAAATTGAAACACCAGCAGAAAATAATGATGAAAGAATTACATGCTCTGCCTACTACATCTTTACCTACAGCGGTAGCTTCCCACAATCTCGGAAGGTCTCCACCCAACATGATAGATAAAATTGATCCAAATGACATCGCCTTGATTGGAGGAAGATCAAGATCTCATACTCCTCCTTTTCTGCTCACATATGAAATCTTCAACAAAAACGTGCACAATTGCTTGGTCGATTCTGATGCTTCAGTGAATATTTTACCCAGGTCAATATGTGCTAAATTGAATGTGCAACCTCAAAGATCCGCAGTACGCATAGTTCAACTTGATCGATCCCAAGTCGAAGTGATTGGTGAACTCAATCAGGTGACCATAAGATTGTCGTCTAACCCGAAAGTGTGTCAGGTTATCGACATTCTAGTCGCTGATATCCCTGAGTTCTATGGTTTGATTCTTAGCAGGGATTGGTCGGAAAAACTCCACGGATATTTTTCAACCGATTGGTCGCACATGTGGTTACCATACAATGGTAAACCAAATCAGATAAAGGTTGAACGAGAGTTGCACCAAAAATACATAGTGACCGAACTGGAAGGAGAAAATGAGGCCATAACGTACAATAGGACCATTGTAGGCAATTACACAATAGATTCTTTCCTAGGTAATTTCAATGCTCATATTTCACCATACTTAGAGAATTCAGTTTTATCCCAAGTTGAAAATTTCTCACAAACTGATGACTCAAAATGTTTTAGTTTTTTAGATAATTCTGTAAATACATCTTTATTTTGGAAATTATATTTTGACGGATCTAAATCAAATGAGGGAGCAGGAGCAGGATGCGTTCTGATTAACCCAGACGGGAACAAGATTATGCTCACATGCAGACTTGAGTTCGATTGCACGAACAACACAGCGGAGTATGAAGCCTTGGTTCAAGGCCTATACAAAGCAATCAGATTGAACGTTAAGTATCTTCAAGTCTTTGGAGATTCTGAGATCGTTGTAAAACAGGTACGTAACACCATACATTGCCTGTCAAGTCATTTAAAGCATTATCAATCATTAGTTCAAGATCTCACTGCACATTTCGTAGCATTCAACATCTCGTCAATTCCAAGAATTCAAAACGCGAGCGCAAACCTGTTAGCTAACGTAGCCTCTAGACTTATCCCTTCTGAAGATTTTAGTCCTCATAGGTTTTCAATAGAATTGATCTTTAAACCATCCATCCCTGACAATATCACCAATTGGAGAGTGTTCAACGACGATCCTGACATCGTAAATTTCTTTACTTCTGAAGGATCCTACTCAAATCAGATAATCGATGAAGACCATCATGATCATCAAATACAACAAAATAGCTCTGACAATGCTATACCTAAATCGGTGGTCAAGCTAGAAGATCTATATGATTTGAAAAGTCGGTTTAAAAGGTCCGCCAATGCTAAACTTTGCAGTTCTACCTGAACTATGAATTAGTAAACCGAGGGACCGATCAGAAGCCACAGAACGTTAAGCTAGGCCAGGGCCTAGCCCCTGAAGAAAAATCAGCATATATCCGTCTTCTGAGACAATACAAAAACGTTTTTGCCTGGAATTACGATGAGCTGAAGACTTACAACACTTCTATCATTCAACATGTTATCCCTATGATTGACAATGAAAAACCTGTCCAGTAGAAGCTGTGGCTTGGCCCTTTTCAGATTGTGGAGGTTGTAGGGCCATCTACATTCGTATTGTGGGATCTGGAAGGAAGGAGAGATTCTTTACCTGTCAATGGACTGATTCTTAAATTATAATTTCCATAGAAGAGAAATCTTCTAATTTTTGTAGGATAGATTTAGTTTTTAGTTTTTATTTTGTTTTGCTTTTCTCTTTTGAATAAAACCCATTGTAGATGATCATTTAAAAAGGATTCATGAAAGAGCACGCCAATTCTCTATCAGATTTTGATTTCTCTTGTACAAATAGCAAAATTTTTGAAAATTCTGAATTTTATTATTGACAAAAAGAGTTAACTTCACCTTGATTACGATACTCGTTTCAACCTCTAAAAAACTTTGACAAAAGCAACCTCTGGTAAAAGAATTGTTTTGTATCAGCACCATGAAGGGTATCATCAATAATAAAATAAGTACTCTCTGCAAAGCTGTTGTTTTCAAAAACTCTAGTATTGTCGTCCAGAGCTTTCTTAAGGAAAAACAATGACTTCCTCCCTGCAAAAAGGAAACTACAGCATCCAGAGAAACAATACAAGCAAAACACTATATCTCAAAGAATAAGAGGTCTCATCACGAGCCGGCTTATCATGATCACAGATATTATAACTTGCTGACTTTGCCAATACTGTCTATCAAAACAGGGCAACGACTTAAGATTGTTGCAATCCAAAGACAAGAGGTCTCATCACGAGCCGGCTTGTTCAGCACAAGTGTAAATCAGGTGAATGACTGTGTCATAATTTGGCCACCAAACCAAGACATTGTTCTTTAGAGAATTAAAAAAGGAAAAGTGTGTTAAAAAGGATTTTTCTCTGGAATGTTGCGAGTAACCTCAAAGCAGGAAAAAGGATCATTGCTGGATAATATGGTAACCTTGTCGAGGCTATGGACGCTTGCGGGCAGTAGAGGCTCTACCTACGACAAATGAACATACTTTTAAGCCAGTACGCAGAGAAGACCTTATTTAATCTTTTATCAAGACCAAGTAATGTCTAATCCAAGTGCAAGAAGAAACCTGAGGAAGCGATAAATTGAGATATAAAACAGGTTGAAACAAAATATTGTCGACAAGGTGAGGGGCAATCTACTCTATCTGTCCATAACAAAATTTAGACATATAAAAATTTCTGCTGTTTCAGAAGTGAGCGGTCAATAGAAATGCAGAGATAACTGGTTCTTCACAGTGAATCGCCATTGTTGTGGTCACCAACAACCCCCCTCTTCGTTTGATATTAGTAATAACATCAAGCAAAGGGGGACCCTTAACCTAAAAATCCAAAAAATATTTTTGTTTAAAAAAAATCTTTTGTATCAACCCCCTAAGAGCTATATCGCGTCACAAAGGAAAAAGGAGCGCTTTCCCAAAGCACACAAACACACCAAGGAAGAGCGACGCGAGAACTCATCGCATCGCGTGCATCAAAGGCGCTCAAAAGAGGAGAACCTAAAGAACGCCGACGGCCGATATGCGACGTCGCACGTCGCAATGTCGCATGAGCAGCATAAAGTGACAAAACGAAAACCTTGCGATATTGCGATATGCGATCTGCGACCATGCAAAGCTGCGATCTGCGATCTATGGTTTGCAACGAATGAGACTGTCAATTGCTGCGATGCCACCTATTTACATCGCAATTTTCAAGACTGCGATGCAAATCGTAGAAATCATTCATTGCAGGCATTCCTCAGCATGATCTGTGAGCCCAAAATTAGGTGTGCACCTTACGGGAAATTAATGGTCGAATGCTTGAGTATCCAGAAATAATTGCATCGCATTTATCGAAGATTCAAGTCATGATGAATGTCAGAATTACGCATTCATTAGAATTTAATGCTTTCACGTCAATCTTTTCGTCATTTCCCTTCTTCTTTGCGTAAACTGCAAGACATGCTACTGATATAAATCTATATGCAAGAAACATCCAAGGAAAAGCGCCAGAACTAGAAGAATAGAGAGGAGATGACTTCGCAGATGAATACCGCATACAGCAGGACAGTGGAACGCAGAGTATTACTCAACAAATGTTGATGGAAATAGGCTATTTACGACTCAGAGTCAAAGGCGCACAAAAGCAAAGCGTTTTTGAAAATTCCTGAGTCCCAAATTGGGTAAAGCAAAAAGAAAAATGCTTAAGGGGAAAGACGTCTCAGAAAAGCCTGTAACAAAGAATGGAAACAAGTTTCAATTGAGAAAATCATTCAGGCAACAAAATCCCCAGCTCATTGAGTCATTCGCATGGCCGGAAACCGAAATAGCAACAACACAATCAGTTTGAAAGAAATCTGAGTTGTGCTAAGTATACACGCCATGAAGACACTCCTCCAGAAGAACACTTTCGAAAATATCTTCTAGCCTGTCAGAAAAAGGTGCCAGCTCTTGTTATTTCTAATTATCAAGCTCGAACAAAAGGAAAGGACAACCAGCCGACTCTTTCAGGGCGAACAGCGCATTGCTTACAGCACTAAAGGACAGATACAGAAACGGTTAGAAATTAGATTTGATTTTTAGAAATAAATTTGCTTTTAGTAAAAGGACGGTCATTTGAAGCCATTCCCTCAATTTGTGTAATTAAAATTAGCCGGTTAGTAGTATTTAACCCTTCTCGTTGCATTGGAGAAGGGTTCGGAAATTTGTCAAAAAACATGTCCTCAGAACATGCACTTTTGCACCCTCGGAGGGGGTTTTTGATGAATGGACGGATCAAGATTTATTTATGTTTGCATTTTAATACCTGCTACTGATGTTGCACTTCTGTAGTCTTAGTAGGCATTAGAAGTAAGTAGAAATAGATCATTATTGCTTCAGGTCTGTGAGTATAAAGTCAGTCATAAATGGTACTTTTATCTCTTGACGAGTTTCTGCTTGCATTCTTAGAGTAATATACAGCTGATGTTGTTTATATGTTAATATATGAATGAGTGGACTACCATTTAGCACTTTTGTACGGTGGAGTCATTGATTTGTGCTTAATACATGAATAACTGATTATGCGATATGCTGTTCACAATCGTTCTGTTTAACTTTTTATGCAGGATGGTTCATCTTAATTGATTTATATTCTCATAGTAGCTGAATAATCTTCATTACCAGTTATTGTGTGAAACCTTTCTAGATCGCATAATGGAGAAAGTTCTATCCCGGGTTAGCGTAGATTAGATGTGTTATTCTTTGTAGGTTAAAGTAGTATAAAATTCACTCTCAGAGTTCAGAACTAAATTAGCTTAGAAATAATTCTATATTTTCATTATCATATTCTACACACACACACATCACCAAACTCTACACACACACACCCCCTTAGAACGGGAAGCTAGTCCCGTTATCCCCAGTCGGACCCGCTACACCAAACGGGCACGGAGCCGCCAACCAGGTTCCCGACCGGGTGGGTATCCCCCTTGTTGTTGACCCGATTTCAGGGCCCTCAACACCTCCCCAAGGGTGCTCCCCCCTATTGTTCAACCAATTAAGATGTATCATCGCCCACACCCACGACCTTTTTCCTCCATAAATTCTTCCATGCCTATAACCACCTCTGTAATACCTTCCCAATGCTCACCGGGCTACCCTTCAAGCATCCACCATTCTCATTTTTTCACTCGTCCACCCTTAACATTCCAATTTCCCCCCCTAGGTTAATCTCCCGGCCTACAGTGATTCCCACTATCATACAACCGGTGGGGGTGTATCGTCGCCCGCACCTACTACCTTTTTCCTATTTCACATCCACCATGCCTATATTTGTCACCAAGTGCTCTGCCATCTACCCAGGAAGGGTTCTCTTCTCCATTGCCTCAAATCCTCACGGTGAGAATGAGTATTTGATCAAAATATCATCATGAATTAATGAAATTGATTATATGCCTTTTAGTTTCTACAACTAATTGATTATTGTAAATTTTTGCAGAGATATCAATTTGGAAATCCACCTGGGAGTGCCAAGAGGGACGAGGGTGACTTATAGACCCATACTTTAGATTGATCATGATGTTGTTTTTCCATTATGTCATTTATGGGCATGAGATTCCATTATTTATGTTGGAAATGAAGTTCTATTTTGTAAAAAAGAAACATGTATAGTTGGACCTATTTTGAATAAAAATACATAAATTTATATTTGTGTTTATGACAACATTTTCATTGAATTTTAAATCCTTATGTGGATGCGATGTTATATTCTATCAACGTTACATTACTTTTGATGAATAGTTGTAACGGATTTTGTTTTTATTATTTACAAATTATCAATTTTATAAGTTAAGTTACTTTTATATTTATATCTTATTTGATGTTTAAAATGAAATCTTAAGACTTATACCTCGCACCTCAATATTAATCTGTCTAAAAATACATATGCCTTTCAAACTTGATACTAGATAAAAAAACAATAACCACACATTACAATCCAATATCACTTTAAAAATATTCTTACCAAGTTTCTTAACAAATATGTAACAGTAGATATTTTTATCATAAGCTACCATACAACAATGACTCTTAAGTATAAACAAAATATATATCGAAAACAATATGACAGCTTAAATATATTTTCACATACTCAACCCTAGAATATTCATTTATTTCTTTACATGTGAATTATAGTTTATAGTTTATGTTCATATTCCATAGATTTTACATGTGAGAATCAACCCATTTAATAAACATGTACTTGTTATTTAACCTCTTTAACCTTTATTGATTTTTTTTTGTTTTATGGGGTTAAGGGTGTGATTGGAGAAAAGGGAATATTAAGATTACCAAAATAAAATTACAATTGAAATAGTAAGGAAGTATAAAGTTAAAAGTTGTAAATTTAAATTTTGAAATGGTTAATATTCTAAAGTTAAATGTTGATTTTTGGGAGTGGAAATATCGATGGATAAAAGTATGTATTTGGAATCCAAAAATGTGAATTCCATTAATTTCAAACCTCCAAACTGTGAATTTTGATTTCTAAAGCATTAAGTGTCATGTTTTGGTTTCAAAAATATAGATTTTGACTTCAAAGTTGTTAATTTAAATTAAAAAATAGTGAATTTCACTATCAAAAATAAGTTTTTCAATTCCAAAAGTGTCCATGGTAATTATGAAGTTGTGCATTTTGATTTAAAAATATTTATTAATTTCCAAAATTTAATTATGAAGTTGTGAATTTTGATTTCAAAAATAATTGTTAATTTGAAAACTTTAATTTTATTAAATTTGAAATAATAAGTAAAATCTAGAGTAAAACATTGTGAGTTTTTATTTTAAATGTCAATATTAGCTATTTTGAAGTGTAAATTTGGATTTTCAAAGTAGTGATAATGATTTTCAAAATGCCAATTTTTTAAATAATTCCATGTACAGAAATTGTGCATATACGGAAGGTATACGCATGTGTTCCGTATATCCCTAACTTTCATGTATGTGCATATCCTCTGTATATGCACGTCGTTCATGTATCTGCATCGTATACATGCAAATTCCATATACAGGAATTGTGCATATACAGAAATTGGGCATATACGGAAGATATGTGCATGTCTTCCGTATATCCCTAACTTTTCTGTATGTGCATATCTGCCGTATATGCACAGTTTCCGTATACGCGCAATTTCTGTATATGGAATTTGCACATCTACGAAACAGATACATAAACGACGTGCATATACGGGAAATATGCACATATAGGAAAGTTAGGGATATACGGAAGACATGCGCATATGTTCTGTATATGCCCAATTTCCATATATGGGCACATCTTCCGTATATGCACAGTTTCCGTATATGCGCAATCTCTGTATATGGAAATTGTACATATCTTCGTTTATGTATCTGCATCGTATATAAGAAAATTAAATATACAGAAATTGCACATATACGGAAACCGTGCATATACGGAAGGTATGCGCATATACGAAAATTGCGCATATATGGAACATATGCGTATGTCTTCCGTATATCCCTAACTTTCTTGTATGTGCATATCTTCCGTATATGCACGTCGTTCATGTATCTGCATCACAAATGCACAAATTCCATATACAGAAATTGCACATATACGGAAATTGGGCATATACGGAAGATGTGCGCATATACGGAAGATATGCGCATGTCTTCCATATATCCCTAACTTTACTGTATGTGCATATACGAAAATTGTGCATATACGGAAGATATGCACATATACGGAAACTGGGCATATACGCGCATACCTTCCGTATATGCACATACAGGAAAGTTAGGAATATACGGAAGACATGCGCATATCTTCCGTATATGCGCAATTTCCGTATATGCGCATATCTTCCGTATATCCACAATTTCCGTATATGCGCAATTTCTATATATGGAATTTGCACGTATATGACACAGATACATAAATGAAGATATGTACAAATTCCATATACAGAAATTGCGCATATACGGAAACTGTGCATATACAGAAGATGTGCGCATATACGGAAATTTAGCATATACAGAAGATATGCGCATGTCTTCCGTATATCTCTAACTTTCCTGTATGTGCATATCTTCCGTATATGCACGTCGTTCATGTATCTCCATCGCAGATACGCAAATTCCATATACAGAAATTGTGCATATACGAAAATTGGGCATATACGGAAGATGTGCGCATATACGAAAATTGGGCATATACGGAAGATATGCGTATATCTTTCGTATATCCTTAACTTTCCTGTATGTGCATATATGGAAACTGTGCATATACGGAATATATACGCGTATATCTTCCGTATATGCCTAGTTTCCGTATATGCGCATATCTTCCGTATATGCACAGTTTCCATATATGCACATACAAGAAAGTTAGGGATATACGGAAGATATGCGCATATCTTCCGTATATGCGCAATTTCCATATATGCGCACATCTTCGGTATATGCCCAATTTCCGTATATGCGCAATTTTCATATATGCGCACATCTTCCGTATATGCCCAATTTCTGTATATGCAAAATTTCTGTATAAGGAATTTGTGCATCTACGATGCTGATACATGAACGACGTACATATACGGAAAATATGCACATACAAGAAAGTTAGGGATATACAGAAGACATGCGCATATCTTCCGTATATGCACAGTTTCCGTCTATGCGCAATTTCTGCATATTGAATTTGCCCATATACAATGCAGATAAATAAACGACGTGCATATATGGAAGATATGCACATACAGGAAAGTTAGGGATATACGGAAGATATGCGCAGATCTTCCGTATATTCACAATTTCCGTATATGCGCATATCTTTTGTATATGCACAGTTTCCGTATATGCGCAATTTCTGTATATTGAATTTGCGCATATACGACTCAGATACATAAATGAAGATATGTACAATTTCCATATACAGAAATTGCGCATATATGGAAACTGTGCATATACGAAAGATGTGCTCATATACGGAAATTGGGCATATACGGAAGATATGTGCATGTCTTCCGTCTATCGCTAACTTTCCTGTATGTGCATATCTCCCATATATGCACGTCGTTTATGTATCTGTGTCATAGATGTGCAAATTCCATATACAAAAATTGCGCGTATATGAAAAGTGTGCATATACGACAGATATGCACATACAGGAAGGTTAGCGATATACGGAAGACATGCACATATCTTCCGTATATGCGCATATCTTCTGTATATGCAAAATTTCCGTATATACGCAATTCCTGTATATGGAATTTGCGTGTGTACGATGCAGATACATGAACGACGTGCATATATGGAAGATATGCACATACACGAAAGTTATGGATATACGGAACACATGCGGATATCTTCCGTATATGCGCATTTTTCGTATATGTACATATCTTCCGTATATGCACAATTTCTGTATATCGATATGCGCATGTCTTCCGTATATCCCTAACTTTCTTGTATGTGTATATCTTCCATATATGCACGTCGTTCATGTATCTGCATCTTATATGCGTAGATTCCATATACAAAAATTGTGCATATAAGGAAATTGGGCATATACGGAAGATATGCACATATCTTCCGTATATGCCCAATTTCCATATATGCGCATATCTTCCGTATATGCACAGTTTCCGTATATGCACATACAGAAAAGTTAGGGATATACGGAAGACATGCGCATATGTTCCGTATATGCGCAATTTCCGTATATGCGCAATTTCTGTATATGGAATTTGCACATATATGACGTAGATACATAAACGAAAATATATACAAATTCCATATATAGAAATTGCGCATATACGAAAACTATGCATACATAGAATATGTGCGCATATATGGAAATTGGGTATATACGGAAGATATGTGCATGTCTTCCGTATATCCCTAACTTTCCTGTATGTGCATATCTTCCGTATATGCACGTCGTTCATGTATCTGCATCGTATATGCGTAGATTCCATATACAGAAATTGTGCATATACAAAAATTGGGCATATACGGAAGATATGCGCATATCTTCCGTATATGCCCAATTTCCGTATATGCGCATATCTTCCGTATATGCACAGTTTCCGTATATGCACATACAGGAAAGTTAGGGATATATGGAAGATATGTGCATATCTTCCGTATATGCCCAATTTCCGTATATGCGCACATCTTCCGTATATGCCCAATTTCCGTATATGCGCAATTTCTGTATATGGAATTTGCGCATCTACGATGCAGATACATGAACGACGTGCATATACGGAAGATATGCACATACAGGAAAGTTAGGGATATACGGAAGACATGCGCATATCTTCCGTATATGCGCATATCTTCCGTATATGCACATATCTTCCATATATGCACAGTTTTCATATAAACAAACAAATCAACATAATATAAGTTCTTAAAAGTGAAAGTACTAGAATGTTTAGTTCTAAAACAATGAATTTAATCAAAAGGGAATATTTATTATTTTATATTTCTTTCTAATCCTGGTAATGATAGATAGGAGGGTTTTAGTATTAACCTACATCTGTTCAATATTAAATAAACTCTTTTTCCTGTAATTACATTGTTGTTAGTAGGCCTGTTCAGTACCCTAACGAAGTTATCTTGATACCATGTATGCATTGACCCACTGTCAGCGAGCCTATTTAGTACCCTGATGAGTTTGCATACACTTATCACACATGTGTGCTTTCAACTCTCTTATATGTTACATTTTTTATTAGTTTTACTGAAAAATTGCTTTATTAATTAGTTGAAGAGAGTGGGGTGGTACTCGAAGTTTTCTATTTAAAGGAATATATGTGATACTAGTTAAGTTTGACTCACTAGTTTTCTTTTCATCTACCAATGTAGAGGTTTAAATGTGGAGGGGTGTGGGAGGCATTCAAAGCAAACACTTTAAACAATTTGTTCATTTATAATGGATGAACTATAGGTTTTTATTCATATTTAAATGTTTCCCATGGTCATGGTTGGTATGAGATAAAAAGAGAAACTTGATATAGATTGCCTTTAGATAAATGAAATCTTATGGTAAAGATAGAGTAGAGATAGCCCATGTTCACCAACTATTGTTACATAGGAATAATTCCCTGTATAACTTTTGAAAATGTCATGAAATCAAACAATTACATAAAGCAAGCGAAATGCATCACAAGCCTTGCAAAAATCAAATCTAAAGCAAAGCATAGTAAAACCAAAGCGACGCAAAAACGAATGGTCTTGGAAGTAAACAAAAGAAATAAGCCATGCAAAAATTGAGACCATAACCAAACGAGATAAGAAGAGAAATATTAACAAAGAGAGTACATATATTCTTGTGTTCTTAGCCTTATGTTAAGCATTTTACGATTTTGTCTCGCATGGTAGGTTATTATTTAGGCATTTTATTCAAAACAAAATCTCTAATCTAAAGCATAGACGTGATTAAAACTTGCATATGAGCGCTTCAATAGAGGTTTAATTTCTTTCGCAAATATTGCTCCAAAACAAACTTGAAACTTTGTATGATCAAATTTGGAGATAAGTCTTACAATAACTTTTAAAATATAATAAGCAAAACTTAGAAAGGAAAGGAAACTTCCCTGAATACGTTTTGATGATTACAGTGCATTGTGAAGTCTCAAAGATCAAGCTTCAACCCTGATCTCTTGATTTGAAAAATTACACAGTCATTGAACCTCTCTTCCAGCCCGCAACTCGGTTCCATCTTAATTAGTGGATCAACATGTGCCATCTTAGACTAGGGGTTTTATCGGACTGATGTCACCTCATCATGAGTGAATCACGGATGCAGGTACTCTATCATATCATGACAATATGATGAAAAAGGAGATGGAGAAGGGAAACATGCTAAAGGACATATTTTAGCTTATTATGCAAGCTGATCAACCAAGAGAAAGCAGAGGGATACCATTTTGCGATCACAACTCAAGACTTGATACCATTGAAGACTCCTTACCTCTAATCCATAAGGAGGTGGATAGAAGAGCATCCTCAAGAAGACATATACCAAGGAGCAACAGTAGTGGCTTGACATTGCCATGTCATCAAACAGTTTATGTTAGCAATGTCATGTCATGTTATGTCATGAGTTTTCATATTCCACATCATCATTGTGGATTATGTAATTATCTATTCAAAATTTCAAAATGTATTGTAAAGTGGAAATCCAAAGGACACATTCTAAATGTGAAGAGTCATGTAAACTCGAAAAGTTATAGGAAGTCAAAGAGTCATGAGGTTAGTCAAAGAGTCACAAGGAAGGTGAAGCATCACCTCATTAGTTATATATACACCCTCATTGTATGATCAAAGGACTTTTCACCTTGGCTCCTCCCACAAGGCATTAGAGGAGTGGCTCCAACACTCCACTATTGGAACCAGTGGTGTTCATTGTATACATGTGTCTTGGAATTTTTACTTAATATAAGAATCCTCATGGCCAGCATGTTCTTCATGCATGGATTATGAATATTTGTAAGGCTATTCGGTGGATGTTTGTAATTCATGTTTTCTTTCATTTGTGCTAAAGTGGTTCAACTATTTCGGTTATTTTAGTATTTATCATATTGAGAATGTGTTGTAATGGTTATTATTGTTGTCACATCCTTGTGTACTATTCGGCTGGATATTAGACAGATCTCTCTTGTTGATTAGTTGTATTGACCATCGCATCTTTGTGGACTATTCTGCTTGATGTTAGACAGATCCTTCTTGATTATGTGTGTCTCTACTAGGGTGGTACTATTACCTCTCTCTTAGAGGCTCACTTTCTTTTCTCCCTCCATAGTAGAAGAACCTTGACACACTTACAACCAAAACACTCACCAGGCACACTCACTTTCTTTTCGAAGGCACATTTTCATTCCTCTCTCTTGCTGACAATTAGAGCCAAGGAAAAT
Organism: Pinus tabuliformis; assembly: GCA_031772625.1. Taxonomy (NCBI): domain Eukaryota; kingdom Viridiplantae; phylum Streptophyta; class Pinopsida; order Pinales; family Pinaceae; genus Pinus; species Pinus tabuliformis. Next base: position 624,253,239 of record CM062807.1, on the reverse strand, counting down.
CTTTAAGAAACCGACAATTGGGCCATATTCCGAATGGGGCTCCTATCCCAAACAATGTGAGGTCTAATTGGGACCACATATCAGGGAGACCCCTTGAATTTTTGTGGGTCCAACACCATCAACACAATGTTAAGTTTTTTCACAACTACTTTATTCTAAAGCGAATTCTCATCGGCTTGCAGACAGCTGATGTGTGTGCAGTGTTATCGAGCCTCTGCTATTGGAATGTCATTGTCGATTGCGCCCCCTTTGCAAGGCTCAGAATGATCTCCTCTCTGCTAGAGATGCATCCCTTGGCTATCGTATTAATTTATTTTTTTATTTTTATTGGGTCAAAACAAAGCCACCAAGTTGAATCCCCTCCTGGAGGTAGTGTTCTGGAGGGTTGGATCTGTTATGTAAATAATTATCATTCAGAGGATTGCCACATCTGTTATATCACTATATTTTTTTCTCTTTGAGCTGAGTGCAAACCAGATGGATATACAAGGTGAGAACCACCTAAACGCTCAATGTTGGTTACTCCTTTATTTAATATATCGTGTTGGTGACGTTGGATGCAATGGCCATTGCATAACTTGGTTCAAACTTCAAATCCATACCTTTCTATTAATCTTCGTATACGGAGACTTCATATGAACCTGCGTATGGATAAACAAATTATGTGGGTTCTAGAAATCTGTGCACAAGGAGAGCTCTGGATTCACTATCTCCTCTTTCAGGGTGTGTACATTTATCACTAAAATACAATGGACATCTAAGGATCTCACACAATGCTCATCACAAATACAATGGTCTGCCAACCCCGCACGGTGATCACTACTGCAAGTGTGTTGAAGTGCAAAGTGCAAACTGCGAGGGAGCCAATACGGTGGGAGAGAACTTAGTGAATCAGGTTTTGACTTTAGTCGACAATAGAAGCATTCCCATGAGCTCCAACAACTACAGTTGTCTCTTATAGTTCTGCATCGATATCTGAAAGTTTAGAGAGGGCAAGAAGGTTCATGCCCATAAGATTTATAGGCGATTCTAGCTCGACATTCTTAGTTTTTTTTGGTTGGGTTTTGTGATGGGTGGGATTTGTTGTTATTTTGTTTTGTAAAGTTTTATAATGCAGAACAAAGATTCTTAAGTTAATGGTTTTCAATGTTCTTCTATGTCCAGAGAACATATCATTGACTTGATTATGTTGAGCATGTAATATGCTAATGTGTTTTGTAGTTATTTGGTGCTTCAAGAACATTAGTTACATGTATTTCTTCGCATGTATGTAAGTGTATATGTCAAAAAAGTCAGTTGTAGAGTTGATTACTAGATAAGCTAAGTACGGAAACAACTTACCTATATAACTCGAAGTATGCATTTTGATGCATACTACTAGGATGGAAGCATGTCTATAGAGATATTCAATATCTAGTCTATTGTTTGGGGTAGTCAAGAATCATCAATTGTACAAGATTGGCTATGTTTGAAATTGAGGTCAATTGATAGTTCCAAGATGTGGTGGTGAAGAAAGAGCAGTGTTTGCAACATTACAGAGTAGATGTGGGTGCTAATGAAAACCAGTGAGACATAAATTATTCCTATTGTTGTAATGTGTGTTTTCAATGTTTGTCATGTAGGTGCTATGAAAACCAGTGAGACACAAATTATTCCTATTGTTGTAATGTGTGTTTTCAATGTTTGTCATGTAAGTATTAAGGAAGAGAGTTGGAAATAATGCTTCCATGACTTCCATGCTCAATTTGAAATTTGTAAGAGGTGGTTGAGATATTTTTGCAACTCCTATCTTTGAAGTTAGAAATAGTTAAATCTAAGTTCAACTATATAATTGTATTATAAATTTCTAAAATTAGAAATAGTTACATCTAAATTCAACTAATTTTTTTTGTAAATAAATGAATAACAAAACATATATATATTTTCCTGTGTATCATGGTTGTTCTACCATCCCTGTCACAATCACAACCACTCGGAATTGATGAAAGCGATGGCTAAGAGAAAAAGGGTCGAAACTGTTCCATCCCGCAAAAAGGGAACTTGGAAGTTCCATTGTGGTAATAGGCTGCTTCCTGTGCTAGTATCATCTTTCATTGGTATTGTAACTGGTCCTCCATGGCCTTTCGTACCAAAATTACTTTATTAAACATGTTGTTAAATTGTTGCAGACATTGAAAAGACCTAGAAAGAGGGTAGGAAGAAAGGAGATGGATTCTACCATGCATATAATAAAATATAAAAAATGAACCTGGTAGGAAATGAAGATTTTCATAAACAAAAAGTAATCAAAGAAAAAGCTAACCAAGATATTCCAAAATACTATGGATAGAGCGTTTCTAAAATGAAGATTTCGGGAAAAGCTAAACAAGAAGATATTTCAGGAAAAGCTAAACAAGAAGATATTTCGGGAAAAGCTAAAGGTGGAGACAGTTCTTTAATCATAGCTAATTCGTATAAAAGGTATTGGAAAAATCTAATGTTAAGAAATAATGTTAGGATGAGCTTGGATGTATAACTATTATTTCAAAGAAAAACAATTCACAATTATTAATTGTGTTTTAATCTGCTTAAATTAATCTGTTTCAACTTCAGAAAAATGAAGCCAGACTATCACTGACTTAAGGGAACATATTACAATTTGACAATATTTACTTTAAATATCATTTACTAAATATAAATTAAAATGTTTTTTATTTCAATAATAATAATTTGCAATTTTAAGACTTTCAGTTAGTTATGGTCATATAGATGAAGCATTATGTGTGAGGATATTCAGTGATGAAATTCCCAAATAGACAATTTACAAAATTAGAGTTTATAAGTAGTAGGAGTTGGAATTGACCTCATGTCAAGTGAGTACTACACTGAATCAATTGCCAAATATTCTAGAGATATAAACATTATATATATTGACTGACTCAATTGACAATTATTCTGGAGATATATATATATATATATATATATATATATATATATATATATATATATATTGAAGTTATGTTGAGCTGTTGAGCAAAATGGTTGTTATTACTCCTTCACATTAAATTTTGACCTTCACTCTTACCCCTAAACCTTCAAAAAAACCCAATGTTTTTTTAGATTTGAAAATAAACTAGACACTAAATATTTATATTAATTTTCTAAAAAAATCAAGTAATTCAAAATATTTATATTAATTTTCTAAAAAAAATCAAGTAATTCAAATAGGAAAACATATCATATAAACTCTTCCTTGTTTTAAGATAACTATAAACAATTTTCTTCTTTAACCGAGCTACTGCTTTCTCCAACGAATACATTTGATTATAATTTCTTGCTGAAAGTAAACATTTAACTTCAAATTAGATTTAGAAATCCATTCAACATGACAAGCTCACAAAAACTTAAACCCTGATGTTCACATTCATCACTCTGTTGTCTTTTAACTATGCAAATTAGACTTGCAAAAATAATATAATCCAGAACCTAGGCATTGAGGCCAGTATAGGCATGATACCATTGAAGAATTTTCCGCAACATAAAACCTATAAAGAAAACAGATGAGGTATAACTTTCTCTTATTTCATTTTTTACTCTAAATTTATTAGAGTAAGATGACTATATTTGAGTTTCCAACAAAATATGAAACATATACACACAAATATCTTACCTCAGCTGACAAATCTACATTATTAAAATCAAGAATGAATAAAAACCTCAAGGCAGTGAGGGGTGGAAGGGATTTTAATTAACTACGGCTGCGGCCATAGAAGTGGGTTTACCAAGGAAGGTTGGCCTCTCATCGCTGGCCATAGTCACAGTCACTCTCATGTCGTAATGTTCATCAGAATGTTTTGAGATATCCTCCGTGCTCTGGTTCACCCCATCTTCATTACGAACATCCTGTGATGTGTTTCTTTCTCGACCTTCAGAAAGGGGCCCACGCATGGACTCCTTGAGGTAAGAGCATACGAGAATAATCACAGGAAAGGGAAAGAGAATGAGCATGACACCTAACAGATACAGAACAAGCAAACTCCAATCTGATAATTTGCTGCCTCCTGAGAACATCTCCCCTCGTTGGTGTTGGTATCCTTCCTGCAAGGCTTGCATGATGAAATTCCATTATAGCAAGGTATTAGAAAGCTATACGATTTTCAGAACACACAAAACCATAAAATGTAAGAAACAGAGACGCACAATCAAAACTTCAAGAACATCAAGATGAAGATGAAGACTGCCAAGTACAAAAGATGTCGTGCCCATTACAGCTGATAACGGTACAAAATTTTTGCTCAATGATATTTGATGGCTGAGATTTTAAAATCTCAACGATGATGTCTTTGTCTTCTTAGGCGTAAATATCCCCCAATTTGGTGGTGCAGAATTCATCCAAAACCTTGGTTTGGCATCTTCAACGTGTATATTTTGTAGTACCATGTCGGGAGCCGAGGAGCAAAAAAGGCTTCAACTACACGTCCTGCATGACAATGCTCAGCAGGCCCTTGATGTGTTCGACGAACGTGTCTTTGGACTGAAGCTTCAACTTTCTTGAATGAAAATGTACTGCCAAATTCTTCGAGATGTCGCGGTTTCAATTTCAAATTTCAAACCAACTTAGAATAATGAATGGCCGAGTTCAAGTTCTTGTTTCGGCGGGTTTCCAAATTCAAATGAGTGTACGGTCTAGTGGTGGCATTCAAAGCGGAGGCAACCGACTGACCGACGTGTGCCTGCATGCCAGAGTGGAGGCCAAAGTGGAAGCGGGTAGGGTCGATGGGCAGGAGCACAGCAGACGGCAGAGTCGCCGGAGCTACGTGACCTATAATCGCCGAAGACGGATGCATGCCATGATCCATGGTCGAGCATGTAAGGGCGCCATGACGTCAAGGAGGCCGTCTACCGCTGTCAGAGGGTGTAAGGACATAGCATTAACTTTGCTATGGAGGTGGAAATAGGAACTGCCCACGTATTGTCCAAATATGAACGCGTATGGTGAAAAAGTTTATTATATAAAATAAATAATCTATACATTATAAATTTAATTTATGCACAAAAAATATGTGAAAACACATAAAATAATTACAAATATAATTTTTATTATGAAATTCTAAAATAAATTTAATTAATTATTTATTATGAAATTTTAAAATAAATTTAACTAATTAAGTCAAGGGTTCATTTTACAACTCAATATGAGAGGATGTGTAAGTTTTTTAGTCTGTCGGTGCACTTTTAAAATAAAATTATGTTCCAAATAGAAAAATAATATTAACTATAAAGAAAAAGTGAATATGTTGTAAAGTAATTAGAAGTAAAAAAATGTTGAATCAAATATTTAAATCTTATATTTTTCAAAAATATTTTAACAAGATAGTTAAGTAAAATATTTCAACATTTATGCTAACTGTTTTATGTCCATATCAACTTCATATATATGTATTTACAAATAAAATAAAATAACACATAATAGTCATAGTAGTCATATTACATGTGTACTTAAAATAAACTTATACTAGTTATTGATTTTAACTATTTTTTTATAATATTTTTTAGGTAAATATTTTCTCCTTATATACCACTAAGAACTTTAATAATGTACAAGATTAAAAAAAATAAATTATGAATACATCAACAGTCCTATTCTCTTTTCTTTTGTTAATAGAAATACAAAAATGTCGTTAAAGTATGTTTGGTAATTCTTTCATGTTTTTAATTATACCGAAGCTATGTTTAACGTTCATTTTCAATTGAATTTAATTTGTGGGATTAATTTTAAATAATAAACATTGATTTGGAATATATTCCAAAAAATATGTATTTATGAAAAAGGATAATTATGTGGTAATTTGGGTTGATGTGGCAAAGAGTTATAAATCCCAAGAGGTTTGGGAAAATAAACGGTTGATATTTGTTTTCGAGATTCGCATAAAAGATGCAACATAGAGCCCTACGGTTTTTAATAAATGACCTATAGCACTCGACAATTCCAATATAGCGTTGTAGCATTGTTAATAACATGAAGTAATTGGACTTCTTGTAACATGCTAATTTTTTAGACTATCCTTACTCCACCCGAAGTAACGGTGCTGAGATAAAGTAAATTTTACAACTCATATTTTTTTGAGGTCAATAGCTTTCTATTGTCGATCGATAGGTAGTAGAATTAAGTAGAGGTAACCTTTACAATTTATGCTCTCTAAGGTCAAAAGTCAACTATCAATAGGTGGTTCCTTTACTCTTTCATCATAATTACTGATGGACATTTCTTTATGAGCCTTCTTAGGTAAATGAGCAATTGTGTGCTCTTAGATTTGTCCCTTATGTAGAAACTTTTTCTACATTTATCTAGCTCCGATACCATGTAGAAACTTTTTCTACAATTATCTAGCTCTGATACCATGTAGAAATTTTGAATAATTTAACACATATTCAATGGAGATTATCCTGATCATGTACTAATGCGGAAAACATACAAAATACATAAGCTCCTCTACGTTGATCAAGAATATAGCAGCATCAATAACAATAAAACATCAAGAGCATTCACACATTAACACAGTATGTATCACGGGAAAAGCATCTCGCTAAAAACCCCACACTATCTGTATATTAATGATTGAGTCATGTAACATTACACAGCATAATACTTCTCACAAGTATCTCCACCTCTGTTACACACAATACAGCTCAGATCTGATCTCCAAATCTCTTCCACTGCTTGCCTGCCTCCACTGCTCAATACCTGCTCTGAAAACTGATGAGAATAGCTTCCCAAACTCGATTTTCACCTGCAAAATAGTCACTCACTCTTTGTGGACGTGAGCAAAGGCTAAAATGCGGGCCAAATACGTGAGCAAACTCATTGGCATACTCAATCCTTTGATTGTGCAAGATCTGGTGCACAACTATAGTCACAACTGATAGCAATCTGATTCTCTACCACCTGTCCCTGTTGAACTGAACATGCACTGACATGCAACTGAGTTAACTGATGTATTCTTTAGTTGTATTATGAGTTAATAATTAGTTTAACAACTCATCATTAGTCTATCTGCAGTTAGACTAACTACAACCAGTTTAACTAAGTTAAACTGAACACAACTCCATCAACTGTACCTCCAGTCCACTAAACTCAACTCACTTGAGTTCTAACTGAAGTCATGCATGCAACAACTCAACTGACTCATAAGAAAAACGAATTTCCTTCTGACAGCTGCATGTGCCACTTCCGTAGCTCAAACTGAAGTGCTCCAAGAGAATAAGATTAAGTTTATAGTCCAAATATTATTGTGAGATAATAATATTTGACTTTTCTATTTTTGACAGCCAGTCTAAAAATAGACTTGATCACTCACACTGTGATCACTCACACTTTCATCAAAAATAGAAGTCCATCTATTTTCCCAACTTGATCAATCATCCATAAACATAGACATGATCCATATGTCTAAAAATAGACATAGTCTAAAAATAGACTTGCGCCAAAAATAGCCTGCGGGCCCACTTAGTGAAGGCGACTCTTTTCACTAAGCTCCATCATCTTGTTGCAATCTCAACACTCCCTCTCGACAAGATATGGATTATCAGCAACCCCTATCCTGCCTCGGTGGTACTCGAATTTGCTCCTGGTGAGAGCCTTCGTCAGAATATCAGCATCCTGATCCTCTGTTGGAATGTACGAAAGTAACATGATCCTCCGCTGCACACAATCTCTGATATGATGGTACCCGATGTCAATATGTTTAGATCTATCATGAAATACAGGATTAGCCGAGAGTTTAATGCAACTCTGGTTATCACAGTAAATCACAGTAGGATCCAAATGAGAACCGAACAAACCAACCAGGATCTTCCTCATCCATATAGCCTCGCATGCAGCCAAACTTGCTGCCATATACTCGGCCTCCGCTGAACTGAGTGCCACAGATCTCTGCTTCCTGCTGTACCAAGAAACTGCTGTCGATCCGATACTGAAGACCCCTCCTGATGTGCTCTTTCTGTCTGTTGGGCTCCCTGCCCAATCTGCATCCGTGAAGCCACATAGCTTCACCTCATCCTCCTGTCTGTACCACAAACCATATCCCGATGTGCCTCTCAAGTAGCGCAATACATGCTTGCCCGCCTTCCAGAAGAGCTTGGTAAGCTTAACCATAGCTTGTGAAAGCTGGTTAACTACATAGCATATATCAGGTCGTGTATTGACCAAATACATCAGTGACCCCACCAACTGTCGATAAACAGTGGCATCCACTTCTTCTCCCGAAGTGGCATCCTCCTTCCTCCAACCTCGAGGAAGAGGAGTATCAACAGGCTTGCAGCCATGCATGTTGAACTTCTCCAGTATCTCCCGAGCATACTTGCCCTGAGAAACAAACAGTCCACCACTGCGCTGCCATATTTCTAATCCTAGGAAATAGTGAAGGAGGCCCAAATCCTTCATCTCAAACTCTGTAGCAAGATCCTTCTTGCATGACAGTATCAACAGCTCATCACCTGTTAGAATCAAATCATCAACATACAGTACAATGATAAGCAACTTACCCTCCACCACAATCTGGTATAGGTTCGGATCCGCCTCGCTCTTGGAGAATCCAAGTCCTGTGAAATAGCTGTCTATCCGTGTGTACCAAGCACGTGGTGCTTGCTTCAACCCATACAGCGCTCTCTTGAGCCTGCACACATGCGACTCGCTGCTGAAGACTTCAAAGCCTTCGGGTTGCTCAATGTACACCTCCTCCTCAATGACTCCGTTGAGGAACGCAGTCTTCACATCCATCTGATGAATGTGCCATCCCATCTGCGCTGAGAGAGCAAGAATCGTCTGTATGGAAGAATACCTTGCGACAGGTGCAAAGGTCTCCTCATAATCGATCCCCTCAATCTGTGAAAAGCCTCGGGCAACAAATCTTGCCTTGTACTTCTCCACACTCCCGTCAGCTGCCTGCTTAACTTTGTAGATCCATCTCGAATCCACCACTGATTTCCCTTCCGGTCTAGGAACAATCTCCCATGCACTGTTTCTGACAATAGAATCATACTCTTCCACCATGGCGTCTACCCATGCGGGATCCTCCACATCTTCCTCGAAAGAGGATGGCTCAGTCACAACACACTTGCTCATAAGAGCCATGTATCCAGTGTACCGATCAGGTGACTGTCTCTGCCTGCGTTGGGCTGTAGGTGGTCCTACAACTTTCTCTACATCTTGAGCCAGTCGCTCAGCTTCTGTCAAGCGCTTTCGCCCTCTGATGGTTGGCGCTGCATGAGTGGTCTCTTCCACTCCATGAACCTCATCGTGTGGCTGATCCACGTCCTGAAGCTCATCCTTAGGAACTAATAGCTCCTCATCTGCATGCAAGTGTAGCTCCCTCTCAAGCGAACACTTCATGGCTTTCTCCTCCTAAAATTTTATATCCCGTCGCACAACAGTTTTACCACTATCTGGGAAATACACACGATAGTTGTGGGGCGTATCAGTGTACCCCACAAATATCCCAACCTCTGCAGTCGGTTCCAACTTCTTTCTGGCATCCTTCGTCACATGCATGTAAACGTTAGCACCAAAAATCCTCAAATGAGAAAGATCAGGCTTCTTACCAGAATAAGCCTCCTCGGGTGTACTCATGCCAAGTATCCTATGAGGACAACGGTTCTGCACATAAACTGCTGTATTGCATGCTTCCGCCCACAAGTGAAGGGGTAGGCCCTGATCATGCAACATTGCCCGTGCAGCACCCACAATCGTTCTGTTCTTCCGCTCAGCTACCCCGTTCTGCTGTGGGTTATGGGGAGCTATGAGCTCTCTACGAATCCCTTCTGCCTTGCAGAAATCCTTAAACTCGTCCGAGATGTATTCACCACCATTATCGCTCCTAAGAGCCTTCACCTTCTTCCCCGACTCCTTCTCGACCAGTGCTTTTAATTCACAGAACTTTGAATATGTCTCGCTCTTCTTCTGCATGAAGAAGATCCAGCACTTACGAGAGAAATCATCAAAAAAAATCACATAATACCTGTGTTTTGCTGTCGAAGCAACTGAGAAAGGTCCACACACGTCTGTGTGAATTCTCTCAAGGATCGTCGTGGCGCGACTATCCTTCTCGTGAAAGGTGGCTTTCACAAACTTCCCCAAAGTACACCCCTTGCATTGATCTGACTGCGCAAGTGTGCCTTTAGGAAGCCCTGTAGTGATCTGCTGCAGTATCTTCAAGGCTCCATGGTGAAGGTGACCCAATCTCCTGTGCCACAACTCGCCATCATCCCGGCTCACCAATCCTTCTGCCTTGCCTGCCATTGCTGCGCATCCATCTACATGCAACTAATAAAGGTTCCTCACTCGAACCCCTATCTTCCGGGTCTCACCAGTTGTCTTGCTGCGCAGGAAGGCCTTTCCCTCGCTGAAAACAACATCATACCCCTTGTCTTCTAACATCGCCACTGAGATGAGATTCTTCTTCAATCCTGGAACGTGCATGACTTCCTTCAATACAAAGGGTTTACTAGACTCCCTCTCAAAGGAAATGGCACCGATACCGGTCGCACTGTATCTACCATCATCGCCCATCTCGATGTGCACTCCAAGATCTTTGTCCTCCAGATCAGAGAACAAATCTCTATCTCCCGTCATGTGAAAAGACGCACCACTGTCCAAGAACCACACTGATCCCATCACACTTGAAACCAAGCATGCGATCAACGAAAAATCAAGCTCAAACTATGAGGCTAGAGCCTCTCCTGCTGAAGATCCAGCAGCCTGCTTGTTCTTCTTCTTCTGCGGACAATTAGTGGCATAGTGTCCGTGCTCGTGACAGTGAAAACACTTCACTTTGGACATATCCTGCTTCTTGCCTTTCGCACCGGAATGAGAAGCTTTCTCGTTCTTCCCTTTCTTTGCTTTGGCAGCCAAAGCGCAATTTTCTTCATCAGATACCTTTGATGAAGATCCATTCTCACCTTTATTGTTACTGTGTTTATCCTTGAGCGCCAATTCGCTCTTGCTTTGGAATAACATTTGCAATCCGTTGAAAGACATTTTCAACAACACTGCTGCAAATTCGAATTCCACCAGCAACCAACTCAACTGCTTCCGATCAACCCTCGCTTGATATCCTGTAAAAATCTCTTCTACAAATCAAGCTGCTCTGATACCATGTAGAAACTTTTTCTACAATTATCTAGCTCCGATACCATGTAGAAACTTTTTCTACAATTATCTAGCTCTGATACCATGTAGAAATTTTGAATAATTTAACACATATTCAATGGAGATTATCCTGATCATGTACTAATGCGGAAAACATACACAATACATAAGCTCCTCTACGTTGATCAAGAATATAGCAGCATCAATAACAATAAAACATCAAGAGCATTCACACATTAACACGGTATGTATCACGGGGAAAGCATCTCGCTAAAAACCCCACACTATCTATATATTAATGATTGAGTCATGTAACATTACACAGCATAATACTTCTCACAAGTATCTCCACCTCTGTTACACACAATACAGCTCAGATCTGATCTCCAAATCTCTTCCACTGCTTGCCTGCCTCCACTGCTCAATACCTGCTCTGAAAACTGATGAGAATAGCTTCCCAAACTCGATTTTCACCTGCAAAATAGTCACTCACTCTTTGTGGACGTGAGCAAAGGCTAAAATGCGGGCCAAATACGTGAGCAAACTCACTGGCATACTCAATCCTTTGATTGTGCAAGATCTGGTGCACAACTATAGTCACAACTGATAGCAATCTGATTCTCTACCACTTGTCCCTGTTGAACTGAACATGCACTGACATGCAACTGAGTTAACTGATGTATTCTTTAGTTGTATTATGAGTTAATAATTAGTTTAACAACTCATCATTAGTCTATCTGCAGTTAGACTAACTACAACCAGTTTAACTAAGTTAAACTGAACACAACTCCATCAACTGTACCTCCAGTCCACTAAACTCAACTCACTTGAGTTCTAACTGAAGTCATGCATGCAACAACTCAACTGACTCATAAGGAAAACGAATTTCCTTCTGACAGCTGCATGTGCCACTTCCGTAGCTCAAACTGAAGTGCTCCAAGAGAATAAGATTAAGTTTATAGTCCAAATATTATTGTGAGATAATAATATTTGACTTTTCTATTTTTGACAGCCAGTCTAAAAATAGACTTGATCACTCACACTGTGATCACTCACACTTTCATCAAAAATAGAAGTCCATCTATTTTCCCAACTTGATCAATCATCCATAAACATAGACATGATCCATATGTCTAAAAATAGACATAGTCTAAAAATAGACTTGCGCCAAAAATAGCCTGTGGGCCCACTTAGTGAAGGCGACTCTTTTCACTAAGCTCCATCATCTTGTTGCAATCTCAACACCTTATATTGATGATTATAATTTATTCTCTTTTATAGAATAAATAATATCTATAATAAATAATAATGTTGAATTTTTGTCTTTGCTGTATATATTAGAATTATGTAATAGTAATACTTTTCCTTTACTAATTGGATGAGAGATTATATCTACATCCAGAATGGATTATATCTACATCCAGAATATCAATCTTTTGGTTCTTTCTCAACACATTAAGGATATCTCTTTGAAATTCTTGTAAGTGATTTATTAGAATATATACAAAGAGCACAAAATTTCATCAGATTTGTTGTTAAAGGAAGGGTCGACATTGCCAATAGAATCATATCACTAAGCCTCCAATAAGGGACGCTCTAAATATGTGGCAAGTAGTTAATTAGATGATTTTTCTATGAGCTAGCAATCTATTGTTTCAGAGTATTTGCAATTTGATATATATCTTATTTAATGAGAAGAGAATAATGGCTCTTTTCACAAGCCCTTTGATCAACGTTCTTAGGAGGCCTTGCTCTTATGTTATGAGTTCTGCTTCTTAGAATTGTACCTTGTTTTCTAGCTCAAATATAAAGTATAGATTTTCTTTAAAATATATATGTGAGGAATGTCAAGGATTCCTAAAAAATGTTTTCCTATCAAATTCAAAAACAACAAAAACTTTTACAACCAAACATATATGTCATAAAGTGGAGATAAAACACATTTACACAAAAAATGTTACACTTTCTATTGAACTCATACTGAATAAATACATTACAACTTTGACCAAAGTCAAGAAAATATCAAATCCAGATCACAAGAATAGGCTAATAAAAGAAAACATCTCCTAGCAAACTCTTACTCTCCACAAACATAAATATTTTTGAAAAATAACAAACCAAGTTCTCTAAGGAAAACAAACCTAACATTAGCCTCACTATTCTAACACTCCTTGAGGATAGTGTAAGGTACATATAAACCAATTCTAGGCTTGAAACTTCCAATTTTTAGTTTAGGAAGTTCCTTTGTGAAAATTTCAACTATCCTTCCTTTAGTAGACCAATGTTTCTTATCAACCACCTTCTTGTTGATGAGATATCTAATAAAATGATGTCTTATTTTAAGATCTTTTTACATATGATTGTAAAATAACATAACATAAGGTATTATCACAATAGATAAGAGTAACGCTCTTCTCCACTACTGGAGGTTCAAGAAACAATTTCTTAAGCTATAGTTCTTCATAGATCCCAATAATAATAGCAATATACTCATCCTATATACATTACAAGGTAATGCAAGATTGCTTCTTATTTCTCTATGAAACCATGTTGGAACCCCATGAAAAGTAATAACCCGTAGTTGGAATTCTGGAGTTCACATCACCTTCCAAATCAAAATCCATGTAACCATATAAACATATATCTTTTCCTTTTTCAAAAACAATACCATAGTAAACAATGTCACTCAAATAATGAAGAATTCTTTTAGCAACCTACGAATATATCTTCCTTTGTTTTACAATAAACATACTCAACAGACTTACAACATATGAAAAATTCGGATAGGTATTGCATTAATAAATATGGATATTGATAAATCTATGATACATACTAACATCTACTTCTTCACATGGATCATCAACTCTCAATATAAAACAAGGATCTATGAGAGTAGAGATATATTTATAGCCTTGGATGTTGATTTTTTTTCAAAATATCCACAACATTCTTGGTCAGAGTCAAAATAAGTTGACATTTATCCTACCAAACTTCAAAACCAAGAAAATTACGAAGGGAGCATAAATATTTCATTTCAAACTCTTGATATAATTCATTTTTCAACCAATGAATTAATTCATCATCGTATCCTACTAGAATGGGATAATCCACATGCAAAATAATAATTACAATTCACTCACTATTACGCATAAGGCATATATTTAATTGAGTTATTGATTTCTTGACACCTTTTCTATGAAACCACTCTTAAATATGAGTGTACCATGCACAAGTGGTTTACTTAATACCATAAAAGGCCTTCTTACTTCAAATCAATATGGTTGTCATATGTAAACTACTTCCTTTGCTAATTCATTTAGCAAGGTTGTTTTTAAATCCATTTGGTGAAGTTTCCAATCATAACTACCAACCAAGGAATGCACACATGTAAGAGTAGTATATCGAGAAAATGGTGCAAATGTACAATCATAAGCTATGTTTAGGTTATGGGAGAACCCTTTAGCAATAAGTATAGGGCCTTATACTTTTCAATGGACACATCAAATTTATGTCGAAGCTTAAATATCCACCTACTGCCAATATTATTCTTTCCTTCAAGAAGTGGAACAAAGTATCACAAATCATTTTTCGGAATAATTTCATATTCCTAGTTCATAGCTTCAAAATATTGTTTGGAACATGATGCTTCTTTAGATGTCTTAATCTTAGAATCAACTATATTACTAATCAGTGTAACAAAATTAGGTTCACACCTACTATTTGGGAATTTAATTTGAGTATGCCTCCTTGGAGGCATCAATTTATGATTTTCATTAGTCTTCATATATGATCCTTGAACTAACTTTGTTTCCCATGTACGCTTCTCCATTTACTACTCCTTGTTTTTCTTGGAGGCCATTTCCACCCACTTCATCTAATTATTTTTGTCTTATATGACCTTGTATTATATCATTACAATATTCATGAATTTATTTAGGATGCCCTTCCATCTTGAGAGTGTTAGATGTCATTTTAAAAAAAGATTCATGAAAAATAGAATCTATACATAGAATTGCCTTTCTTTTAGTAGGAACATCAATTAAAAATGTTTTTTTATCATCACTATACCTAGCAAACATTCCTATTTTGCTGGTAGCTCCTAGTTTTGTTCTTAACTCGGAAGATAGACAAAAGTGAAATTAACACTATAAAGTGATAAAAAAAGGTATTATTCTTGTAAAAAATATTAAAATGTAACATCCTTCAAATACTTATGTGGACACTACTCAAAATATACATACAAGTTTGATATGATTTAGCCCAAAGCAAGCAAGGCATCCCAACCTATTCCAACCTGCATCTTGTTGTCACAACAATGCTTCTTCTTTCTCACTTAGTAAGGTCATTCTTTTGCACAATGTAAGGGACACAACACTCCCTCTTCATCCCAAAAATATTGTAAAGAAAAATGAATTCGCTATATTTGTATTCTCCCCCATTATCGCTTCTCAATATCTTAATGTTATGTACTGCATGCTTTTCTATAAGGGATTTAAATTCATGAAACTTATCAAACACTTCACTTTTATGCTTCTTTAATAAGTCCAAAATTTTCTAGTAACATCATTTATGAAGGTAATTAAATACAAGTATCCACTAATAGAATCGATAATCATAGGTACACATACATCCGAATTAATAAGGTCAATATGTTCACAAGTATGCACCAATAAAAGTAATAATAATAAGTCCACATACATCAAAATGAATTAGATAGATATGTTTCATTATATGCCTTTCATCATTTGTAAATAAGAGATCCATGTGATTCTTTCCCATGCAATGGGCATGACATATAATTCGTTTAGTTACATCAAAATGGGTAATTCCATTTACCATTTGTAATGCCCCTCTATTTTAGAAACTACTATAGTTAAAATGTTGTTATTTAGTAGTTAAGATATTTATAATAATGGAATGATGGCGAGGAATTGCTTTTAGGAAAACACAATCATGATGTAATTATTTGAATTTGAAATAATTTGATATGGTATTTGAAGAAATTACTTGGAAGGAACAAACAAACGAATGAGAAATTTTTACTAATCCATAATCTAGATGGATAGATTGGATAAAGGGAGAAAAAACAAAAAAAATAATAATATTAAAATTTCCCAAATCACTTCCGAAAAAAACCCCTAGAGTGAAATTAAGTGATCTATGGATAAGGAGAGAAATTTTTTTGGGGAAATCATCTAGTGCAAGGGAAACAACACTGAAATGGGTGATTAAGCACTGTAGTGGAAAAATATGGGCTTTAAAGGATGAAAAGGAATCCCTTTCAAGAAATGAACAACAAGAAAATCAATAGGCTATGGGGATTAGGAAAACCTAGAAAAATGGGACAGTGTTATAGAAATTTTGCGAGGGAATGTGAGGATAAATATGCCTTCAGTAGGACAACAAAGGTTTTTGATTATAGGGAAATGGAGAGGCAGATCTCAGCTCGGGGGAGAACATGAAGAGGAGGTTCATGGTTGGGAGGAAAAATTGTTCGATTAAGTCAAATTCTTCATACCAAGCTGTTGGTGAGAGTCTATAGCTACTGTTACTTTTATACTATGGACTACGTAGGTTTGAATTGAAATGGGATGGTAAATTTATGTTGGTTTACACCTGAATTTAGTAGTTGACTCTGAAGTAAATATTTTCATGAAACTGATTTGCGATTATTATTTGAAATTTGTAGTGTTAAATAGTTCTGGTATGTCTGAACCTTAGTTGTGAAATGACTCTTCATGAGTAGAACCTCAACTAGGGGAAATTGGTTTAATGACTATGTTCAATAGTTATAACATGTCTTTCTATATGAATGTAACGTTAAACATATCTACAAGAGAACCTTTTATATTTCAGTTCTAATACATGCAGTTAAGGGGAAGTTGGATAACATTCTTGTGCATCAGTAACGCCGATATGCACAGTGTTTGTATGTGTCATTTAAGTGTTCGTTGTACAATTGTCTATTGTTGAGATATAACAGTAATTTGAGATCGTTCAATGAGAGGGATTGTGACGAAATCAAAATGGTGGAATTAGGTTTAGATAACATGTTAGGATGATTAGCATTAGATTTTGAAGGAAAAGGAATCAAAGTAGCACCTAGTAGCGTTTCACAGGGAACGCAAGTGAAAACCTACATGTTGCTACTTAGGAGTAGTGCTTTATGTTGGAGGAATTAAGTTGTTACTGAAGTTAAATTGGGAACATTGTAATGAGTTATGGAACTTATGCATCTAAGTAGGAAACATATGTAAAAATTAAAAATAGCAGATATCTTTCGAATTAAATGAACATTTGAAATGGCATAGTTTGTAATCACTAGAAGGTAGAAACGAAAATACGACTTATATAAGGTCTGAGCAATAGAATTTTCATTGCATAATATAGGTGTGACATAATATTATGAACAAAGAAAGTGGAACATCACCGATTGTGCATAGGAATATCATAAATAAAATCATCACAGTTTAGTCGCAAATTCTGAATTACCAGTCGAATGAATTTTACAGATCTAAGCTAGTATTTCAACATAACACAAATGGTATAGCATTAAGACCCTAATTAAATGTCAAATAAATTGTTCATGCACCGAGAGCTGAGTATAACTGAACAAGTCAATACATATATTCTCACAATATTTCAATAAAGGCCAGAAAGGCCAGAAAGGCTATAACAGTAAGTGCAAACTATAAGCATATAGGCCAAGTGAATTTAGTAAAACTTAGAGTCCCATAGTGGACATGGAACACAGAAGTAATAGAGTAAAAGTGGAACTATATCATGTATGGATATCATTCAATTAAAGATTGAAAACTGATCATTCCATCCTTTGGAGATTAACATTGGCACAATTTTCCTTCACTCTAGAAACCCATTAGTATATTAAACGCTTACAAACTTATCAACATATAATAATAAGCAATATTTCACAACAACAAAAGAAAAAAAAATTATGGATGTTGGAAAATATTTTGATTGTCTCAGCGTAACCACTCTGAGGAAAATTCATTAACGCGGAAAGCCTGTATAGCGGTGTGACCATGATAAACGCAAGTAATTAGCTACTCATTCTAACAATTAAGAAATTTGTACACCTGATTATTTAGCGAATAAGAAAGCCACACCCTTATGACAACTATATAAGAGTTGCGTTGATGAATGCTTACAGAGGACTGTATGTGCAGAAATCAAAATAAGAATTGAGAGAATTTAATGTTAAACGTAAAAGCGAGGGTAAGTCGTAATAATTGAGTCTATTCTAAACTCATAAGGCAAAAATTTCCATAAAACAATAAAAATTTGAATGTAAACAATAAAAAACTAGTAATAATCCTTTGGATACCACCAGTGTCAGAAAAATTATACAAAAGAATAGATACGAACAACGTGGCGAATCTGGAGTGTGTTAGGAGGGAGGTTAGGCTAGATAAATGTGGATACTAGGGCATAATAGTTGCAGCATAAATAAGTTGGCTAGTACCTATTCACAAACCGAGAAGAGTATAACTATTAGGTGAATGCCGTAGTAAATTTTAATACACTGAAAACATTATGAGAGCATAAGAAAAGGATGGAGGCTCATCATACACGATTTAGAGCAGCCATAGGACCATGAAGGAGATCAATAGACCTAGGCATCTAAGAAATAGGGTTATAAGAAGACCAATGAATGCCAAAATTATTTCTTCCACTACAATTGTTGAAGAAAAGACGGAATATTATTATCCAAGGTCTTTGTAAGAAGAACAGTCAGCAAGTTCGTTCCCTTGAAAATCTATCCAGTGGTGCCATGGGAACCCCTCTCCATTACCTGCATATATCAGGCTAATTATCTAGCACAGAGAAAAATTTGAAACCCTATATGCCCTTAAAACTCTGCATATGAAACTCGACATATGAAAACTCATGAGTGTAGTTTGAGATTACCTAGAGGGAAAGTGAAGCCTAATTAGCACAACAGGGAAGTACTTTGACAGTTCTATTTATGCAAAACGAACATCTGGTCCATCGAAAAGAGTGTGAAACCATATGCTTCCTAGGTGAGAAACAATGCCCCAATAGCTCATACAACTCACTGAACAACAAGGTGATAATAATGGCCAGAAATGTAGGGCATAGTGGCTATCATGGTAATCAAGAAAAATGGTTTGCAGAATAGGCTGCCTCTAGCAGAGGTGAAACTACAAACATCAAGAGCAAACAAATTACAAAATGAGAGTATTATTAGAGTAAAATGTGATTAGGGTTGGAAATAGGGAAGGGATATCATTGATTTACACCCAAATGATAAGAGCCATTGATCTCACAGTAAAATCAAGGAGTGCATTGGGAAGAGGAGAGGTGTAGGTATTCACAAGGGAGAGTCTATGTGGATGCATATGATTGAAGACTAAATTGAAAATGTTACACTCGACACAATGATAGCCAGGTCACAAATTTTCCATAAGTAAAAAGGGAAACCCAAGATCTTACAATACATGCATGACTACGAATAATTGACACCAAGGTAATTCATGCACATCAAGCTTAATATGGATGCCTCTAATATGAGTCCATGGAAAATTTCAGGGGCGAATGCTTGCCCTTTGGTGAAATTAAGGGGTTTTAAATTTTTAGTGGGCGAATATTTTGTGTCATAGTACATTTTTACAAATAGCCTCAAATAGCCCACCTTATTTTAAGGGAGAGGGTAAAAAAAGTAAATTTAGCCCTTGAAATTAGGAGTTACAACCTCCCATTAGCCCTAACTTTCAAGAATAGGTTTTATTTAAGTGAATCTTATGAGCCAAATAGCATATTTATAAAAGAGGTATGGTAAATAAATAAAACATTTTTTATATTTACTCCATAAGTCACCTTATATACATGCAAGGGTGTAAACAAATAAAAATATAAATAAAGTGGAGTTATGGTAAATAAATAAAACCTCTTTTTATATTTAGTCGATAACCCTCTTTCTATTTATGAAGGCTCAAAAAAGAGGTTTTATTTAAGTGAATCCTATGGGCCAAATACCATATTTGTAAAAGAGGTATGGTAAATTAATAAAAATATAAATAAACGAGAGGTATGGTAAACAAATAAAATATTTTTTTATATTTACTCCATAAGTCACCTTATATTTACGAACACTCAAAAAATGTGATATATTTAGGTGAAACCTATGGGCAAAATACTATGGGCCAAATACCATGGGCTAGATTATTATTAGTACCATGCAAAAAACCATTATTAACCCTAATATTAGTGTTAATAAAAATAAAAATGGCACATGATATTGACCCATGGTATTCACGTGGAACGTAGCCTATTTAAATGGGAGAATTAAACTAGTATAGATCAATCTTTACTCTGGAAGTACTAAGCCCCAAGACGTATCAAATATCGTGATATGCAAACTAGCATAGAGTGAAAAAATATTTGATCCCTCTCGGGTCTTGGTCGATCAAGAGTAAAAATGGATGTTGTAATTTAATGTATGTTAAACATTTTAACTTGCTTAAAATAAAAAATAAAATAAAAATCAATTATTAATTTATTAATTTTTATAAATTACTAATAGTAATTTTTAAGCTCCAGGTTTATGATAACCCATGGTATTGACCCATGGTAATACCACAGTATTCATGTGAGCATAGACTATTTAAAGGGGAAATTCTATCATCTTAGATCCATCTTAATTCTTGGTCTACCAAGTGCTCAGAGGAATAAATAGATTTCATCCCCTTGAGAGTGGTAGATGTGGAGTTAAGATGGATATAGGTTGGTTTTTATGATAATGAAGACATTAAATAGACTTAGGATATTATATTGTAAAAATATAAGGTGAATCGTTAAAGCTACATTTAGTCACTTCACAAAATTTAGTAAAAGATACCAATATCTCCATTAATATTGGTTTTTAACTTTTTCTGATTTTAACAAAAAAAAATTCAAAACAATGAAACCTTATCACTCTTTCACAAAATGTAGTAAAAAATACCAATATCTCCATTAATATTGGTTTTTAACTTTTTCTGATTTTAACAAAAAAAATTCAAAACAGTGAAACCTTATCACTCTTTCCTCATCACCCTCGCAAAAGATTTCTCACCATTTTTCAAACATTCTCAATATGATATCTTCATCAAAAAGCTTAGATACTGATGTTGGATTAGTTGTTTGAAAAATAAGTTGGTTTGTACAACCTTTCATCTTCTGTGCTATTCTTAGTTTTTCCTAATGATCTGTAGGGGTTGGAGCCACTGCACCATATTTTCCTAAAAGGTGGAGATTGTTCACCAAAAAGGAAATTAATCTACATGTTACAATGCTCCTAAAAAATGCAAGACCTATGAGGGTAGTGAATTATGCTAATAATCAATTTAGATTGGGAGAGATGTAATTAAATTTTATTATTCAATTGAAGATATCTAATTAAAATAATAATAAATCTACATTTATATATTCATATATTGATTGGAAGGATTCTCACAATTGTCACTTCTTTCAATTAGATCCCCTTCAAGCCCTTGGGATACCTAATACTTTCTTATATAATATAGTTGGGGCTTACTACTTGTTGGCATGTTGGGGTAAACAAACTTGATGTGTTTTTTTTATCTTGCAGTTGGAGTCTATGGAATAAGAAATAAATTTGATAACTTGAAAAAAGTGGTAGCTTGACAAAATTTGTAGAGAAAAGATTAATCTCTCCTACCTTGAAAGAACTTGTTGTCAATATCAACACCTACAAGAACTTTGTTGTCGAATATTATCAAAACTAATAGAAGGATATGAAAGAGTGTATTATAAGAACCTTTACAAACACAGCCACTGAAACTTGGATCATTGTTTGTAGGAAGATAAAGTTATGTTTCCTTTTCCAAACATGTATGTTAGTGTATTACAGTTTAATGAATATGTTTTCTTATTATCATATATGGTTTCATACTTTAACAAAACATTCGCCAAGACTTCACAATGTTTTATTATTCAGTAAAAGATTTGCCAAGATCTTACAAGATTTTATACTTCAGTGAAAGATTCTCCATCACTATACAAGATAATATAATCTGGTAAGAGATTTGCCAAAAAAATTATATATACATATTATATTACTGATAAAATCACCTTCCATTTTTCGTATTTATCATGGGGATTAGCCCTTTCATTATACATATAAATTTAGGGTGGTTCTTAAAATTTTCCCTGTATGAGTCATATTTTAAACTAAAAGTGATTAAGAAATTCACCACTCCAAAGTCCAATGCTAGACATGTATCACCCAAGACCATATGGAGAGTGATAAAAAGCGCCTAAGGCTTTGGTTAGAGAACATTATATAAGTCGTTTGCAATAAAAAAATCTAACCACCAACATTTTTAAATATGAAACATTGAGGTAATTTTCTAATGAACCTACTCATTTAATCACATTATAAATGGAATACAAGGAAAATGTTTTCTTTTTGTGACTTGGGAGTTCGTGACAATGGTATCAGAGCCTAGATTTCTAAACTTTGTGGAATAAAGACCCATTGCTAGTTATTGTTGTGTAGAATTCATTTTAAAAAGTAAATTCTATGATATTTACTAGATTGTTTTGATTGAGAGAGTGAAAGATGGAGGAGTTACCACTAGCTATTACTAGAGGGGAAGATTTATAAGTAGAACTGGGCGAAGGTGGTACATCAATGCCCATTCAATTTGTAGAAATAGTGAGGAACTTGCAACAGGAATTGGGCCAACTCCAGAGTAGTAATGAATGATTAATCAAAGCTAGTGAAGAATAGGAGAAATTGATTAGAGAGTGGACTGAGAAATCGAGTCATAAGAGTGTGGAGCTGGAAGGGTCAAAACAGAAACCGACAAGATCAATGCTAGATAAATTAGAAAGTGATGAAGAATATGATAAAATAGAATCTAAATCCCATAAGGATAAGAAGCAGAAGGAACTAAAGGGAGAATTTCAAAGGATAAAACCTCTGACCTTTGATAGGGAAAAAGAGGAGGACGCAGAAGCTTGGCTCTTGAATATGGTTAAGTACTTTCACGTGTACAAATATGAAAGAAACCTGAAAGAAATATTGGTTTTTTATTAGTTGTAGGGAAAAGTCACCCTGTGGTGGGTGTAGAAGAAGATTATACATCCGTTGGATGAAAAAATTGTTTCTTGGGTTGATTTCCAACATAAATTTAAAGCTCGCTATCTAAGTGAGAGGTATTATAATGACCAAGAAAACAAATTCAATGAATTGAGATTGGGACAGCTTACCATGGATGAGTTTGTGACCATGTTCGCCAACGTTCTTCGGTATGTTCCATAAATTAGAGAAGAAAAGGCTAAAGTGCTGAGATTTTTGAACTATTTACCAGTGGTATATAAATAAGTAATTGAATCTGATAACCCCGTAACTATGGATGAAGTAGTCATAAAGGCCAGTATTTTCTATCAATAGTTTAGAAATCAAAGTGAAGGCTCCAGACTTTGGCAGAGCAAGGAGAAAAAAAATATGGGAATGAACGTGAGAAGGCAGAAGTCGACCTATTTAAAGAAATTTGGTAAGGACCACTAGTGGAAAAAATTTAACAGAGGAGATCAAAATCAACAAGCACAATCGTACACTAGCTGAAAACCTGTAGAGTTAGGTAGCAAAAAAGGCACAAGAGGTAAGGAGAGAGAGCCACTAAAATGTTGGGGTTTTGGAAAACCAAAGTTGCTACAAGATTTCCCCCACAACTATAGTTCCATTAAGAGTGTCAAAGTGGCACCTAAAGCTTCCATAGTAAACGATGTGGGTCGAAGCATTATAAGAATTAGCACAACATTGGAGGAACAGTAGGAAAATCATCAATATACCATGATTGATATTGAAGGTATTATTCAAAACCAACTTGTGTATGTTTTAATAGACCTTGGGGCTAGCCTAAGCTATATAAATCCTCAAATGGTGGAAAAATGTAATTTAAAATCAGAAAAATTTCAAAGTTCCTAGCTGGTACAGTTAGCTACTAGTACCAAATAGAAAGTGACCCATGTGGTAAAACAGTGTATAGTGAATTTAAATGGATATCTTATAGAAATCAACTTAAACATCCTTCCCTTAGGATCATATGACCTCCTAATTGGGATGGATTGGTTGGAACAACAAAAAGTTGTTGTAAACTATCTAGAAAAGACTGTGAGTTGAATTGACTCACAAGGGATGTCATTTTTTTATAAAATGAAAGCCAAAATAGGTCTCTCTCTGAAAAATAACAACATTACAGTTGAAAATAACAACAAGGAAAGGTTGTCATGTTTATATGGTGTAAGTGGAAAAGGATGAACAATAGACTGAAGTTGAAAAGATAGACCAATTACCTATAATAAGAGAGTTTTTGGATCTGTTTCTTGAAGAAATTTTTGAGTTACCCCCCTGAGAACTATAGGTTTCTTGATTGAGCTGGTTCTAGGTGCTACACCTATATCTAGTGCTTTGTACTAAATTAGTACCCTAGAGTTGTTAGAATTCAAAATGCAGCTACAAGATCTATTGGATAAAGGCTATATGAGAACGAGTGTGGCACCATGAGGAGCCCCAGTACTATTTGTTAAAAGAAAGGATGGTACATTTAGAATGTGTATTGACTATAGGTAGATAAATAAATTAACCATAAAAAACAGATATCCCTTACCTCAAATTCACATTTTGTTTAATCAAGTGAGGGGGCAACTATCTATTGAAATATTGATCTGTGAACTAGATATCAATAGTTACACATCAAGGATGAGGATATACATAAGAAAACTTTTAGAACGAGGTATGTTCATTATTAGTTCATGATATTACCTTTTGGACTCACCAATGCCGTTGTGACCTTCATGTGTCTCATGACGAGTGTGCTCCATAAGTACCTTCATTGGTTTGTGTTAGTCTTCATTGATGACATTCTAGTATACTCTAAAAATGAGGAGTAACACCAATAACATCTTATATCGGTGTTGCCAACACTCAGGGAGCATCAATTTTATGCAAAGAGTAGAAAGTATTTGTTTTATAAACCCAACATCCAATATTTAAGACAGATAATCTCCAAAGACGGATTGGCAGTGGATCCAAAAAAAAAAATTAAAGCCATTATGAATTGGCCAATACCAAAATATCTATCAGTTGTTTGTTCCACCATGGGGATTTCTAGATACTGCCGAATATTTGTGTGGGGGTTTTTAAAGTTGGCCTACATCATTACCTCTCTACAGAAGAAGGGGGTGAAGTTTGAATGGACAGACAAATTTCTAGAGAGCTTTAATAAATTAAAGAAAATGTTGACAACAACTCCTATCTTAAATGTAACAGACCTAACTAAGGAGTTTACAATGTGCAAAAATGTTTTTCTAGAGGGGTTGGGGACGTACTACTACAAGACATTGTTGTCATAGCCTATCAGCCAAGAAAACTAAAAAAACATGAACAAAATTATGTTGTTTATAACCTGGAGCTAGTTACGGTAATCTATGCATTGAAAATGTGGAGGCATTATTTGCTGCGAAATAAGTTTGTGTTAGTAATTGATCATATCAGTTTAATGTGCTTCTTTAGTGAACCTGATTTAAATGCCTGACAGGCGAGATGTTTAGATTTCCTTAGCATGTTTGAAATGGAAATAAAATACATAAGGTAAAGGAGAACAAGATTATTGATGCACAAAGAATATGTTCAAATTCTCTGATCGCAAATGCAGAAAAATTGTGAAAATAGATTTGGAAGAACAAATACAGTAAGCAGTGCAACAAGACACAAATTATCAAGAAATGGAGATGCAAATACAACAGGGATAAATTTTGTGGTATGCTCTAAACTCAAAAGGTATAATTACATATCAGAGTAGGTTGTATTCCCAGATGTAGCAGCATAAGAGACAATACCCTGGTCATTTGGGGTATAAAAAATGATAACAACCTTAAGAAAATCTTTTTTTTTATTCTAGTACGTTCCACTTTTGGCACTGAACAAATTGCTAATATCTTCATGAGGGATATCTTCAGACTTCATGGGATACCAAAGCTGACAGTTTTGGATAGGGATGTAAAATTTACCTCAAAATACAGGAACCGCTTGTTCAGGGGTTTGGGAACTAAGTTGAACTTTAGTACTACATTCCATCTAGAGAAAGATGAGTAAACTGAACAGACGAATGAAATTATATAGGATATGCTCCGAATGTATGTGATGGACGAACCCCCTAAGTAGGAAGACTTTATGCATTTAGTTGAGTCTTTCCTATAAAAACAACTAGCAAACTACGACTAAGATGAGCCCCTTCAAAGCCTTGTATGGAATAAAATTCCATACCTCACTTAGTTAGGGAAAACCTGAGGGGAAGTTGATTATAATACCCGAGCTTCTACAAGAAATGGAGCAGAAAGTATGGAAAATTAAACAGAATATTAAAGTTTCCCAAGACCGACAAAAGAGTTATGTAGATAGAAAAAGGACATCGAGTGAGTTCAAAGTGGGAGAGAATATATACCTGAGGGTAAAGCCTTAGAAAATTACTCTCAGAACTGGAGAGCGTGCTAAATTAGCACCACAATTTTGTGGCCCATTTGAAATTCTAGATCGAGTGTGCCCAATAGCATAACAGTTGGCCCTACCTAGTCATGTTGAAGTTCATAATGTGTTTCATGTATCGTTACTAAAAAACTACGTTCATGATCCTTCTCATATAGTGGATTGGAATGTGTTATAGTTTGAGCCTGAAGGAGACCTTTTGCCAGAGCTGCTCTGTATCTTGGAGCGGAAAGAGACCGTGCTCCATAATTAGCTCATGGTTCAATTTAAATTTTAGTGGAGACACTTTACTCCTAGGGCGACCACTTGGGAACTGGAAGATTAGTTATCCAGATTGGTTTGAAAAAAAAATTCTTGAGTAATAAACACCGAGGATTGTGTTATTTATTTTTGGGGGGGAAGATGTACTTGCCCTCTATTTTAGAAACTATTATAGTTAAAATGTTATTATTAAGCATTTAAGGTATTGACATTAGTTGCATGATGGATAGGAATTGCTTTGAGGAAAAAACTATGATGATGTAATTATTTGAATTTGAAATAATTTAATATGGTATTTGAAGAATCTAATTGGAAATCACAAAGGAACGAATGAGATCATTTTCCTAATCCATAATACACATCGATATATTGGATAAAGGGAGAAAAAAAACAAATAATATTAAACTTTCCCAAATCACTTCAGAAAAAAACCCTTGGAGTGAAATTAGGTGATTTACAAGATAAGCAGAGAAAAAAACCTAGGAAAATCGTCTAGTGCAGGGGAAACAATGTTGAAAGGGGTGATTAAGCACAATAGTAGAAAACTAAGAGCTTGAAAGGATGAAAAGAGATCATTTTCAAGAAAAAAACAAGAAAATTCCAGGCTATGGGGATTAGCAAAACCCAAAAAAACAAGACACCGTTATAGAAATTCTACTAGGGAAAGTGAGGATAAAAATGCCTTCACTAGGACAAAGTAGGTTGTTGATTATGGGAAAATGGAGAAGAAAATCTCAGCTCAAGGGAGAACCTATAGAGGAGTTTCATGGTTAGGAGGAAAAACTGTTCGATGCAAGTCAAATTATTCATACCGAGTTGTTGGTGAGAGGTTATAGCTACTATTACTTTTATACAATAGATTGCGTAGGTTTGAATTGAAACGGGATGGTAAATTTCTATTGGTTTATCCCTGAATGCAGTAGTAGACACTGAAATAAATGCTTTCATGAAATTGATTTGCGATGATTATCAGAAATTTGTAGTGTTAAATAGTTCTAGTAGGTCTGAACCTTAATTGTGAAATGTCTCTTCATGAGTAGAACCTCCACTAGGAGGCAATTGATTTAATGATTATGTTCAGTAGTTGTAACATGTATTGTTGTATGAAGGTAATGTTAAACATAGCTACATGAGATACTTTTATATTTCAGTTCTAATACATGCAGTTAAGGGGATGTTCGATAAGATTCATGTGCAGTGGTAATGTTTATATGCACAGTGTGTGTATGTGTTATTTAAGTGCTTGTAGCAGCATCGGCCACTGTTGAGACATAAAAATAATTCAAGATCGTTCAACGAGAGGGATTGTGATGAAACCAAAACGATGGAATCAAGTTTAGATAACATGTTAGAATGATTAGCATCAGATTCTGAAGGAAAGGGAATCAAAATATCACTATGTAGCATTTCGTAGGGAACGCCAGTGAAAGCCTACATGTCGCTACTCATGAGTAGTGCTTTATGTTGGAGGAACTAAATTGTTACTGACGTTATATTGGGAACATTGTAATGAGTAACAGAACTTAGGAATCTAAGTAGGAAATATATGCAAAATTTAAAAATAGCAGGCATTTTTCGAATTGAATGAACGCTTGAAATGGCATACTTTATAATCACTAGAAGGCATAAATGTACATAGAATTTCTATAATACCATAGCAGTATAATTGATATTGCGTGAGATAGGCGAGACATAATATTATGAACAAAGAAAATGTAACATCATTGTCTATGCATAGAACTATCATAAATAAAACCCTCACAATTTAGTCACAAATTCATAATTACCAGTTGAATAAAATTTACAGATCTAAGCTAGTAGTTTAGCATACCACATATTTTATTACATTAAGACCCCAATTAAATGTCTAATCAGTTATTCTTACCCCAAGTGTTAAGTATAACTGAACAAGTAAATACATATCTTCTCCTAATATTTCAATAAAGGCCTACAAGGCTATAGAAGTAAGCACAAACTATAAGGATATAGGCCAAGCGAATTAAGTAAAACTTGGAGTCACATTGTGAACATGGAACATAGAAGTAACAAAGTGAAATAGGAACTATATCATGTATGCATATTATTTAATTAAATATTGAAAACTAATCATTATAGCCACCAGAGATTAGAAATGGCACAATTTTCCTTCACTATAGAAATCTATCAGTATATTAAATGATTACAAACTTATCAACATATAACAATATGCAGCCTTTAACAATCACAAAAGAAAAGTAATTATGGAGGTTGGAAAATAATATGATTGTATGACTATAACCACTATGAGGAAAATGAATTGACACGGAAATCCTGTAAAGTTGTGTGACCACGATCGGGGTAAGTAACTAACTACTCATTCTATCAATTACGCGAATTATACAACTAAGTATTTAGGGAATGAGAAAACCATACCCTTATTGAAACTATATAAGAGTTGCATTGGTGAACGCTTCTAGAGGAATGTGTGTGGAGAAATCAAAATAAGACTTGAGCGAATTTAATACTAAACGCAAAAGGGACGTTAAGCCTCAATAAATGAGTCTATTCGAAACCCATCAGACAATAATTGCCATAAAACCATAAAAATCCGAATGTAAACAATCGAAAACCAACAATAATCCTTTGGATACCACCCATGGTAGAAAACATACATAGAAGAATAGATGCGGACATCATAGCGAACATAGAGTGTGCGAAGAGGGAGGTTAGGATGGAGAAATGTGGTGACCTGGGCATAATAGTAGCAACATAAATAATTTGTCTAGTACCTATTCAAAAACCAAGAAGAATATGACTATTAGACAAATGCCGCAGTAAATTACAATACACTAAAAACATTATGAGAGCATATGAAAAGCATGGAGGCCACCGACAATAGTGTGAACCGTACATTTCCTAGGTGAAAAACAATTCCCCAACAACTCATAGAACTCACTGAACAACAAGGTGATAATAATGGACAGAAATGGAAGGCACATTGGCTATCACGGTAGTGAAGAAAAATGGTTGTAGAACAACCTCTAGTAAAGTTGAAACGAAAAACACCAAGAGCAAATAAATGACAAAATTAGAGTCTTGTTAGAGTAAAATTACATTATGATTGTCAAGAGGGAAGGAGCATTGTCAATCTAAACTCAAATGATAAGATCCATTGATCTAACACCAAAATCGAGGAGTGCATTGGGTAGAGGAGAGGCACATGTCCTCACATGGGAGAGTCTACATGGATGCATAGGACTGAAGACTTAGTTGACAATGTTACATCGGACACATTGACAGGCAGGTCACATATTCACTATAAGTAAAAAGGGAAACCCAAGATCTTACAGTACATTCATGAGTATGAGTAATTGGCACCAAGGTAATTCATGCACATCAAGATTAATATGGATACCTTCAATCTCATATATTAAAGTAAAAGTGATTAATAAATTCACCACTCAAGTGTCCAATGTTAGACATGTATCACCCAAGACCAAACGGAGAGTGATAAAGAGCACATAAGACTTTGGTCAGAGAACATTATATAACTTGCGTGCATTTAAAATAATTCAACCACCAGTGTTCTTGAATACGAAAGATTGAGGTAATGTTCCAATGAACCTATCACTTAATCACATTATAAATGGAATGCAAGTAAACATATTTTTCTTTTTTGTGATATGGGAGTTTGTGACACCATTTTCTAAAATTTGTTTATATTATTCAAATTTAAATGACGAAACCTTTTATTCTCTAATTTTAGAAGTGTCCAATAATAATGCATTAACACTCTATGATTAGAAACAACTGAAAATAATTTATAAAAGCCACAATATCTAAAAAAAATTCATATCACCTTTCCATATTTGCAAATTTTGCAACTACTTTTATAAGATTTGATTTCCATTTTCTGATAAGAATTAACACTAAAAGGAAAGGAATTTTTTCTTCATATTCGAAACATACAAAATATTCTTTATTAGAGTTACACCTCCATTTTGAATATGAATAGGAATGGTTTCTTATCATTTAACCTCATGAGATTGATCAACACCCGAAAATAAAAATCTCTTCACGTTATGTTAACTTATATGAACAATGTTTTATCAAGAGAAATGTGCCTACTTGCACTTGAGTCAGTACCAAAAATCCATGTAGCATTAAAATAAATAGCATATATTAAGGAAACAAGTGATATCTTATTTAAAAACTCATAATATCCATTAACTGAGTTACCTTGATTATATCGATCGTTATAAGGAGTCGGACTATACCCTTTGTTGTTAACTAGTTTCTTTTTAAAATAGTCTTTTTCTTCCCTACCTTTTTTTATGCAAATGTAATGCATTCATTTACAAGAATATTTATTTGGTGAGGAGGTTTAAACATCATTATATGTAAAGTGTGGTTCACTCTAAGGTTTCTTCTTTGGTTTCTTTTTATTGATATTTTGATTTTTAATAATAGTGTAACATTATCTGTCGTGGGGGAGCTTAACTAGGGATCAAAGTAATGTGAGTTTGGGGTAACTAAGAGATGTAAGGTTCAAACCCCCCCAGTTGTAGCCTATTTTATGGAGAGGAGGATAGTCCATATTCCTACAGAGGTTTATTGGTAGCCCTATGTCATGTGTGCTGCCAAGGTCCTCTAGCTTATAAAAAAATAAACAAAATAGTGAAACATTATTTGAATCCTTTCGATTCTTAACCTTTTTGTATATCTCCTCAGTTAGAAAAATTTCATATAAACTTTGAAAATAGGAAAATTATTCCCTACCTACAACACTAGTAACAAATGACTCATATAAGTAGTAAAACCATTCAAAATTATAGGAACCATTTCTTCACTTGAAATATTATTGTGAACAATGTCATGGATTATTGATTTCTTTGATTTTGTCAAAATATTAGGAGACACCTTCTCCTTCTACCATTATGCATGAATTTAATTTGTTTCTGAGCAACAACCTTCATGACATTCTTGTGGATTCATATAATTAATTTGTCTTTTCCCATAAATATTTAGTTGTCTTGCAACCTTGAATATGCACAACTAAATAGGATCTCATATTAATTGAAACGATGATGGGAGATTCGACATTCTTTTTCATACATTTAATAAGTTAATCTAGATCTATGCATTATGCATCTAATCTATTAACCATAGGAAAAACAATCATTTCTATTAAAAACAATCCATAAAATATTTCCATGATGAATAATAAGTGGACCTTCTAGTTTTTCAGAGTCATTAGGTTTTACATTTTCCATGGTTCCAAATTTCAAAAGGTGTTGAGCCAAACCTAAAAACGTTGATCCAGACCTTATATCTTTGTCAAACTTCCATAGACTTGATCACACAAAGCCTTTAATTCTTTTCTTAGAAGATATGCTCGTCATAGTTATTGCTTTGTTACTGACAAACAAAATTGGCAGAGATCCACAGGCCACATTGAACAGAGCTCTATTGCAACACTAGAAATACATCGTTCATTTAGCCTCTTTATTCTCAATACATACTGATGAATGGTAAAATGGGACAATAGGAGACCCTCTGCCTACCAAGAAAATTCAAGCCATAGGCTCAAAGATAAACAACAAAATTGTCATTCATAGGTCACAAGTTAATCCCTCATGTTCAATGATTTATGGTGAGAATGAAAGCTACTTATTCTACACACACAAGGACTCACGCCATCAAATACAATTGGTCAGTTCAAATTTGGGAACACTAACAGTTACTATAAAAAATTTTGTCACCATGGTCCTTGATGAGTCTATTTCTTTAATTTCACACTCATTAACCCATTTATTAGCCATGATTCATACCTTGACTCATTCATTGCATTGAGAAAGTTATGCACTTCACTATCCAGTATGTAACTTCTAGTTGTGCTTCACAGACACACAACCAGTTATGCTGAGTTCTTCAGAATGAACCAACACAACGTGTAGAGAAGGCCTCCAACAAAACACTTTAATATATACAAAGGGAGAGGCTTGATTGTTCACTCTATTGTACAGATCATCATTATCTTCGATCACCACTCTAATACCATGTGAGGAATGTTGAAGGATTCCTAAAATATGGTTTTCTCTCCAATTTAGAAGAAACTACAAACTTTACAACAAAACATAAATATTAAAAATTGAAGACAAAATATATTTACACAAAAAATGATACAAATTCCTTTCAACTAGGGCTAAATTGTAATTATCCCTTTCACCGCCTTAAACTTCCTTGAGTTGTGGGAGGTATTACGTCATAACTAATCTAGCCTCTTTGGTTTGTTATGAATGTGAGGTTACAAAAATTGTCTTTCTTCAAAACTTTGGAAATTTTAACTTCTAATATTACAATCATATTCAACTCATTGAGAGTTGTCCATTGATACAAATTTTATCTAATTATGATTACCACATCAAAATTTATGCCCATCTAAAATTTTACCATATCGATAGCACCACATGAACAAGGCACTGCAATGTGGCACCCACTCCCGAGGGACTTTCCATGTCATCCTTCATAATCGCACACCTCTCATTTTCATTGGGTGGTATCCATGTATACATGTATTAACCTATTGATGCCTCCCATGTGTAGATAAGGTTTTGGCATTAAGTAGGCTAACCCCATCAGGTTTGCAATGATTCTGTGTTATCATTAATCAGCCTATACACATAATCATGGTCATGGGTATTTCTATCAACTCACGGGAAAAGGAACCCAGTGGGATCCACTGGGGGATACATCATCCTAGCCATGGGTTCCTTCCGACAACTCATAGGCTAAAGAAACAAATGGGCTTGACCCATGCATATGTCATCCTATTCACAGGCTCCTTACAATGTCCCATATGCTAAAGAGCGTGGTGGTCCACTTGTCCATCCGTCATCCTTATCATTGTTCTTTATGACTTCGCACAATTTATAATCTACTTGGATACCTTAGGGCTATAACCACATTTTATCAACATATGAATATAAAAGGGTCAACTACAGATTCTTTCATTCTCTATGTTTATGTTACAATGAATCCAGGTCAAGAGACTGCAAATGACGATTGAATAATAGTAATGAGGGAAATTACTGTTTTGGAGAATTTGGTATCTACGGATAAATACTAATTCTCTAGATAAGTAGATGTATCTAGAACAACAATTTAAAGTGTTTTAGATGTTTCCTATAAGAAATTGATGAGATGAGAAGATAGAAGACCTACTTGTAGCTCTGCTTTCCTCTTGTCTCCCTTGTACCGATCATGTCACTCCTTGCCATACTTAATCTGCTTGAGAAGTACCCCGTAAACACAACTCAAAAAAAAGAACCGATCAAAGCATAGAATCTATGGAATATAAGTGAAAGGAATCAGATACAATTCACACATATAAGAATTATGAAGCAATACAAACATATGGGAAAAAGGTTCAAACACTTTATTAGATAGATGAAGGAAATAAAACCATTGGTGTTTGATTCAAAGCCATTCCTCCAGCTTGGATCCCATCCACATCACATCAAAAGCATGAAAAACTTGTAGCATTACAATACTTGCTTCAAAGTCAAATCTCATAGTAGCACTATCTCCTTATAATATAACATAATACAGTCCCTAATCACTTAGATGAGTGCTCAATTTACAGCAAGATAAAGGAGGTTTTTTCATAAATGGTGGCATTGAATTGCCTTCCATACTTAGAATTAATTCCATGGAGGAAGGGATGAGAGGATAGGATTTACCTTAACTCATTCCTCATCCATTTTCGCGCTCATAGGAGTTGATAATTGAGGGAACCTTCTAGATTACTCCAAAATATAAGAATATTCCCCAAACCCTATATGAATTCCGCTCATTCTCACTGAGTGTAGGTGAATGTAAGCTTAAGTTCTCTACAGAGCACCCTGGCAGTGGACTCAACTCCTCTGTAGCGCACCTTCATAAGGGCTTACCTATGTTGGTCACTCTAGAGGCTATTTCTGGATGTCTTTAATTCATGAAACTATCTGGTAAGGAGGCATTCAAAGAGGTGATTTGTTTAGGGCATGAAGCAATTGAAATTAGGGTTTGATGAGCCCTAATACATTGATCTGGATGTTGGGATTTGATATTCCCAAATAGACCTATAACAGCTTCCCCCTAAAGCATGAAGTTAGAAAAAGGAAAATGTCAAATGAAATGCTTTACAGTGTGATGAGGAGATATCAATGTGGAAGGTGACCTGCATCAATTACAATACATATATCATAATATTTGATTTTACATGAATTGATAAGGGAAGGCATACCCACGCCAAACTTATAAAATTTCATTACATGTACATAAATAGTCGTGTACAGATATAGACCCATGATCATAATGACCATCAATGTAATGAAATTGTACATATGATTTAGTACTCCTGAAATCACAGCCTGGATGGATGAAAATAGATCCAGGGTCTTCTAGTTCGCTCAAGTATGAGTCTAACCATGTGAATATGTGATCTGAAATCGAGCATGGGAAGACACCATTTGATTACCAGCCATTGATGTAATATGTTAACATATTTGAGAGAAATCACCGATAATGATAATGATCCTCAAGGTACTGCAGTACATTCTGCATGGTGTGAATGGATAATTTGATGTCAAACACCATAGAAAGTCTTTTGGTCGAAGGCCATTGATGTATGCCTATTGCCGGAAGCAAGAAACATGCCATTGATGCATCCAAGAGTCAAGGTACTGGAAGGGTGTTTCTAAGTCAACTTCTTGGATAATGATCTGATGTCGACAAGAAGCGACTCATCGTAGGAGGGCCTTGATTTATCCCACATCAATGACATGAAATGAGTGTAGTGATTTTGGAGATGAAATTTGACTTACGACACAAGGCTCAGGAATGGCGGTCATGAAAATGAAGATTTATGGTACTGTAAAGGATGACTTCTCTTGAACATGTCTATTATAGCTCCAAATATCACCCTTGGAATTTGTGATGCTTGGTTTATGACCTAGGGCAACCCCTCCTTCCAAACTTGGTCCAAATATTTTAGAAACATTGTTTTACTCCATGTACGCTACTTTGCCCTATGATAAAAGTGTGTACACGTGGGTTAGTCAATACCCAACCCACGTATATGTGTTAAAACACTTACAAAAATTAAATTTCCTTAACTATGGGTAGAGTTCACAGGTTTTACCTGTTGATTACCTCCAAGTGCCCATGGCCCAACTATTTCCCAACTAAAAATCTAATTGGGAGAAGCATAAGTAGTACTTCTATGGGAATGCCTTAAGGAAGAGAAGAGATAGAATTACAATACTGAGATTATCCCATAACTGAGTCTGAAGTATCCTTGTGCTTCAATCGCTTCCCCAAGTTCAGGAAACCCTTGTTTCCTTGAACATTGATATTCTTCCACTTGCTTGAGATATCATGGTATTGGTTATGGAAGGAGGTTTTTGAAGACTGGGACTCGACGGATCTGGAGGACGGTTCCGCTTGGAGCCGGAAGAAGAAGACTTAGGTGAATTCTCTTCGTGTTGGTTATAGCTTTCTACAATAAAAAGAAACATTGTCTTTTTCCTAAGATTAACTTTGTTTATGCATGAGATACTGTTGTATTCATGTATGAAGGTTATTTTGATGTGTAATTAATCATCTTGCTTATATGATATAAAGTTGATTTCATTAAATTTTTTTATCTATATGTTGCTATGTATGTTCGGATTGGTTGATTTGCATATTCGAAGATCATCAAGAGTTGTAGAGGGTCTGAACCCTGTTGGAACTACCCAAATGAAAGACATCCGAGTATGATTGCTAACACAAAGTTTGTCTATATGAGCATGTTTCCTGAGTTGTGTGGGTGTTTCTTACTGTAGTTTTCTCTTGCTCTATTGGGGTTTCAACCCAAAGCCCTAGGGTACTTATTCTCGTAACAGAATTGGCGACTCTACTGGGGATCGAACCCAGAATCTTTGGTTGTCAGTGTCTTGTTTGTCATCACATCAATTATATTGGTCCTTTGCTCATGCTGGTTTGAGAAGGTCTCCAATGAGTTCATGCTGGCAGGTCTTGTCCTTATCGATGATGACATATTGCTCTGAGGGTAGGCCTAGAGCCACACCTTGGCCCTATTTTCATTATTGATAGGTCACCTTGTGCTCAGCATCGATTAGTATCATGGATATTTGACAGAGTGGTTGCCATTGTGTTTGACATTAGCTTTCATTATCACACATTGGGATTTGTGAAGTGCCTTGGTTTCCATTTGACCCTATTGGTGGATTCCTTGACTTTATGTCAGCTTTGATTATTGGTTGGTTCAAAGGGTTTCTATCGTGTGCTAGCTGCATCTTCTGTACACCAGAAACGTGCTTCAATCGGGTTACTACATCTTTTTCATCCGATTCCTTCCACATTATTGGCCTACGGGTTACACTAGCGCTATATTGATGAAGGATGCCTTAATGCCTTCCTTCTAGTGGATCTTTTCCTATCGACTATGACTCATTGCGCTGGGGCAAAGATCTAGAGTCCATTTGGTAGTACCTTGGGGTTTGCAGTCATCAGTGGCAGATCCTTCGCTATCGACAGTGGGAAACCATCATTGTCCCTAGATTGATAGATTCTTCTAGGTGTTTGACCTCAGCTCATTCATTTGCACTTGTTAGATTGTACTGGGTACCTTGACTCTCATTATCATTATTAGTTAGTAGTATCTCATTTGTTAATGGTATACATCAATGACCGGTAATAAAATGATTTCTCACATGGTCGAATTCAGAATACTTATTCCCATTGTGCAGAAATGCACCACGGTGGTCGGTGAAGACCTCGGGTTGCATCATCATTCTTTGGTTCACTTGTCAGTTGCTCTTGTTGCTACTAGTTGACACCATCCACATTATATGTTGCAGTCCTTCACAACGACATCTTATATGTTGGTATTTGAGTTGTGATGTAGTATCATCTTATTCCATCATGTTCATTTGGTACTATTGGGATCAGTTTTGGATGTCAGTGATCAGCTTCATCTTTCAGCTTCATTAATCATCTTCCTATATGAGATATTCAGACATGTACTTGTTCGATCATGATCAAATGATCCATTATGTACTTTCAGTCTTTTATACTTGCATACATAGTGGATCCGCTTCTACTTGATATGCGGACATGCTTTAGTTTCTCTGAGCATGGGTATGCCCGCCTCAAATAGTTGTTTCTTTCTGATATTTTTTTGATGGCTTGGTAGGCTAAAATCTGGTGAAGTCCTTCTCAATTTTGACAGGTTTCCTTTCCATATACTTTATACATTTCGGCCATCATTTACCCCTTCTGACCTAATATATTAGGGGGCATCTGTTATAGCTCCAAATATCACCCTCGGTATTTGTGATGCTTGGTTTATGGCCTAGGGCAACCCCTCCTTGTAGACTTGGTCCAAATATTTTAAAAACCATGTTTTACTCCCTGTACGCTATTTTTCCTTGTGATAAAAGCGTGTACACGTAGCTTAGTCAATACCCAATGGACGTATATGTGTTAAAACACTTAAAAAAAAAAAATTCCTTAACTATGGGTGGAGTTCACGGGTTTTACCCGTTGATTACCTCCTAGTGCCTATGGCCCAACTGTTTCCCAAAAAAAAAACTAATTGGGAGAAGTATAAATAAGAATTCTATGGCAAGGCCTTAAGGAAGAGAAGGGATATAATTACTATATTGAGATTATCCCCTGGTTAAGTCTGAAGTATCCCTGTGCTTCAAGCACTTCCCCAAGTTCAAGAAACCCTTGTTTCCTTGAGTGTTGATATTCTCCCACTTGCTTGAGATATCATGGTGTTGGTTCTGGAAGGAGGTTGTTGAAGATTGGGAGTAGACGAATCTGGAGGACGGTTCCACTTGGAGTTGGAAGAAGAAGACTCAGGTGAATTCTCTCCATGTTGGTTATAGCTTTCTACAATAAAAGGAAACATTGTTTTGTTCCTGAGATTAACTTTGTTTATGCATCAGATACTATTGTAATTCATGTATGAAGGTTATTTTGATGTGTAATTAATCATCTTGCTTATATGATATAAAGTTGATTTCATTAAAATGCTTTATCTATATGCGGCTATGTATGTTTAGATTGGTTGATTTGCAGATTTGAAGATCATCAAGAGTTGCAAAGGGTCTGATCCCTACTGGAACTACCCAAACAGAGGACATCCGGGTATTATCATTAATGCATAGTTTGTTTATATAAGAATGTTACCTAAGCTATGTGGGTGTTTCTTACTGTATTTTTCTCTTGCTCTATTGGATTTTCAACCCAAATCCCTATGGTACTTATTCCCATAACAATATCGATGACACTGAACGAATTGGTAGCATTG
The DNA here is from genome assembly GCA_031772625.1 of Pinus tabuliformis. Classification (NCBI taxonomy): domain Eukaryota; kingdom Viridiplantae; phylum Streptophyta; class Pinopsida; order Pinales; family Pinaceae; genus Pinus; species Pinus tabuliformis. The sequence goes on along the minus strand of CM062807.1, from coordinate 624,213,969 downwards.
ACCAAAAACCAAAGTAATGGATGGTGTGATAGACCATAGGTATGATAACCATCAAGCAGATAACCCAACCAGAATAGTATGAACTAATTGGCAGCATTGACCGAAAACCAAAAGTGATGGATGGTGTGATATACCATAGGTATGATAACCGTCAAGAAGATAAACCAACCAAAATAGTCATGGTGATGGAGTGAAAGTGTCATGTTCAAGAGCGACCTGTTACTAGAAATTGGTTTTCCCCTTTTTCCCATTTTCCCCAGTCCTTGTTGACTAGTATCTCTTTATTTTTATGAAGCTTGAGGAGGATAACATATGCTTGTTGTATAATTACACCCTTCGGGTGAATCCATCATTATGTGATGTTTTAATGAGTCTAGCGAAGGTGAAACTCGGTCTTGTCTAGATGGACAAGTTTGTCACTATTTGATGTTCTAACGAGCTTAATGGAAAATATAACTCGGTCCTTTTCATGTTTAGAGAGTTTGAAAAGGAACAAAAAGAAAACTCCACAAGTTATTTTTCATAACTTAATCTCTCAAGCCCGAAAAAGTGTAAAATAATACAAGAGAGATGTCGTTTCCAATTCGTTAACGAGCTAGAAAGGACAAGCGCTCAGAAATATTTTCATATTTAGAGAGTCTGAAAAGAACTTAAAGAGGACCCCACTTTGAGGAATGAGTCATGTCTAGGATAGAAACTAGTTTCGGTGATGGAAATTCTCAAAACATGTTGATTTATGTGAAGAGGTCGGCTAATAAGACAACTCATTGCAACTGTTCTTCAAAAAAGTGTAAAACAACCAAGTGAAAGTGTATGATCGGCCAAAGGTATGGTGATGATGGGATGAAAAAAGCCAAGGCTCATCTGAAGAAAGAGGCTGATAAATGGAAATCACGAGGGTTAAAATGGAGATGGGTTCATTTTTACACAAGCTTGAACCATAGGGAACTATTCTTGGATTCGGTTTCATGTTTACACAAGCTTGAAATGAAAAACTATGCTTGGATTTAGTTTCATGTTTACACAAGCTTGAAATGAAAAACTATGCTTGGATTTAGTTTCATTTCTACACAAGCTTGAAACAAAAAATATGATTGGATTCAGTTTCATTTTTACACAAGCTTGAAACAAAGAACTATGCTTGAGATTGGTTTACATGCCCCCAGCATGATGAAAGGGGGAGTCTCCTGTAACTAGATGGAAGTCGTTGTGATGAAGCAAGATGGTTATCCAACACCTTTTTGGCTTCGTTCGGGTAGGGACAAAGGCGAATGGGGTGATTCCCTTCACATAAGCTACAGGGAAACTTAACTTTACCACTAGGTGCATGCCCCCAAAGCTTCATTACATTCACCTAAGTAGACTACTCGTGGCTATCAGGTGGATGGAATGAAGGTTCTTTTACGAGATCAAGTGAAATACTCTGCTAGGATTTTACAAGATCTAATCAAAGACTCGACTTGGAACTTGGGACCTTGTTTCATTTTTTAATGAGCTTAACACAGGAAAAGGAATTGTGCTTAGATTCCTTGTTTCATTTTTTAACGAGCTTGACACAAGAAAAGTAACTATGCTCATACTCCTTGTTTCATTTTTTAACGAGCTTGACCCAAGACAAGGGACTATGTTCACACTCCTTGTTTCATTTTTTAACGAGCTTGACACAAGACAAGGAACTATGCTCATGGGAGTTGTTTCGTTTTTTAATAAGGTTGACACAGTAAAATAACTATCCTCATATCCTTTGTTTTTCATGACCCATGATAGGAGGTCATGAATTCCAATAGGTTCTCATCTGGTGGGAGAAAAATGCTTTGTAAGGAGAGATATGGTTCCATTTCCCCCAATACATAATGTACAACATCACTGAATTGATTGTTAGTTGATGTAGGTATGGAATGGCTTGCCACATAATAAATTCATGGCAGAGATTATACCATTGGTAGAAAAGGACCATTTAGGGAAGATGGTTGACTGAAAGCCATTTTTGGACCAGGAAATGAACGCTGGTCAACAGTGGCAATTCTACCTTCATGCGGGAAGCAAATCACTCGAAAGAGTGATGAAACAATAGCTCCCATGTCATAAACATAGTCACACCCAAGAAGTAAGTTGTAATCTAAAGGGTTTGGGACTACCATCACATTCAGATAAATTATTTTTCCTCCCAAAGTAATAGGCAACTGAGGGAGGATCCCTAATGGTTGACTGGTTCCTCTGTTAAAAGCCAATAGATTTTGGGTAACAGGCACAAGTGGCACCGAACTGAGTGCTTACCAAGCAGTTGAGGAAAGGATACTCATTGATGCACCTTCATCTATAATAGTGCCTGATACAATCATATTACAAACTTATACTATGATCTGGAAAGGCACATAAGGAGGAATACAGAATCTTGCTAGTTGATTCCAATCAAAGGAAGCGATCAGACTACTTGGAGGGGGTACCGTAGAAATGGGAGAATTAACCCCTTGAGTTACAAGAGCGAGAGGATTTTCCTCCTATCTTGATGGAATAGGAGGACTACCCCAAGCTCATTAGAATCTGAATAAACGAAAAGAACCTGAGTGGTATCATATTCAGTCTCTTCAGGAAAGGTACGATTAGTTGAAGGTGAAATCAGATCAAGTGTTACCTAGACCTGTTGATTTGCATCAGGTATAGACTCATAGGATTCACTTTAAGAGAGAGTGGGTTTGACTGACAGTTGATTTTGGCCAGTCAATTCATTGACTAATGAAGGATTAAGGGAGAGTCTCTTGTAACTAGATGGAAGTCGCTGTAGAGAAGCAACATACTTATCCAACACATTTTTGGCTTCATCTAGATAGGGACAAAGGTGAATGGGGTGATTCCCTTCACATAACCTATAGGGAAACTTAACTTCACCCTTTTCTCCATGAACTTTACTACCACTAGTTGATGGTGTGTCACCAATATGGTCTCTAGAAGTTGATGACACAGGATGACGTGAACGGGAAGACCATTCTTCTAATATATGAGGAATATCAGGACAATTTCGAAGAAGATGGTCTCCTGCACAAAGTTTTCATGGATATCGAACTTTGTGAGGCTTGACAGACAGTTTCTCATTAGATATTTCATTCAACGAAATGATTTCTTGGTTGCCCCTCTGTTAAATTTTCTTCTTATTCTTCCCTTTCTTCTTCTTCTTAGCCACCTAGTTACTAGTACCAATACTTTCACCAGGCGAAGAGGAGTAAGGGGAGGAAGAAACAACCGAGGAAGAAGGCAAAGGATCAACTTTAGGATCAACTAGAGGTCGATTTTTTCCAGTTGGAGGAGTACTCGATTGTGGAGAAATCTTGATATTTTGAACCAAGGAGGTGGAAAACAACCATACGGGCAAGCCAATGGTAAATCTGGGAAGGGACAATGTAGCCATATATGGAGCACCAATATTTCCAAAAGGAAGAAAAGGACCAGGATTCCCATCAAAAGAAATTATGTGATCAGTTGACTCCGGATTTGTCACCATATGTTTCAACCTAAGATCAACTAAGGAGTGAGCGTGGGGGATGTTATCTATGGTCAAGTAATTTTATTTTAATCAAAGTAACATAACAAATAGAAATAGGGATAATCTAGGCAAAATGTTTACCAAGTAACTGTGAACTGCAGAATACCTCCCGGTAAACCGACAAGTACGGGCAGGCAATCTCCCCGAATGCTGTGTTCGGTGTATCACAGTGTACAAGGTGGCTGAATCGGTTACCTAAGGATGGATAGCAACCTAGTGTTGTCCTCCCATAAATACTTGAAAGTACATGGAGGCCCAGTCCATATAAGCATTGTCTAATGCAAAATCACACATTGAGAGCATTCCCATATACTTTACTTACTGTAACACTACCCTATATACCCCAAGGTATGTGGACAAGCTACGATATACTCACGTACGTGGAGTGAGGAATCACACTCGGGATGTATTGCATACAAGTTAGCGACAGCTGCTTTGTTTTACAATGTCAGAACATGTCTCTAGCCTAGAACCACTAAATGTTTTTCGTTAGGTGAAAATGCTTCATTAGGTAAATTCAGATAAATTTTAAGTTGATATTCTTTAGAATTTTCCTTCCAAGGTTCACCACGGATGTATTTTTGCAATTACTAAAATGCAACTAATATGATAAGAATTATTTTCGTTCAATTGAATGATGAAAACCTTAGCTAGTAGGGATAGAGAAATCAGATCTTTGACAAAGAGCAAAGAGCACATCTAATGCAAATTCCCTAGTTATTCCTTTCAAGCATTCATAAACTACAATATGAATGATGTAAGATTTTCTTTTCGAATCCCTTAATGTTATGATGAATAAAAAGGAAACTATGCACATACAATTAATCAATCTTTAATAAGAACGAAGACTTTTACGACAATTCTTTTTCGAAAGAAAAGAAGACTTTACGACGCTTTCTTCCAAACAAAGATTATTCAATTATATTATAACTTTGACTATATACCAATAATGACAAAGAAAACATTTAAGAAACATTAATCAATCAAGTCAAAGTAGGGCTAGACAAAGGAGATAGAAACTTGTTTTTTGAGACATGACATTCATTGATCAATCAACAAGCAATCAAATAGAGGAAATTTGGTAAAAAACTCAATCCAAAGGTGAAAATTTTCCCTAAGGTGGATCAACACAGGTCAAAGAGAGCCTAACTACGCTGCAGAGCACTGTCTCTCACTCAAGGGTGCTCGGCAAAGCACTGTCCCCTAACCAAGCCTACGCTGATTCCTGAGAGGTCACTTAAGAGTCATCTAACCTCAATTTTTGACCAAAATTCAATGTAAAAGGGATGAAATACAATAAACGAACACAATTAGGGTGTGCAAGGATCTCCTATAAGGTGGATAAGCCACTAGGAAAGGTGATCTTTCCCCAACATAGGCGCTAATTCATTTTGGAGAATTTGGTATCTACGGATAAATACTAATTCCCCCGATAAGTAGCTGTATCTAGAACAACTGTTTAAAGTGTTTTATACTTTTAGTATAAGCAATATATAAGATAAGAATATAAAAGACCTACTTGTAGCTCCACTCTCCTCTCATCTTCCTTGTATCGATCCTGTCGCTCCCTCCCGTACTTAATCTACTTGAGAAGTACCCTATAAACACAATAGAAACAAAGAACCGATCAAATCATATGATCTATTGAATATAAGTGAAAGGAATTAGATACAATTCACACATATAAGCATTATGAAACAATAAAAACATATGGGAAAAAGGTTTAAACACTTTATTATATAGAAGAAGTAATTACAACCATTAGTGTCTGATTCAAGGCCATTCCTCCAGTTTGGATCCCATCCACATCACATCAAAAGCATGAAAACTTGTAGCATTACAATACTCGCTTCAAAGTCAAATCTCATAGCAGCACTATCTCCTTATAATATAACATAATACATCCCCTCATCACTTAGATGAGTGGTAAATTTATAGCAAGATGAAGGAGGTTTTTTCATAAATGGTGGCATTGAATTGCCTTCCATACTTAGAATTAGTTCCATGGAGGAAGGGATGAGAGGATAGGATGTACCTTAACTCATTCCTCATCCATTTTCGTGCTCATAGGAGTTGATAAGTGAGGGAACCTTCTATATTACTCCAAAAGATAAGAATATTCCCCAAACCCTATGTGAATTCTGCTCATTCTCGCCCAGCGCAGGTGAAAGGAAGCCTAACTGGTTTGCAGAGCACCCTGGCAGTGGACTCAACTTCTCTGTAGCACACCTTCATAAGGGCTTACCTGCGCTGGTCCCTCTAGAGGCTATTTCTGGATGTCTTTAAGTCATGAAACTTTCTAGGAAGGAGGCATTCAAAGGGGTGACTTGTTTAGGGCATGAAGCAACTGAAATTACGGCTTGATGAGCCCTAAAACATTGATCTGGATGTTGGGATTTGATATGCCCAAATGGATATGTAACAAGTACCTATAAACATTGCTAAATAATATTTCTAGAGATAAGAAATGGGTCGAGCCCCAACACCATTTCACGCTGCAGGCATAACATAGAAATGAGGGTACACCAATTTACTCAATTCATACTCCTCTATTTTTAGACTCATTCAGAAAGCCCTGATCAAAAAATGACTCAGATGACACAGAGGTATAAATCATTCATAACATAATTTTGAGTAGTAGATTCGAGAATGACTAATCATAGTCACATATATTCGCATCACAATCATTAACAAATTCTGTGAACAACATAGTCTAGACATACATTACATCCATAAAAAGACAAAATATAACACCAACCATTAACATAACTTTGAACAATAATGATGTTATCACCTAAAAATGACCACCTAGCCATTTCTTACTAGGGGATCGAAGTACACCATGTAGGATGGGGTTTCACTTTAAAACTCACTTTCACCTTAGGAAATAATTTAGGGAAGCATTTTCGCAAATTATTCCTCATGAAACCCAAAAGACCCCATGAGAAGAATCAATAAATCATTATTTATTTATCATTCACATGAAATAATTATTAAATCCTTATTTAATGATTATTTCTACCATTTTTATTTAAATTACTCAGGAATAATTAAATAAATCATTATTTATTTATTATTCCATATGTATTCCCTATTTCTCTCATGAGATAACTATTAAATCATTATTTAATAATTATCTATAATTTACCTTTGAACTTGACTTCATCCGAATAAAGTGATTAATAAATAAGTTTTTATTTATTAATTATTTTAAAAAATTTCTAAATAAGGATATTTGATCATTTCAAATAATCTTTCCCTCTCTAAAATATACTTAAATATTCCTAACGACTAGATCTTAATTTAGTCTAATATTTTTATATTAATTTTCTAGAGCTAGATCTATCATAATATTTTATTCTATATAGTGGGGTTTTCTCCTCATTCTCTACAAAATACCATCTCATCATTGTCATTATCATCTTATAGCATTTGATCTCCCACTTTTGAGTTCAAGCCACCATCACTTCATTTACCACTACATCCATTGAGAGAGAGTTGTAGCTGAAGCACGAGGTAGCAATGAACACATACCATAGAGGGGGATATTATCCTCATCAAGTGTATCAATTTCATTTCATTTCAATAATAATAAAAATAATTTATATTCCATTTGGTTCCATTAATTTTATGTACTTTTATATGCAATTCTATTTGCATGCCATCTTTTACAAGATTTCTAACATTTGTTTTTTAGATCTAAAGAGCTATTATAGTTTCTAATCATTATTGTTAGGGTTATCAGTCACCAATAACTAAAGTGGGTGTTTTTGGTACACGTTCTAGAATCTTTCATACTAACAAATGAGGTTTACTTATCTATGTGTTTTAGGAAGGCTAGAAACTAGAGGGACTTCAACTCTCTTCTAAACCATAGGCTAGCTACACTACAATCTACCTTGTATCTCACCATCTCGAAGCCATATTTAGACACTTGGGAGTTAAATTTAACAAGGGAGTTTCACACCAATAACAAGATAATAATACTAGACAGGAAGTGCACTTTCGAGGTGGTTTATCAACTAGCTCATGTAGTAAGCAACATAATGACTCTTCAATCTCTCTATAATAGGTCACATGGATTCATCCAAGTCGCAATGAAGTTTTTGTCAGTTCCAGGAGAATTACCTCACTCTATGGGTGGTTTATGAACCCATTTAGCAAGATATAAGTGGTTTATCAACTCTCTAGAAATCACTAAGTGAATCAATTCATCCATCGATCCTTTTTTGAACAGCAAGTCAGAGGAATATAACCATAAACGAAAACAAGACAGGGGGGATCTCTCTCTTGATACAAAGAAGATGTTGTTCTTGTATAATTATATTCTCCAATTATCATGTGATATTGCTATCTTCTCTTCTCTTATTCTCATTGTTCCTCATCTTATGTTTCCTTCTTCCTTAGATGTGGTTCTCTAGTGCTCCTTCCCCATCATTGCTTCTCTTTGTGATCTCCCACTACTATGTGTGCACTGCATATGTTACTATCAACCATATTTATTTCCTACTACCCTATATTTTCTTTTTCCTATTATATTTTCTCTAAAAATATGACACAACAAGAGGGACAACATGGGCCTCATCCTTCATTTTAGACTACCTATACACAACTTCAATACCTTCTAAGAAAATAGTTAATTTGTTAGGGAGATATATGGTTAAAATGGTTGGACAACTAATCCTAAATGGGTTAGTGTGGAAGCTGAATAGACTAAGTAGTCCAAGAGACCTTGGGATGTGAAACCCAATGGTCACAACAATGTACTATAAATGTATATCCGTTGTTAATAAAAATTGTACCGCATGTTTTATCTTTCATATTTTCTCTTGCTGCCCATGTGTGTTTAACATGGTATCAGAGCGGGTGATTGCTGGTCCTGCTTCATTTTGAGCCACCTGTTTTGTGGTCTCTATATACATGTTGGTTCTATCTTTCTCCTAATCAGAGTTTATTAGAATTGCGAGTTTTATTGTGTGTTGTACACTGGTCTAACATGGTCTTACATTAGTATGCGTTAATGCTACTCATTACAATGCTCATGTTACTATGCGTTGATGCTGCCACAGGTCCTAGGTTTCTAGGTTTAGGCATTCTGCATACACCTTTGTAACTCCTCTGATTTTCCATTCTGGCTAAGCCTAGTAGCTTTGATGCTAACGCTTCCACTCGTCTAACAATTTATTCATTGACTTGAATGTTTCTGTAGTGTTGCCATCTCTACTCCTGTCGCTGCACGATACCTGCATAAAAAAAAAAACTGCTCAGCCTTTTCTATGCTCAGATTTGTAACTCCTATTCCAGCCATAAATCCCTGCAATGCACAGAGCATTCTATGATTTCTACCTTTAATAGTCTGGTGTGTACATTGTTGGAGTATATGTGGAAGTTGAGACTTGGTGACCCCGTGCTGGTAGTGTGGAAGTCGAGATCCCATTTTGAAACTTGAAAGCTTGCGAAGTTTTGAACGCTGCTCCATGGTGAATGCTACTCCACATTGGTGGTGTGAATACAACGTCGATGACTGATACCATACTCATTTGGAACCAGTGTTGAATCAATTTTATACATGTTTGTTGGACACTGCTACTCCCTCGGCTCTGCTGCACCTTTTTTCAGTAATCGCCACTAGCTTCTTCCGCTCCAGCATTTGGCACCTCTTCTCCAGCATTTGGCACCTGCTTTTGGTTCAACTAACATGGTATCAGAGGGCGGAGCAGAGTATTGAGGCATCAAGGCAAGGCGATTGACAGCTTCTGCATACGCAATTGCGTTTCAGTCTTCCGGAGGCTACGTAGATCGGCTCTCCTCCACGGCAGGTTTTTAAGCGGAAGGAGGTCTCGGCCTTGAAGCTACATTGAAAATTGAAATTGAGCTTGAGATTTGCTGCAGAGAACAGGAATTTAAGGTTGCATCGTGAATTTTATGTGCTGACATTGTGTGATATAAGTAGTTTGAAAATCTATGGCTCTTGCTTCGAGAGGAGGTTCGGTTTGAACCCGGACGCTCCGCTGTATATTCCCGCAGCATTCCAGCAGGTAGAGGATTTATCTCCCGAATGGTGGAACCTGGTTCAATCCTCCCCTCTCAATATTCTATAACCAACCCATTTTGGGCGCGAAAAGTCCTACCATCGTATTCATTTTCATTGCAGGGAACATGACATGAAGCGGACTGTAAAATAATGTTTTCGAATTATAATTTTATACACCGGATTCAAAGAACCGTGAGATCCCTTTTTCCTCTGTCCCTTTGCATTCTATCTTTTGGTGCGTCTTGTTAGCTGGTCCATTGAATAACTATGTCATTTTTTCTCCTCTGTTGATTATGGTCCTGACATGAGGCACGGTGCATTTCACGGTGAGTGTTGTGCGTAATGACTTATGGTGAGTGTTGTATAGTGCGCTTGGTGCGTTGAAGATTCCTATTGCATTGAAAAGTTCAAACTGTACTTTGAAATGTTCCACGTGTGCGTTGAGAAGGACTGCGTTGTATGGTAGGGACATTCTTGTGTTGAATTTTGAATGCATATATGAAGAACTGTTCAATTATACAAGTTGGAATTGAAAACTCTGGGTAAATGCGGCAAGGAATATTGACTCCCATGGAAGAAAGCAATGGTTTCTATCATTTCTAAAGTTTTTTATCGTTTCTATAGAAAGCTATAGTTTTTATACGTTGCTACAATGGTGCTCCTATGGATATAAAGGGGTGTACTGCAAGCTGATATATTATTAAAATCAAATGTTTTAAAAGCATCTTCAAATCAAGTTCTATCAGTTTGTGTTCGAGTTGTCCTTTGTGGGCAGATTTTATCACTGTCAAAGAGTCAAATCTACTTAATAATTGGCTGGAGTTTTTCCTGAAACTGTGAAGGAGTACTTGAAGGATCCAAGCAAGTTTGCAGTTTCTGCTGCCCCAATTGCAGCATTGTATTTAAAACCCGTTATAGTTTTTGTCTACATATATATGCATTGATTCCCTGATTCATTTGCTGCACATTTATTCAAGATATTGTTGTGTACTGTTACTTTTCTGCATTAAGTAATAATTGTGATTAGTTTTTAAGGTGTAAATCTGACATTGAAGAAAAATGGCCAGAATCAGTGAAGTATTAGAGTTCATGAAAACTCTTATACAATCTACTGTTGATGACACATTACAAGTCAGCATAGGATCTCACTCATAAATTCAGACATGTCTACAAAATGCACAGGAAAAGATTGATTTTTTGCAGCTTGAATCTCAGCTACAACAAGAAGAATTACAACAGTGGAGTCATCATTCTGAATCTGCTTCTATTTAGAACTTTGAGACAACCACCCCTCAGAAGCAAGTCAATAATGTTACAGTTCATTCAAATAAAGCAGCAGTTGTACATGCAGATGCAGAAACTCAGTCTGCACTTCCCAAGCCCATCATTAGACCTTGGGAACAACTTGTCCACAAACAAGCACAGAACTGGTCTTGGATATGACAAGGAATTGTCCTTTCATATTCCAGACTACTCAAAGCCCATTCAGTTTCAGAGTGCTGGATTCATTCGTGACAGTTCACCTGCTCCTCATGACAGTTTACCTCCAGCTGTTCCAGACTTTTCCCCTCTTCCACAACAACAACAACAACAACAAAAACAACAGATCGTGAAATGCCAACACTGTGACCGAGTTGGCCATATGAAAGATCACTGTTTTGATCTTCATCCATGTAAGCATTGTCATAAAACCAACCATTCTTCACACAGATGCTTCAGAAACAAACGTCCTGCAAGAACAAAGATTCATCTTGGATGGATCGCTTCTTGGCAATGGGCTTCAATAGCAAAGAAGATATTCCAAACACATGTCAGAATTTGTTCTAGAGTATTGAACAATCTTGCAGTTGAGTTTTCTCCATCATCTCACCTTGTATCTGACAGGGGGGGAAATGATGGTCATCTACAAGCTTCAAATTCACATCAAGCAAGTCTGAGCCACAACCTGCCACACCAGTTTCAGAGTTGTAGCCAGAGACAAATATGCCTATGAACATGACTTCAGTTGGCAACCGCGGACACTTCCTCTAGTAGAAGACTTCAGCTTCTTGCAAGTTTTGGAAGAATTCCAGGAACAAAATTGAGAACACTTCTTCTAGCAGAAGACTTCAGCTTCTTTCCAATTTTGGAAGAATTCCAGGAACAAAATAGGGAACACTTCCTCTAGGAGAAGACTCAAGCTTCTTGTCATTTTTGGAAGAGTTCCAGGAATTGCATTAAGCGTTCCAGAGTTGTTGGTCATCCTTCAACCATCACAGATTGAGACTTCCCTTTTCAGGTTGAAGTTCTCCCTTTTGTGTGGGGTGAGACCTCCCTTTCATGGTTGAAGGTTTCCCTCTTTAAAAAAACAGGATCACTTCCTCTTACAAAAGACTTCAGCTTCTTGCCAGTTTTGGAAGAGTTCCGGGAACTGCACTAAGCGTTCCAGTGTTGGTGGTCATCCTTAAACCACTGCCCTTGATACCAACATTTCATAGAGCACATTCAGCCTAGTGTTGCCATGCATTTTTTGCACATTTTGTATTACAGCTCTCTTCTTGGACTCATACATAACCCTTCGGATTAAGGGGGGGAATGTTGGACACCTAATCCTAAATGGGTTAGTGTGGAAGCTGAATAAACTAAGTAGTCCAAGAGACCTTGGGATGTGAAACCCAACGGTCACAACAATGTACTATAAATGTATATGAGTTGTTAATAAAAATTGTACTGCATGTTTTATTCTTTCATATTTTCTTTTGCTGCCCATGTGTGTTTAACAAAAATAAATGAAGTGGGTGTGGTTTTGGGTGGTATATTTTATAAATAATTCCTCCTCAGATATCTGAATTTGTGTCCACTCTTGTGGCTCAATAATAATTTACCTGTTTTTTTTCTATAGAATTCACATAAACAAATATAGATAGTGACGTTTACATTGGGGGAAGCAAAAAGGGTTATTATACACCCCAACCGCTTAAAAGAATACCATCCTCGGTGTCTATAAAAATAGAACAGAAGAACAATATAAGATTTATAATTGAACTCTTACATCGACGACATATTCCATGTCTTGATTTTCTAGTTTGAGAAATTTCATTCATATTTCATTGTCTAGTTACCTCTAGACCACTTGTAATTCTAGCACATCTCTGCCCAACCGTCTGTTTCACCTCAAGACTGCCACAGGGAACGAACTCAATTCATTACTTCCTAGGAAACACCTAATGAATTTCGTATCATAATGAGTATGCACATGACTCCTTGAAAACCAGATCATTGATGGTTCCCCTTCCATGTAGTCACACACCTCCCAAGTTTAGGCACCCCCCTCTTTTCCTCCCCAGTCCCTTAAGTGATCCATTCCTTCATAATTCCTCCTTACATATTAATATTTTTGATGGTGTCCCATAGAAAAGGTGTCCCTCTATATTTTTCTAACAATAAAACACATTTGTCACATCATATCTCACGGTGATCAATGCATATCATAGGGTTCCATAGTCACCACAATGGCCTAGTTCCTGGAGTCATCAGATCCACTATGCCTTCATTGCACTAATATGATATTAATTGTGATTAGAATCATATATATTATAATATTATGGATGGTTCAACAAATCCCGTATATCGTAAACATACAATTCTTATGAGATTAATCATAAAGAGTTTTAAACCAATTTACACTACACTTTTTTAAGAAAATTCTTTAAAACTAATGCTTATCTTTACAGTGACTCTTTGCTTCCTATGGTGCAGAAGGAACTACTTGATTTCATAAATAAATAAATCACTTAGTCGTGTGTATGTTCTCTAGCTCCACATAGCCTTAATCTAGTTTTGTCTTTAAACCCATCTCATTGAGTGGTTTAGCAACAGAAACAAATTCTCAATAGTGGTTATATTGTTCAACGAAGTATTTTTGTATTGATCCAATTAAGACAACTCATTCTTACATCCCAGAGAGTATGGAGCATACCTATTCTCCCACTAATTACTAACCCCTATAGGGCTAGGAAGCTCACATTCTGGGAAGTCTATCTACCCAAAATTTCTCCTGCATGTTCTCGCATCAGGTAATCGCTTTTACAAGACTACGAAACCCATATTTTGGGAAGTCTACCTAGCCAAAGGATTTCCTATATGGGGTAGTAATTAGAGTCTTATAGCCAAGCACTAGTATGACATGCTCTAATGTAATGTTCATGGAGTCTTATGGCCAAGTAATTGTCTAGTGTGATCAATTGGACTAATCATAGAGTCTTATAGTCAACTTACCAATAATTACTGGCTCCCATGATATAAACAAGGTACCACATGGCCAAAATTTCATCACACCAATCTTCTTCCTAAGCTCTATGCTCCATCATTTCACCTATGTCACAACATCTAGCTTTCCATGAGATATTCTAAAAAAATTTCAAATAATTATATTTTTAACACGCAAACTTTGCTTCATTAAAAAGCCAAATATCATAAGAATGAGACTTTTCATCATATTTTGATGATACTTTGTAAGTGGCATTATAATATTAGGGTGTATTTTATCTCACACCTGACTCCAATGCTCTACCTAGAATCTAGTCTTCAAATTATCCAAACAATGGTCAATACTCATACATACATTTATTGCAAGAACTCACAACATCCTGAAGTGATCTTTGAATTATTTAACATGTAACGATTCTAACACTCCATCTAATATGAATTATATTTAAATTAAATTATCATACCATCATGTTTGTCCATCACATTAATTCGTAGCATTTCGTAATGAAATCAAACACTTATTCTAGTAGACAAAGTGTTAGAAATAAGCAATGCATCTATAAATTATTAAGAAATTTAGTTCTCCATTTCATTTAGCATGCATTGAAAAATTTATTGAAATCATTTAAAACCTAAGGCTACCTTTATTAACCATACCTTTTCCTGAACATGAATTCAAAAGCATTCATTAATTCAAAACAATAGATATGAAATTCAACTGATATGATTTTTTACAAAATTCTTTCCCTTTACCTTTCTACCATGGCTTATTGTCTACCTTACTTGGATATTATTATGAACACTTTTATATGGAGTCTTATTTTTTTCTTGAAGGAGTCCATCTAGCCTTTTATTGTACCCATTATTGCAATATTCAATAGTTCCTGAAATTATCTCAATTTCACAGATTAGTCATTGTTCTATTAATTTACCTATTTACAATATTCAAAGAAAATTCATAAAGGAATTTACATTAAGTATCTCATTCCAGTGTGTCCTCATCCATGCTCCTTAAACTGTTTTTATTAATTTGGACAAGCATGCGTCGTACACACACACATTCCATGGATATTCATATGTTGTTATTTTTATGGTAAATTTTCAGCCACAACTGTTTTCATTTATTCAAACAACACATGCCATACAGATAAGGATAAGCATAAGAACATCGATAATGATAGTTAAAAGAAAGAGGTCATTCTTGCACACCTGCCCAATGGATACACCATGTGACATAGAATCCAT
This sequence comes from Pinus tabuliformis, assembly GCA_031772625.1. NCBI lineage: Eukaryota > Viridiplantae > Streptophyta > Pinopsida > Pinales > Pinaceae > Pinus > Pinus tabuliformis. The sequence goes on along the minus strand of CM062807.1, from coordinate 624,198,901 downwards.
CAAATAACTTCACTATGCTACTCAAACTAGTATATTATTCACATAGTCATAATATTTTAAAAATTAAATCACTTATCTCCCAACTAAGATGGTTCTCGATAAACTACCTCTCACATGAAATGGCATCATTATACCCTTTTCTTATTTTATCATTATTCACATATTAATAAAATGTAGAACAAATATCAACCAAGCACTACTTCAATTAGGGAAACTTCATTCTTATGTTATTTTCATAGTTGTTGTAATGCCTCCTCCCACATCTACCCAAGTAACCGGCCGACCATGGTAAAATTGTGACAATAAGTTACTATGATATGATTTGACCTCCTAAGTCATCTTAAGGAAGTGAAACCGATGGAAAAACAACATACAAACCTTCCACATCAGCAACAAGACTCACATGAACCATCCCAACCTCTCAGGTAACTAGCCCGTGGCTCTTACTGAGTTTTTAGACCAATTAACTCCCATACACTCCCATCATATGGCAAAGCATCCATCCAGAGGGCTATGGACGGAGTCATAGCATGATGTGCCAGCATATAGGGACTATTATGCTGAAGGTTCTGCAATCGTCCTTAGGATTTGAGACACCTTTTAAGATGTGGAGCCTAGTTCACTACCAAAAACTAAATGACAATACTTAAAAATCAAAAACTAACTCCAAAACTCCTCCTGACCATTCCCAAATGAGACTAAAATTTTTTCAAACACTTCTATCAATGCAATCTATATGAAATGAATACAAGATAGAGAATACATGAATGATAACTCATATGAGACTCAACAAGAAGGATCGCCACCCTCTTCCCTTACTTATTTTGACATCAATTAGGTCTTTCATCCATTATCCTTTGAGTTACAAGTAAATACATGAAATAACCATGACAATAACTAGTCATATAACCGTGCTTATAACCAAATCTAAACCATGAAAGTAAAAATAAGATAATAGCCATTGAAGCCACATATTAAGAAGCACAAAAGAAAGATAAATTAGCATTATTTACATAGGAAAATGTGACTAGGTTCGAGACTTTCATGTACCACCCGACCGTATACATGGCTGAACCAAATATTTCCTTCAGCCAGTCACCCCCATGCCATATTCCAAGCATGAATGTGGGATCTCATGGATAAACCAATCCAAAAACAACCAAGGGAATCCAGAGGTTAAACCACCTCCACTATCACCAAAATGTGATCTCACCAAAATCAGAACCGAGATCACAAAACGAAACCGATCTAGGAATGCCTCTGGACTCCATCACTATCCTTGAGGATTGTTCCATCTCCTTTTCTCTTAGGATTTACTGCAATCGACACCAAATTAGTAGGCCCTAAACTGAGACACCAGTGTATTAGGCTTTACCACAAGATACATTGGAACACTAGGCCCTAAACCGAGACTCCACCCTCGAGCTTTACTGCGTATGTGGCCAAAACTAGTCAAGGGATTCCTAGGCCTTTTGGTTTTTTCCAGACACCACCTTTGCCCAAGATTTTGAAACAATTTGGTAATTCCAAATCTCAAAATTGAGAAAACAATCCCATCACACCATGACTATAGAAAAAGGCAAGGCTACATTGAAAACCACTGTCATAACCTGGCAAAACCATGTAATCGGCAACAAGAGAACCATACACCAACATCCAAAGCCATGGACGTCAAAACTAACTAGGAAATCACACATGCAATATGTTACCTACAATTATCCCTAATCAAGCTATTTGATCCTACTCTTCCTTTTCTTCCTTTTCTTGTGTTTTCCCATCCTTGCTCTAAAGCTAGAGTGCTCCAAGAAAAATATAAGTGTCCAAGAGAGAGAGAGAGAGAGAATAATGAGAGAGCTCCAAAACTGAACTAACAAAAGGTTAGGAACTGATCCTCATGAGCCTTTTTATTAGTTAGGCCTCTATTTTCTTCATTATCAACTATTTTCCTTCAATTTCCTCCTCACATGCAAACTGTGACTTTTCACCTCCCTTTTCTCCTATTTTCCATTATCTTTATAAAAAATGTGCCAAAAATGCCTTTTTTGGTTTTTAATGCCTTTGTAGTTGCTAATTTACCTGATCCATACACACATTGAATTATGCCTACTAGGATATATTTTCTCAACATTCAACTTGCAATAAGTGTCCCTTAACCATGGTCTTATTTTTCCTTTATTAACTTTTAGTGCATGAAATTTTAACCAGGGGCTCTTATAGACCCCCTCCCCCTTGGGGAACACTATCCTTAGTGATAAACCACATCAAGACCTTAGGAAAACCACTAAAATGAAAACATACTACCCATGGTGCTTTATAACTTTGATCGTTGCAGTATTTACAATGCATGACCTGCTCAAAAGAAAAATATCATGACAACATGACAATATGACAACCATACCGTTTATTGGAGCTTTATAGCTTGGCTCATGGAGATATTTACATCCATATTCATATGTACATATACCAAAACATTAGCAAAACATATGCCAAACATATACCAAACATCAAACCAAAATTGCTTTTCTTGCACTAGCAAACAAAGGAGGATACATGGCCCGCATTTGATCTGCCATCTCCCATGTAGCTTCATCGGGCCTAAAGTGCTTCAAATTCTCTTTAACTTGCTCTATGGGTCTGTTCCTAAGCATGATATTCTTCTGCAACAATATGCTGTAAGGCCCTAGCTGGAATTCTCCTTCTTGCTCCACTTGAAATACATACCAATAAATAACATGATTATCTTCCTTTATATACCTTTTAAGCAATGAAACATGGAAAACATCATGGATTTTCACTGTTGGAGGCAGTGCAATTTGAGAGGCCATTGGTCTAATCCTATCAAGGATATCAAAAGGCCCACAATACTATGGTTCCAACCTGACACATGATCGAAGCCTCAAAGAGGTCTTCTTGGGATTGAAGCAAAAATACACATACTCCCTAACCTGAAACTCCTTCAAAAATCCTATGCTGGTTCACATAACTCTTCTTTCTATATTGTGTTTCCTTTAGATTCTTATTTATAACCTGCATTTCTTGTTCCACGTCTACCAACATATTTAGTCCAATAAGTACTCTGTTCACTAGATCACTCTAACTGATGGGAGTATTACAACTCCACCCATACACTCCCTCAAAGCGACTCATCCTAAATTACTCTTGATAACCATTGTTGTACGTGAAATAAAATAATGGAAGATACTCCTCCCATCTTATATGTTGGGGCATCACGTACATTCTCAACATATCCTCCAATTTCATGTTGACCCTCTCTGTTCGTCCATCTATCTGCAGATGATAAGTTGTAATGAAGACCAACTCTATACCCAAACATGCAAATATTTCCTTCTAGAACATGGAAGTGAACTTCACATCCCCGTATGACACGATCTTCTATGGAACACCACGTAATCTCACAATTTCCCTGAAGAAAACTTGTGCCACCTCAGTAGCTTAATATGTACTCTTCACTATAATGAAGTGAGCTACCTTGCTAAAGTTATCGACCATGACAATAATAGAATCATGTTGTTCCATTGTCCTCGGAAGCCTTGTAATGAAATCCATGGAAATGACCTCCCATTTAAATTATGAAATTGAAATAGGCTGTAGTAGTCCACCTCGATGCTTATATTTTACCTTTACGTGTTGGCAATCCCAACATCTAGCCACAAACTCTACCACTTCCTTCTTCATATTCAGCCAATAGTATAACTTCTTCAGCACTATCAACTCTTCTCATATCCTGGGTGACTTGAGTATGGCTTCACGTGAAACTCCCTCCAAATAATCTTCTTGAGCTCACTGTGATTCCACACATAGATCCTATCCCCGAATCTCATCAAACCTCTAGCATGAGTGATTCATGTGGATATCGGTGGCCACCTACCAAGTTTCCTTAATTGTAGCACATTTTACTATTTTTAGCAGTTTTTTGGCTCCTCAACTTTCGGAGCCATTTTGAGGTCCTAAACGACCTTTTTTGGGAAAACTAGGAGCAACATGGGTCCATGGACCGATGTTGTTCTTCTCAAAGTTGTAGTTGTCGGATATATCTTTCTAACGAGATATTGTGCGCGTCAAACACAGATCGTATGCCAAAGTTACAACCCCTAGAAAGTTGATGTATCAATTTACCCAAACGGGGCCCACAATTTGGCGTTTCATCTTCTAGGGTTAGGTTTTTGGATGTTTATGGTTTTCCATTGTTTCTCAACAATAAATAGCCCTTAGAGCCTCATTGTAACATAGTTTAGAGGCATGTAGTGCCACATCTGTTCTCAGAGATAAGCTACCATTTCCCTAGCTAGTTTATTTCCATTTATGTTTGTAAGCATATTTCAGTATTTTACAGTAATGAAATGAAGTATTATTTCTACTACATCTCTATATGTATGGTTATATCTGTAAGTTGTTACATTCCTATTTAAATCTGGATCAGTGGTATTAGAGCGGTCTGTTCTTTCTCTGTCTTTCATTGCATGCCCCGAATGAGGTCAGGATATAAGGAGTTAGGACTTGAACTGGTCGAACCTTTGCAAGACCAGCCTCACAAATCCTGATGGCCTCCCATGGTGGATGAATAGAAATATGAGGGGGTAGGAGATCCTATAAAAATCTTGCTTGAAGAGGCCCTCGAGTGACAAAGGAGCATGATTATGGACAACTTTGCCCAGATCATTTAGCGATTACCCATGTGTGACACATCTACTTCCAACAGCTTCTCTGGAAGCACCACACCCTTTAAGGTACAAGTTAACTTTGACATTCCCATATTTGAGTGTCAGATAAATGAAGATGCCATAGATAAATGGTTAAATTTGCTAGAAGGGTATCTTTTTTTCATGATTTTTCTGGTCGGGAAAAGATTATAGTCGCTCTTCTCAAAGCGGCCCTAACATCAAGAACTGGTGGAAAACCTACTTCGAGTAGAAAGATGAAGGTACGACCTCACTATTTTCAGCTACACCAACTTGGAAATCATTCCGGACTGCCATCAAGGAGTAGTACTACCCTATCAGAAGCTATGAGGATCAATACATAAAGTGGACCATGCTACGGTAGGGAAGGGACCAAGACATGCCGGAGTTTACCAATATTTTCCATACCCTTCGTACAAAGTTGGGTATCAAGGATTCGAAGCAACATTTGGTACTCAAATACTGCGACTGCCTGCATAGGTACATCAAGGAAGAAATAGAATTCCTGAACATCTCCTCGCTCGACACGACATACTGATATGCCATCAAGATTGAGAAAAAATTTAAACAGAAGAAGCGAGAGTTTGGATTTGCAAATCCAAAGCAAGGGAAAGGTGCCCCCAAACCACAGAAAAAAGGACAAAGCCAAGGTGGGGCATCCCTAGAAAACCTGCCAAAGCTGCAAGAAAAGAACACCACCGCGTAGCCGAAAAGGGACACAGGAAAGTGGTGTGAGTTCCATAGGAGCTCCACTCACAACACAAGTGAGTGTTGGGCCAAGCAGTGAGTGGTTGCCGAGCTAAAGGTTTCAGAATTAGATGCATGTTTCGACTCTGAGTCAGAACCCAACAAGGGGAATGACAAAGGGAAGTAGATTATCGATGCGGAGCCCAATGCCACTATTTCGACCACGAAGATCTAGAAGGAGGAACCCAAAGATCCAGAGGAGGAGGAGAATCTCTTCCACTTCGAGATGTGGGTAAAGGGCTCCCTGCTACAGTTCATTGTTGACAACGGGAGCCAAAATAACCTCATTTCGGCAGAGGCTGTGAAGTGGCTGGGCTTACCAACCACAAAACATCCACAACTCTACACCATTGGTTGGCTTCACCAAGAATGTGATCTTCGCGTGAGCCAGTAGTGTCGCCTTCCATACAACATCAAGCCCTTCATGGATGAGGTATTATGTGACGTTGCTCCCCTTAATATTTGTCATGTATTATTAGGACAACCATACTTGTGGAAGCGACATGATGTGTATGAATCAAGGCCCCGTGATGTTATTGTTACTTTGTGAAATAAGTTGTACAGGATATTGGAGGTAGCACTGTCTACTGCCATCTCTTTGGTTACTTTAAAACACTGTAGTAGGCTCATTTCCAAAACTGGGAATTTTTTTTCCTGGTGATACACACTGAAGGAAAGAAGAAGAGAGTGGCCACGACCACCAGGCAAGGCCCCTCCGCACGACAACTACAGATGGAAAAGGTCGTGGAGGAGTATGTGGACATATTCACCACCCCCCACAGGGGTTCCTCTGCACCATCAGGTTAAGCACTCCATCGTTCTGACGCTAGGTGTTCCACTACCCAATGGACCAATCTATTGGTGCTCCATTCTGGAGAACAATGAAATCAAGAGGCAAATTCAGGAGCTGCTGCAGAAAGGTCACATCCATCCGAGTTCATTGCCTTGTGGGAGCTCAATCTTTCTGGTACAAAAGAAATATGGGACTTGGAGACTCTATATTGACTATCGGGTGCTAAACAAGATCATTATCCATAATAAGTACCTAGTCCCACAGATTGATGACTTCTTGGACCAACTGAAGGAGGAAACGTATTTCAGCAAGATCGATTTGAAGTCAGGATATCACCAGGTACTAATCGAACCCTTCGATGTGTGGAAGACTGCCTTCAAATCCAAGGAGGTCTTTCTTAAATGGTTAGTTATGAATTTTGGATTGATGAATGCTCCTGCAACCTTCATGAGGCTAATGGATGACATATTGTGGCCATTCACCAACTCATTTGTGGTGGTATACCTGGATGACATCCTAATCTTCATCCATAGTTGGGAAGAGCACCTTGTTACACAACATTTTGTCACTCTCCCTGTACTCCCCATTCCTTGATCCTAGAGGACCTCTATAGTGAACCCTGAATGCCTTGCCTTCATGAAGAAACTCCCATTTTGTCCCTCTTCATGAGCAGATCATTTCCCTTTTGCACCATTTCCCCTTAAACTTCTGTTTTGCCTAGTTTACATGATCGGTGCTAATGACCTTTTTCTCCTCTACACCGATGTGAAGAGATTAGCACTACTCCTCACGCCGACTAGAGCAACTGAGCTGTGTTTAAGTCACGCGGTCCTGTTATGGATTTTTTTTTAAATTAGAGTCATAACTTCCAACTCTAGAAGTTATGTAATGGAAGTCTGGTAAAATTTTTGGCCAGATGGGGTTGAGGATGACAGTCTGGGTTCTTTTCCACTATAATGATGGAAATACCTCAAGGGATAAGTCCTTCTCCCATGAGAAGAGGATCCATTTCCCATCCATATTTCCTATATAAACCTCCCTTCTTCCCAAGCACAAACTAGTCATAGTTGACAGTTTTGGCTGAGTGTGAGTGTTATAGTTGCAAAGTGTTGATGCTATTCTGGAGTAGACAGGAAAGCTATTACTATTTGTAGCTATGTAGTTGTGTGAGGTAGAAGTTTGTTTTGGTTTGGAGTGAAGCCTAAAGGGAAGAGCTTTAAAACTATTATTGTTTAAAGCCATCATGGAATGCTAGTAGAAGCGTGTGGGATCTTGGTCTTGTCAGAGGAAGACTACAATGTCAAGACAAATGGTTGTAATCTCTCTTTGATATCAATATATGCAACTATCGATTGACTTCCTACATGTTTGTAACGCTACATATTCACGTCTTAATGTTTCCTGACTTGTTAAGTAGGTTGAATTTCAATCTATCTATTGTTATGATTGTGTGCTGTTGTTTTTTACTTGTTACAGGAGCTTGAAGAAGGAAGTGAGAGATTACTGTAGTGAGCAAGCGAGGACATCATCAACTATGATAATCGGCCAAGAGGTAGGCCCTCTTGATTGATTCTAACCTAAGGAAATCTTCCATAGAATGTATCTGTTGAGGCTAGACCCATTATCTGGCTGGAGGAATTTGTTTGTGTTTGCACAGTTTATAATTTTACTTTACCACAAATTGGTGACTCCATTGGGGATCCCAATCCTTTTGTTTGTCTTGGATTTCACGAGAACTTTTCTAGTTCCACTTTTTCCCTTTGGTTAGGTTTCGTTTCTCCTGCTTATTGGTTTGAGTCTAAAATTCATAGTAGCAGATCTAGTCCCTCTTTCATTTTTTTTTCTCAACTCCCTCGATCAGCGCACTTAATTTGCTAACACTCGCACCGATCAGCGTGAGTTGCTGAGAAACAGTCATGCGAACCAGCCTCTGTCGCTTGTTGTCAGTTAGGTAATCGCGCAGATGCTTGTAAGTGAATATTATGGCCTAGCCCCAATCTTGGCCGGTGTGTTCTACTCTTGTGATTTTGACCCCGTAAGTCTTTTAGACCATTTTCTCCCTGACTAGAAAGCTTCATTTAGCTTGCTTTGTTTGCTTTCTTGGTTTAGCCCACCCTCTGATGTGTTAAGTCTCACCCTGTGTGAAGTTTTTTTTTATTTTTTCTTTGAATCGCTCGATCGACGCTATTTTTGGCCAAAAAGTCACGCCGATCAGGCATAAGCGCTAGTTGTAGTATTGGTTGGATGTGCCAAATGGTGCTATTTTTGGCCCAAAAGTCTCTCTGGTCTCAGGGGTAAGAAAAGATTAGAATTTCTCCCATTCCAGTGCCAGTGTGTCTTGACCCTTAGACTCTCTTCTTCCTCCCAGAAGTGACTAGGATGCTTTGTTTTCAATTGAATGAGTAAAAGAGTCTCATTTTTTCTCTTATTTTGAGTGTCTCTTTTCTCTTTCCAATCATATATTACATTGCTTGGTTTGTTGATTGAAGCATTTATGTGTTTGGTTGGTTCGATTTAGGGAAAAAGTTATTTTTAGTTTCATTATCATGATTTGGATTTGATTGATGTTGGCTTGTTTGGAATTGTGAAAACTTTCATTTAAAGTGCTTTATGTAAAAGATTCATTTTGCATTTTATGAAAAGGAGAACATCATTCTAGTTTACTTAAGCGAAAATATTGCATTAGTAGCATTATTGAGAAGCTAGAATTGCATCATCATAAGAATTGAAAATGAAATGAAACTTCTTATGTTATTATAGGAAGATTAAGTGAATTTAGGAGATTTATTAGTGAAAGATTTCATTCTTTGATTGTTGCATTAATTTTGTGTTCTCTATCTCTCAATTAGTGATAACTTTCATCAAAGACAAAGATTTATTTTCTCATATAGCTTCATATAGGAGTTTTTAGATGATAGAAGTAGAGCCTTGTAATTGAAACCTAATTCAAGATCAACTGTTAAAATTTATTGAATTAACCTAAGGAAGCATTGAAACTTAACACTCACATTTAGTGGTCTAGGCTAGAGATGTGTTTCGGCGTCTTTAAAACTAGCAACTGTCGGTCACTTCAACACTAGATAGCGCTAGTACAAACTTGTGCTCCTCGTACCATCATGTATATAAAGGGAGACCCCACTAGGTTTGCAATCATTTATCCATTGGAAGCTGAGTCTTCCACCTTGTAAACGTGATACACCGAACACAACATTCAGGGAGATATCCTTCCCATACATCTCGATTCGTCGGGAGATATTCTGCAGTTCACAGTTACCCAGTAATCCTTTATGCCTAGAGTACCCTGAGTAGTATTTTTTTATGTTTTCGGACTCCATAAATTCGAAAAGATCACTCAAGCGCTTTTCCTTTCGAGCTCGTTAATTTTGAAAGCGACTAGAGTTATCTTTCATCCTTTTCTTGACTCTTAAAATATGAAAATGAAAATTTTTGTTTCAGTGTCTTAAAACTAACTGCCCACGAAATATTCCTAGTTAAATTTATCTTCCTTAGTGATTCTTTTGGGTTGATTCCAATGGAAAAATTCCCAGAGTCTACCAATGAAGGGTTCCCCTCAGATGGGAATCCTGATCCATTTCCTTCTTTTGGAAATGTTGGTGCTCCTTATATTGCGACGTTTTCCCTTCCTGGGTTAAGCATTAGTTTACCTGTCTTGTTATTTTTGACCCCAGTGGTCCCAAGTGTCCCAACTCCTGCCCCACCATCTCCTTCATTCGAATCATGTCACGATGATTCTAAGGTTAACCCCTCTCCTTCTTCCCCCATTTCTTCACCCTCCTCTTCTACTTTGCTTCATGAATGTTTGAAATCCAATAAGCAGGAGGCTACGAAGAAGAACAAGAAGACAAAGAAGAAGAAGTCAAATAAGTGAGAGGCCTAACATGCAACCATCACTCCAAATGAACCCCCCGTCAAAAAACCTTCTTGTTGGGAGCAAATAAGATGTCTTTTAGAAATCCTAAATGCCTCACATTAATTATCGACCTGGGTAAGTATTTTTGTTTCAAGAGTGTACAGAGTATGTGCAAGTGATGGGAATCATTGGATCTAGAGAGAGTAATGCTCTAAAATAACTTATTGATTTCAATACAAGAGTAAATGGATAAAGCCATAAACTACCAACTTGTAACCTCAAAGAAACTAAACTATTAAAACATCAAAACTCAATCTTAATCAAAAACTCTAATTGCAACTACAAACCATAAGCACATTGACTGAGTGCACTCTAGCAGTAACATAGATATTTAAGCAGAATAAAAATAGTAATGCACCTGATCTAACCTTTAATACTCTAGATCTCGATTAACAAGAAATAACTCTTATCTAAGAATTGAATCAATCCACGATACAAATAAATGAAACCAATCAATAGAAATAAGAACTAATGTTGGGAATGCACAAACTCTACACCGGTGACTTATATATCAAATAGATCAATCGTAAAACTATAAAAGAAAAGTAATTAGAATTGCAATAAAGAAAGGTAAAAATATAATATATGGAACAACAATGAAATCCACGAGTGACCGGGCCCAAGTTGCTAGTGATTACTGCTTAGTTACTCAGAATATCACAAACAAACTGAAGCACAAATTATATATTACTTATTAACTCTAAATATCATTACAATCACGATGTGTTCTTCAGAATAACATTGTCTCTTAAAACTATAGTCGAAGTAGAAGAAGCAAAAATTTTCCTACTCTATTCCTTTTTCCCCTCTTATAGTCAAAGAGGAAAAGAGATAACTGCGATTCTTCGGTATCAGGAGATATTGTGGAATTCGCGACCAAATACTATTATCAGACAATCTTCCATCTTGCGTTGATCCTCCTGGTTCTCTTCTGAACTTTCCCCACACAAGATGAACTCTTTTCTCTGTGTTTAGCCTTTGTTGTTCAATAGATTAAACAATAGTTGTCCCATTCGCTAATCTCTGCATAAAAGGCAATGAAAGTTAGCTTTGACAGGAAATTCATATCAAAAGAGATTCTGTTCACTTTCTATCGAAATTATATCAAATCTTATTACATCATGGCACAAATGTATAAAAAGGAAGAAAATGATAATGTAATCAAGGGTAAATTTATACTTGTTGCACAGCCCAACATACTCCCCTGCTTACCTTGTTTCATGTCCTCATGAAAATAAGTAGTTATTATATAATGCAGTTAAAGAGAAGCAGGAAAGACTTTTTCTTTATACAACCTAAAACCGTGCTTTTGTATTCAATTTGTAATGGCTATCCCTTCATGACCTTCAGGGAACTCATAATTAGAACAGTGTCCTTCAAAAGGGTACCAAATAATAGGGCTCCTAAATCGCCATCCTAGCCAATGTGGTCCTTCCGTCAACATAATATTACTGTATGTGACAAAACGTCCTGTGACAGCTTTAAAATTGCTCTAACCAAATGGTTCTCTGGTCCTGACACTATTGGTGCAGAGCATCCATCTATGTTTGGATGCAAGTAAGGACCTTTCTTGTATGGATAAGAAATACTCCCTTCATGTTTGCACAATTTCTTTATGTATAGGCCCCAAATTTTTAATTACTCCCTCCTGTTTCATGAACCTCTTAGTCTAAAAAAAGGATGCAAGGGTTGAGTAGGCTCACCCCTTACCCACAAATCCAGTCCATGTTCTTTCCTTTGAAAGGTGTTATAAGCCCTAGACCACTTGAGTTGGTTTGTTGCGAAGGAAATGAAGGCCCGAAACTGAATGTCCCCAACAAAAGGGCTAAGATTGTTATCCACCTCCCCTTCTAATTAAAAATTGTGCAAACAAAGTTCACAGAGAAGATGTTGGAATTTTATCCCATGCTCCTTACAACATTTTATAAATTCTTCAGTTGTCTTCAATTCAACTGACTTGCCAGTGTTAACAGCTTTAATCTTCAACAATAAATATATTTTTAATAAAATCAGAGCATAGTTTGTAGCAGGAGATCTCCAAGATAAGACATCAAAATATAAAGAGCAAATAGCATCAATCTGACCCATGACCTTATCTAGCTTGGCTTTTACTTTTCTCAACTTGTATTCCTCCTACCTTGACTTATCAAAAATTTCACTCTCAATTATGGTCAAATCATGGAATTGCTTCTGCAGCTCCTGATACTTTTGCAGAGGAACCGTCTCCTCCTTACATTGTGCTAAAACAAGATGGGCCTATACCAGCTCCTGGTGTAACTCTAGAAGAATAGGATCATTGCTTGATGGAGTGTCATTGAATATTTCCTCTATTTGGGTGCTTTGGTTTTGAGAGGATAAACCCTCAATCTGAATAGCCATATCTATCAAATCTATATGAGATCTTGTTTGTGTGGCGACCGTCTAAGTAGAAATAGATTCGGTGTGGGTTCCTATTTCCTTACCTTCATACATTTTTGTCTGAGTGGCTACAATGACTAACTCAGGAATAATGCTCGGAGTTTCCCCATTTGTAGCTTATTTTAATTTTTGACGCAACCGCTTAACCGTCTTCCAAAGCTTTTGGTATTTCTTCTTCGACTTTCTTAGCTTTATTTTAGCCACTGGCTTCTTCTTAGAAGCATCCTCTATAGGAACAGGTCTATCAATATGCTTTGTATATGAGGGATCTTGGTGCTCATCTTAGCTATTTTCCACTATAACCGTGTCACCTGACTGGTTATCAGATTCATGAATTATTTCTATGTCCGCTTCCTCGTCTTGGTCTGCAGCTTTTGGGGAAGACAAAATTTCCATGTGACCAGAATCCTCTGTGGATTGAGACTTATTCAGGCTCTGGTTGAGTGACCCTTCAAGTTGTATATATGCATTCAAATTTGCAAAAACCTGGGCCATCCCTTCCTCAAATTCCTACAAGAAATCATCTCAGGGGCTCATAGGTGCTCTTTGAGAAGGCCCTGCTTCATTTTCTGGATCAGAATCATGTTCTTCCTCCTACTTTGGTTCAGAATTGGGTTCCTCCTCCTGTTCTGGTTCAGAATTGGGTTCTTCCTCCTATTCCGGTTCAGAATTGGGTTCTTCCTCCTATTCAGGTTCAGAATTAGGTTCTTCGTCCTGTTTAGGTTTAGAATCATGTACAACATTTGGACTAGATGGTTCTGTCAGGCGCTTGGTGCTACCCTGAGGATGTACGAAAGTCCTCTAAATTGGATTTGTCTTCACAAAATACCTGCACTTGGTAGGTCTTGTTACTGTTTGAGCAGTTCTTTTCTGCTTCAGAACAGGGTTCTGCTGTTCAATTCCCAAGGTTGCAGAATTTTGAATTACAAGGTCTGGCCTAATTTCTGGTGGAGCTATGAAATTATCCCATGCTAAACCTTGCTGAGAAAGACTACGACTAAAAATCATTCTGATCAACCCATGATGACTGACTACAATATTATGATGTTTAACCCTTCTTACTCTATCAAACATATCATGCAACAATGAATTTAAGAAAAATGGCAAATTGACAGTAAGCTTTTGCTTCAAAATGTCTAAGATTTTAAGTTGCCATGGTTTTACCACATCCCATCGACCATCACAGGTAATGTATTGTTGGATGACACTCACCAATTCACACCATGGTTCTCCCAGAGAGGAAGGTTGAATTCCCTTTCCTTTTCAGGTTAGCCTTTCACTTTCATCTTTAAAAATCTCCACTACATCATGCAATGTTACATGCTTTTTAGGCCATGTTTCTCCTTCTACCGACAACCCAGAAACCTCAACTATCATATCTTCTGATACTGTTAACACCCAGGTTGTTCCCTATGACTCCCAAGGGAATACGGCCGGGGTAACCACTAACCAATCTTTGGGTTACAGTTCCTAGCCTAACTGCAACCAGAGAGGGCTCTCTCTTTATGATTTATCTTTGTTATATTTGTATTTTTAGGCTAGCTATTATGCTCAGGTTTTGTTTTGTGTTTTGGTTGAAGGACCTCTTTCAGTTCTTATGATGTAATAGTTTGATGGTGAGTTTCCATTGGGCAATGGAGTCTAGGTGCTGTGAGATGGTCTTATATGTTGAGTAGTGTTCTAACTGCAAGGCCTATTGTGTATTTAACAGACAAATTTAAACTTGAGTGATGATATGTGTCAACCAGCAGAAATCTGTTAAGAATTTTCTGTTATGTTGGTGAAATGAAAATGAACGCAGAGCACAGGAGCAAAGTATGAATTCCTGTGACAGTGGTCAATGTGAAAGATGTATTCTGAAAGTGCAGCAGCTTAAGAATCACACTTTATATAGATTACACCTGAAGAAAACATTTATAAACAACACAGATTGAACTCAGGGTGCTCAGTGAGCAAATCCTGGGAGTTATTCTTTTTCTCTGTTGCTTAATATCGGAAATCAGATAGCGTATATGGATTTATAACAAAACAAACTGAACATGGAGAGAGTTACAGAGACTTATTGCATGGTAAGATACGCAGGGATCCAGCAATCATGAACAGGAACAGAACATCTTCAACACATCAAGCATCCATGAAATTCCATTGCTTTCCTTTATTGACTTTCAGAAAACAATTACAGCATAAGAGACTTTTCAGGAGAAATTTCCAACAACCCTTGCTATCTCATGCGAAGGGGATTATATAGAAATATGTATACAAAATATCTCAGGTATTGAGTCATCTGAGAGAGAGAAAATATCTTCAGTGGTGTTCAGAAAGTAGGCAAGAAGTTATTACAATGTTAAATGCAGCGTAAATGCCCTTTATGTCTGTCAGAGGATTGTCTTGACTTTTAAGAGCCACTAAGTCGGTTGCATTACTCTGTATTAATTCTGGAGGTACGCATTTACTTTTGCCTGCGTAGTGAGTTTTCGGGTTTGCCAGCTGTGGTTCCCTTTTTTCTGCTTTGTTGGCCTCTACATCCGCTGAGTTGGCTCAGCTTTGATTTTATGATGCCTGCTGACTTTGTTGACTGTTCTTTTCATCAAAATTTGTAGAAAAAGCAGAAGTTGGTGTATGACTTACTGTTTACAAAATTCTCTGAATTGCATCTGTCCACCATTCCTGTGTAGGGAGCTGATGCTTGAGGATGGCCTCCATTGTCTCTTCAGCTTCTGTGTATTTGAAAAAAGTTGGGGCTACATCAAACAAGTGATTAATTTCATTCATTATAAAAAGTAGATTTTCTATCTTACTATAGAAAATTTGTCCTGTAATAGGCCCTGTGTCTTCTGAAGTGTTGGCCTTCTCATTGACCTGTGCTGAGGCAAAAACATTTACTCTTTTAGCATACTGTTCATGGGTGAATAATTTCCCTCCGCTGTTCAGTAAGCTAGGGAGTCCTCTACTCTGCAACACTTGAAACTTCTCCATGAACTTATTTACCTCTGTCTGCATATCCTGGGTTCTCCTGTCCAATGTCTGCACTAGACTTCTAAGAGTAAGAACCCTTTTGATCATTTGAATAGTCTCAGTTCTATTTGTGATTCCAATGGTGGCCAACTGAGAGCTTGTTTTGTGATTGAGCACATTGATCATTCTTGTAGCAACTTCAGGCATATTTCCCAATAAGGCCCTTGATGTTCGGATTTCTCTCTGTGCCTTTGGAATGAGCTCTAGTTGCTCATGGATTGTCTCGATGTATGGCCATTGGTTGTTGATGGATTTACCAATATTGGACCATATCATTGCTCTGATTTCTGCTATGATTTTATCTAGCTTGAGCTCATTCTCAAGCTCCTTGATCCTGTCTTTAAGAGCTTTGATTTCCTTGGCCTTTTCTCCCACCTCTCTCTTTGTCTTATCATACCTTTCATTTACCTTGGCCAGCTTTTCCTTAGTTTCGTTCAGCTCTGTCATCTGGGCTTCCAAAATTTGTATTTCATTCTTTAACTTCTGCATATCTAGGCTCTGATCTGTGCTGATGGGTGCTGCTGAAGTAGATGTGGCTGTTTGTTCAGCCTGCTGAGGTGGAGGCACCGTAGTAGGAACAGTCTCCTCAAGATTGATGACTTGAGGAGGAGGCTGAGATGTCTGCCCTTCTTGTGCTTGTTTTGATGATGCTTGTAGAGGTGCTTGTGTAGCTTCATATTGCCCCAATTTTTCTTGTGCCTTCACAAGCTCTTTGTAAATGGAAATTAGCAGGTCAGTAGAATCCTGCTCATACCTTTGCTTAGCTACCTCATCAGTTTGTGGGTGGATAGTGGCTGGAATTTTGATCTTCTTTCTCAGTGCAGCCATGTCAGCATCTCTAAGTTTCAGGATCTCTTGTATCACTTTGATGTCATTGGGATTGTGCCCAATTTCTACAATGATTTCCTCCAGGGCTCTTATCCTGTTGTCTTTGGCCTGAGAAGAGGCCCTCTCCAGTTCTAGCTGGGAAGCTGTGGCATTCAGACTGCTGGTTAGTTTGTAATTATCCAAAGTCTTGTCGGCCAATGAAGCATACACCATTTCTCCAGTTTGCTTATGCAGCTCAATTTTGTCCATAGGGTGTATGTCTTTGGCAAGTACCTCTAGATTGGTCCTAAGTTAGTCAGCAGTGGATTGTGGCCGGAGTGCTGTAGGCATAAAGTGACTCATTGTCAATTTTCCTTCACTTACATCAAAAGCAGACATAAGTCTCTGCTGATTGGAAGGAGCCATGTTTAGCAGGTGATTGTACAATTGTACCTTGATAGGGTCACTTCTTCTCTTGATGTCTATGAACTGCTGCTTAATGCTTACTTGTCCCTCTTTCTGCTGGCTGGAGGAGCTGACCTCCCCTCCCATGGTCCTATCTTGTTCCTGCTGGAAGGAACTTGCTGAAGTTTCTCTGCTGGGTGGGCCCATGCCCAATGCCTCTCTTATTGCTATATCCTCCTCTGGAAAATCATTGAGTCTCTGCCTTTTCTCTCCCTGGTCTATAGAGGATGTTAGGGGAGTCTCTCTGTCTCTTTTTCTAAAGACAAATGTATCCTCCTTTTGAGGGGTTTGGAGGACCGAGGCATCAAAGGTAGTGTCTTGTCTTGTAGGCCCCGTTCTTTCAGTGGTCTGAGGAGTCTCCACTGTTTTCTTTTGCTGGGCAGACTGCTCCTGCCCTTGTTCTTCTTGATGTTGTTGATCTTGATGTTCTGATTCTTCTTGCTGCCCTTGCTGCAGCCCTTCTGCTTGCTGCTGTTGGTTTTGTTGCTGTTCCTGCTGTTCCTGCTCTTCCTGCTGCCCTTGCTGCTCTTGCTGCTCCATCTCTTTGCCTTTTTCTGCGATGTTTTCGCTAGTTCTTGTAGCTTGATGTTGGGCAGTTGAGGAGGAGGCTGCTGCTCCAGTTTGTGTGCTTGGCAGTGAGGGGACCTGTGAATAAAATTCAAGGTCAGCCATCTTCTTGAGGTTTCTTAGAGCTCTTTGATTAAGCTCTTCTTGGGTCACATCTTCTTCTAAAGTTCCTCTTCTCCACTTGCTTTGGTTGGCATATTTTTCTAAGTTAGGAAGGCTATAATGTCCATAAGCAGATAATTTGTATTTGAGCCTCCTCATTGCAATGAAGTTATTGGGGTCATAGGGTTTCCATACGAAGCTGTATTTGAGACCAAGGCACAGAAGTATTCTATCTACCTCTCTCCACCCTTCATCCCTCTCATTGAGAAGTAAATGGCCAAGTTGATTTCTGATTTTTAACTGTGCCTTCTTACCTTTTCCTGAAAAGTGGAGCATATCCACATAACCAAACTGCCTGAAGTATTCCAAGGCAAGTAGCCTCATAGGCACAAATCTAGGTAGTTTAAATGGGGGCAACTCACACCCATATAGCCTGATAACGGTGTGGTGTTGGTAGAAATACCAATCCCCAATACTGTATGCTTTTGATAAATGCAGGAGTCTTTGCATTTCGTCTGTCAATCTGGGAGGAGGTGAACCCAACAGTAGAGTCAAGGCTGGATGGATGAAAAGATCAATAAATTCGCAGTAGGTGTATGGAGAACAACTTACTATGTGAAAAACGGATGTCCAATACACTACTGATCTCATATTGGCCTGTGCATCTACTCTCTTCTTTGGGAAGGAGAACTTATCATGCTGGAAGTATAGGAGCAGATGATATAGGTACGAGGTGTATCTAAATACCCTTTCTCTTGATAAATTCATCAATTGATCATGCATCTTATCTGATATGTATGTGGCATAATCATAGTGGATTGGCTTCTTTCCTGGGGAAAACATAAGCATCATTTGTAGAACAGTTTCATCCACATACTCCACTGAATCATATCCCAAGATGGGACTGATCATGTCAACAAGGTCTAAGCCCAACTGGTTGAGGTAGAGATAATGGATGGGAGGAATTTGCATAGTATCAGCTTTGATGAAAATCTGATTAAGCTTTGTGATTTGTGCCTCTGTTATCCTAGCTCCCTGTACTATTAAATCAGCTAATGACAGAGGGACCAACTTTTGATCTGTCTGGAACTGCAACATCTCCCTGATGGCTTCAGGGGTAATGAGGAACAGAATTGAGCCTGCAGAGTCTAGCACTGCCCTCTGGGATGCATCATAGTGTTCAGCAACTATGTGCACAAGCTCAGGGAATTGATTAACCTGAGGAAGCTTGAATATTGGGAGGAATGAATCCCAAATTCCCAGGATGTCTGTCCCCCTCTCATGTTTGATCTTTATTTCATTTAGGATTTGCAAATGAAACCTGCTTCTGCTCAACATTTCCTCTGATATCTTGTAGTCCAAGTCTGCTAATGCTCTGGTGTCCAATGTTCTGTTAGGGACATTCAAGGGAGCCACATTGAGGGCTATAGGAGCTACAGGGAGGTCCATGACTCCTGTTTTAGGATTTCTGCTTGCTCAAGGACCGTGTTACTATGCAGAGTAACACCACCAGAGTTCTCTTTGCATAGAATGAAAATGCCTGGAAAAAAGGTGAATGCAGGGTCTATAGTAGTTCAAATGCTGTTTGATAGCAACTAAGACCAAAGTTTAGCTTTCTCTGGTGTCTTTTAATGGTGAAATTTGGTTTCAAATGCGCCTGCTGTGATTATGCAGACAGGGCCTAGTTTTTCAATGAATTGTAGCTGGGAAAAGGCTCGGCTGGTGTTTTTCGAGGTGATAGTTTGGGAATTTAAAGCTCTGCCGAGGAATTCAGTGGTGAATTTCTAATTTTGGACTCTCTTTAAGCTTTCAGAGTGTTTAACAGAGAATTACAGGTGCACAGAGGACAGACGATGAAGAATACCTGGTAAAGTAGTGAGCAAAGGTCGTGAATGCAGGTTGAACTCGTGCGCTGGAGGTCTCCTGGTCGATTTAGCAGGTTGACAGCGAACTTGGACGCGAGCGCATGAGGCAGAAATAACGACGAATGAGTGAAAAAAGAACGTAAAAACGCGATTTTGGCCATAATATAGACTTTTTAATACTTTGGCGCCTTTTTACGATGACGTCAACAGGACGTCATTGGTGGGGTCAAGGTCGGATGACGTCATGCTGACGTCATCGGGTGACGTGGCGGGGTCTGGTTGGTCCACAGGGGCAGTGAGATGGCAGGACAGGTGGACCAATGGCAGGGCAAGAGACTGACGGGACAGCGTACCTGGGTGACGGAGCGATGACATGTTGATGACACGGCGATGACGTGAGCAGGCGGGATGGGTAAACCGGAACCAACAGTGGTTTCGTATTGCACCACTTCCTGTACGGGGGCGGTATCGGTCAGTTGTACCTCCGACGCATCGTGGTGAGGGCGCGTGGCAGCGGAGTGACGTCCTCAAAATACGGACGTCGGGAGTTAAGTTTCGGGCATCGGATGAGGTCCGACGTCATGGTGGCCGTTGGATCTGCGGAGGTTGATCGGACGATGGTCGGACGCCTGACGTGACGGGGAAATAGTACGGGTAACTGTCGGACGTCGGAAAGACTCCGACGCGATCAAGGCCGTCAGATCTGGAGGGCCTGATCTAACGGTCACCGGGGAGGTGACATGGGCGGTGTATACGGAAGCGGGCGGAGGCAATAAAACATGTTTTGAACGCATTTCTAATGTATTTTGAAAAAACAACTATATGCGCTTAACCTTGGTTATATGGCGGAAAGTGGGTTTTTGATGCTTTTTGCCCTTTGAAGTGGGTAAAGGTGGGGATTTAGGGCTTTTTATGGGTTTTTTATGTGCAAAAGGGGTAAAAATAGGGAAATTAGCTCATGAAGGGGAAGGGGTAGTTTGCATAGGTTCATCAACATGACCTGGTGTCATTTGATCCCTGACTCGAGACTTTATTGGCTATAATGCCAAGGGGGGGTATTTATAAGATTTTGGGATTTATACACCTTGGTGTTAGTAATATTAGGGAAAAAGGTGATATAAGGGATTTATATAGTAGGGTTAGTGTTAGTTATGGAGGAGGGGGTAAGTGGAGGGAGAAACCATTAAGTTTATATGAAACAAACTTGGTTTTAAGAGTAGATCAAAATGAAAAGATCCTTAGACAATAAATGTGGCTTCTTAAAGATTAAGAAACACCATGAAACCTTAGTCTCTTCCATGAATCTCAGGCTAGTGAGGGAATGTTAGAAATGAAATTGGAGGGGAGTGAGGGAAATTGGTCATGCTTCCTGCTGTAATCTTTTGCCTTGCTGCCCACCATCACCATTCTTGCAATGATAGGGATAACCTTTCTGTAACCCCAACTACTTACCCAGCTACTTACCTAGCATTTTTATTTCTTCTTGGAGGGTGCATTTGGACTTGCAAACCCTTACTTGCCTTTTCTTTTCTTTGGCTTTTTCTTTATTCTTTTCTATCTACTTCTACCCTTATTTCTTCCAAGGTCCCAGATTGAGCTGTTGGGAACCTTCTCTTCTCTACCTGAACTACTTGTCTGCCAAGATTGAACAGTTTGGACAGACTCCTTTCTCTATTCTACAACAGAAAATTTAAACATGGCATGATCCAGATTAGACTTTTGGACCATCCATCAAAACTTTGAGGCCTTACCAAGTTATTGTCACAAATCAAACTTTGTAGGAAATATGTGATGTTTGAGTCATCAAAGCAGAGCATATTTAGACCTTCCATAGCCAATCATGAAATATGAAACCTATTGGTATAGGTAGCTAACAGTGGCTCCACATGGGGATGGTTTTTCACTTGAAAGACCAAGAACAGCAGGTCAGATTGCCTTACTCTTTAGCTGCCCATCTCAATCTTGAAATTCGCTGCTTTGATGTGTCAAAACTGTGTGCTTCCTTTTTGAAAGACCTCTGATCCTATTTGCCTTTTGCTGTTTGGTGAATCACTTAGGAAACTGCATTTTTACAATCTAAATAGAAATAATATGTACATCTGCATATATACAAGGGAACCTGATGTTGCAATCATGGGAAATAGTCAAAATAATGCTTCAGCATCCTGCCATTGACAGGACCTTCATCCAAGTCAGTTTCAGTCAGACCTTTAAGGAAGTAAGTGTTGTTACCTTGTACTGCTTGGACAGCAAATGGTCCTCTCCAAAGGGAATCAAATTTTCCATGTTTTCCTTTCTCTTCTCTTCTTGCATCCCATCTTAAAACTTTGTCTCCCACATTGAAATCTTCTGCTTTGGTTCTTCTATCAAAGGCTTTTTTTAATTTTTCTTGTAATATTTGCACTCTGCTGAAAACTTGTTCTCTAGTTTGCTGTAAACAGATTATCTGATTGATCCTCCTTTGCATATCATTTGGCTCTGCTTGACTCTCTTGCAGAAGCTTCATAACCGGCACTCCTAGTGATGAGGGAAATTTGGCTTCTAATCCATAGACTAACTCATATGGGCTGGTCCCAATTGATCTTTTTGTTGTTAGTCTGTCTGCCCATAAAGCATTTACTAGTTTCTTATGCCAGTTCTTTTTGTTCTCTTCCAGCACTTTCTTTATGATATTTATTAAACTTTTGTTTGATGATTCAGCAAGGCCATTTCCTTGGGGATAGTAAGCAGTAGAATGGCCCAAAGTAATGTGAAATTTATGGCAGAAGTTCACCATTTTCTTGGATCTGAAGGCAGCGACATTGTCTGTTATTATCTTGTCCGGACAGCCAAATCTAGCCAGTATATTGTTTTCCAAAAACTGAATAATTACTGAATCATTTGCTTGTCTGCATGGGGCAGCTTCAATCCACTTGGTGAAGTAGTCTGTTGCTGTTAAAATCCATCTGTGTTGCCCTGAAGATGAGGGATGAATTTCCCCAATGAAATCCAAGCCCCATTGTTGGAAAGGTCTCTCTGTTGCAATGGGCTTCAAAGGAAGTGGCAGCAACTGTCTTTTGCCTTCAAACAGTTGGCATTTGTGGCATGAGGCTGTGAATTTCTTAACATCAGAGAACATGGTGGGCCAGTAATAACCAGCCCTCAATATCTTGTCCACAGTGGACTTCCAGTACAAATGTCCACCACAGTCTCCAGCATGGAGATCTTGCATGATATTGTTAGTTTCATTCTCCATTAGACAGTGCAGCAATATACCTTCATGGTTTTTCCAAAGTAAATTTCCATCCATCACACAAAATCTAGATGTTTTCATTTTTAGGAACCTACACTTAGTTCTGGACAGTCCTGGGGGAGCACACAGGTTTTGTAACACATAGCAGATATCAGAGTACCAAGGAGATTGTTCAAAGGCTACATTGATCTTTGGAGTCACCAGCTCTGTTTCACTGTCCAGTTGATTGATATCTAAGGCTTGGAAATTTGCTTCTGTCATTAATTTGGCCAAACCTTGCCCTTTTATCAGCTTTGTAGGTTTAATTTCAATGTCAAATTCTAGTATATTGGCAATCCATTTTCCTCTCCTGCCCTCTAAGTTTTCTTGGGTGAGAATGTCTTTGACAATAGGACTTGGTACATAAGCCACAACATGGGAGTAAAGGATGTAAATCCTAAAGTCCTTAATAGCTTTGATCAAAGCATAGGCTTGTTTCTCCATAATTTGGTACTTTAGAGGGGCATCTCTAAGAGCTCTGCTGAAGAAGGCAATAGGCTTCTCATTACCTTGGTCATTTTTTTGTAATAAAACAGCAGCAATAGTATGTTGGGAGGCAAAGGAGAAAATGATAAAGTCTCTGTCAAACTGAGGATTGGTTAACACTGGGGTTTGAGTTAATGCCAATTTTATACTTTCAAAGGCCTGTTTTGCTTCAACAGTCCATTTGACCTTTGAATATTTCTTTAGCATATTGTTTAATAATCTGATTAGCTCTGCTAAATTCGGGATAAACCTTCATAAAAAGTTAATTTTCCCTAAGAATCCCTGCAACTCCTTGACATTCCTTGGGTGAGGCATTTGTAGGATAGCTTGTATCCTATCTGGGTCAATTCTTATGCCGTCTTTTGAAATAATGTGCCCTAAGAGTTTCCCTTCTTCCAAGCCAAATAATGACTTCTTGGGATTTAAGGAGATGCCATATTTTCTGCATGTTATGAAAATCTGTCTCAAATGTTTCAAGTGTTCTTGGTCAGATTTTGAAAAGGGTGTAAGATCATCTAAGTAAATGACCAAGAAGTCATGAATCTCTTTTGCAAAAGCAATATCCATTGCTCTTTGAAAAGTTGCCCCTGCGTTTTTCAATCCAAAGGGCATTTTTACATACTTGAAAGTTCCCCATGGGGTTGTGAATGCAGTTTTGTCTTGATCATCATGGTGTACTAGGATTTGATTGAAGCCTGAGAATCCATCAAGCAATGATATCCTAGAAGCCCCTACTACTCTTTGGAGAATGTGATCCATTTTGGGTAAAGGATAGTTATCTTTGAGTGATACTTGATTCAAATTCCTTAAGTCTACACAAAGTCTAATCTCACCAGTTTTCTTTCTTGTAGGGACCAAATTTGAAATCCACTCAGAGAACCTGATTGGTGCTATGATACCGGCTTTGAACATTTTATGTAATTCTTTTTCAATGGAAGGAAGGAGCAGAGGATTGATCCTCCTCAATTTCTGTTTGAATGGTTTTTGATTAGGCTTGAGGGGAATGGTATGCTGGATGACAGAGGTGTCATAGGACTTTAGATCCTCATAACCCCATGCAAAAACATCTTGAAACTCTTTAAAGAGGTCGATGTATTTGGGTTTTTGATCAGGGGGCAAAGAAGCAGATAGCTTTATTATTTTAGGCTTGTCAATAGTACCAATGTTGCATTCTTCAACTGCTGCATCTAATGGCTGCATCTTTGGTTTCCTGGGGACATCATTTGAATCAAAAATGTCCTCTAGTGGGGTAAGGCCTACTGGAAGGAAGTTGTCTTTGAGTTGTATGATTTCAGCTTCAGCGTTGCTCACCTCTTCACAGTCAATTTGGTGAATTTGCTGAATGTTTTCATTGTTGAAAATGGTTGGACTCAATAATTGTTTTGCTGTTCTAGGTGACATTGGGTGAGCAGACTGTTGAAACTGTATTTGTGATGGACTTGCTCCATCCAGTATTTGTGATTGACTTGCTGATTCAGTGTCAATATATAATCCTGCAAACTCTTGTTGTGAGGTTAGAAAATTGTTTATTTGCATATCATTCTCAAATACTTGCCATTCTTTGACATTGTTTGGAATAGAGGGTCTGTATCTGACCTCGGCTGTGAAACAGTTATTGGGTTCTAATGGGAATTTGAAGGTGCTGGCAAATGTTGCCAAGCTGTGTGCATGGAGATTATGGCCCCTTGAAATTTTTGTGATAACAAACTCAGAGAAGGTCTCCAATATTTCAATTACAGCAGACCTGTAGGACCTCAATCTTTTGTCATTGGTGACAAAACTTCCTTTTACTTGTTGAATTACTAGATCAGAGTCTCCCATGATGGAGAGCCTAGGAGCTTGTAATGACCTTGCTAGTTTGAGACCTAGTAACAGAGCTTCATATTCTGCCATGTTATTAGTGCATCTAAAATTTAATCTATAAGCCCTGCCTTCTGCATAGCCTTTCTCTTTGTTATGTATCCAAATTCCAGCTCCTGCCCCCAACTTGTTAACTGAGCCATCAAATTCTAGGACCCACAGGATATCCTGCTGGACAGGAGATTTAAAATTCTGTTCATGGGATGGCAATGTGAGCATGAGTTGGGGCTTCTTCTCCCATTTGTTTTCTAGGACAATTTCATCACTTGTTTGACAATCTTTGACAACTAGAGGAGGGATAATGTGTATTGTTGGGCTGATTGATGTTTGGCAGGTGATACTTGTTTGATCAATGTTTTGTTCTTGTATGAGTGTTTCGGTGCTAATGTCATTGTTTGAGAGGCTTGTGCTGTCATTGAAGAGGATGAAGGAGTCTATGTCCGAATGGACAGCATGTATTGGAAAATTTTGAGGCTTTTCTTCACTGCTGACCATATACTTCATGAGTGTTTCCCTGTAAAGTCTTTTTGGTTGCCCAAAGACAGAGATAGTGGCATATGACATATCTAATTGCAGGGAGCCTTGGAGCTTGGCTCCCCATGATCTTGATAACAGCATCCCATATTTAGGTGGGATATCAGCGACTACAACATCCATTAGAATGGTTTTGTTGGGATATTGAACCAGAGACACACATAAATCTTTTATTAGGCCCAAACATTTGACTTGGCTAGAATCAAAGGAAAACAGGTCTTTGTATGGTCTTGTTATATCCAAATTTAATCTTTCCATGACTGCTTTTGGCATCAGGTTGTGAGAGGCGCCTGAGTCGAACATTGCATTATGCAGTATTTTATCATGAATATGCAAGCTGACATAAAAAGGTAAAACCCCTGTGACTATTATTTTTCCATCTACCTCTGGGCCAAACAGTATTTCTGGAGTGTCATCTAGCACATTTACATCATCTTTGCTATTAGTGAGTTGAAGGGATTTCTTGATCTGCTTCTTATAGATGTCATGCTTGGCTAGCTCTGAGAGGGGAATTGCTATTTTTAGCTTGCCAATCTCTGTGGCTAGGTCAAAAGGTTTGTCAACATGGGTTTTAGAGTCATGGATAGCAGTCTTTTCTTTGTTCACTAACTCTTCTTGTTGGATTTCATCTTGACTTTGAGACCTGCCCCTTTTACTCATGTCTTGAGGGGTAAAATTTGAATCAGGGTGAGAGGACGAAGTTGCCATGGGCTGTTGTAGTGGGGACAGTAGTTCAGTAACCTCCTCAACTACAATTTCTTCTGTAGGCAAGTTTATTTTGTCATTAGGTTCTGTGATCATGGTTTCTTTAGACCTCTGTTTATCCTTTATCTTGTCTGGCTGATTTACATTCACAGTCCGACTCCTTAGTTTGTACTGTTTATGGACTTCATAGACAGCAGTATCATATCCTTGTTTGAAGTCAAAGGATTCTCCTGATTTAGTTTGGAATGTTTTGATTTCATCCTCGTCATGGTCTTCTTGTGTTAAGAAAACATGGCTTTTACCATCCAGACCCATTAAGTTAATTTCAGGATCTTCATTGAGCTGATTGGATGTGGAAGTTTCTGCATAGTTTTCTTGAAAAGGGGGTCTAATGTCTTGGTCAGCACTTGTCTTTCCTATGTTTGGGTTCTGAGTTCTCCTAAAATTCGGATTTCTAGGAGGGTTGCTTTGTGATGCTTCCCATGATGACTTTCTTTCAACTGATTCCACTCTTTCACCCAATCTCTTCATGCTGTTTAGTATTGCATCCAGCTTTTGATCAAAACCCGAGGGTTCTTCTTTGAAGACAGTCCTCTTTTCCAACTTTGCCCTGTTTCTTTTGGCAATTAGGTTAGCCTCTACTGTGACAGCAACCCTTTGAGCTTCTGCAAGGGTTGGGGGATCTCTTTCTTTCAGTTGATAGGCCATATCAGGGTCAAAACCGTCAGGGAATTTATATAGGGCTAAATCAGGAGGGGGCCTTAAGTTCTGTGGGATAGCATTATAAACGTTGTTAAACCTAGCACAATATTCCAGAACTGTTTCTTGGGGACCTCTCTTAATAGTGTCATATTCACCAAGTACGTGGAGAGGATCTTTCTTCTTTTCCCATCTCTCAGTAAAAGCTTCGTAAAGCTGATCAGGTGTTGTGATGGAGTTTGCATTGAGGGATCTGAACCAAGTTCTAACATCCCCAGTTAAACTTTGAACAAAAATTCTCATTCTGACAGTGTCATCATCTATTTCATAGGTCTCAAAGTGGTCTTGCATCTTCTTGGCATGCTGGATAGCTGTTAGAGAGCCATTTGAGTCAAAATATGAGATTTTACTTTGATAATCTTGAGGTAAAGCTGCAGCATTAGCTGGTATCTGCAGAGGTGCATACCTGTTGGCCATGTTTATGGGATTTATAGGGTTCACAGGAACAAATGGGACAGCAGGGATTACTGGTGTAACAGGGTTAAAGGGATGGGTAACAAATGGGGGAGTGGTTGAAAGGGTATGTGTGGTGGGTGAAGATGTGAGAGGAGGACTTTGAGGTGTTGATGATGAACTAGGGGAACTAGGGGTGGACCGGAAAAGAACTTTGCAGGGAGTGGGAATGAGGATAGGTTGATCTGAACTTATATCTGAATCAGCAGGCTTCTCCAGCTTTTGCTGTCTCCTAATGTTCTTTGGAATGATATTCGGATTATCAACAATGATGGGTTGATTAGGGTCAGGGTTTGCCCTAGTGTGCCTTGGGTTTCTTTTGGGAGCCAGCTTCTAATTGTCCTTTTAGAGCTTATATATAGGAGGTTTTATGTGTGCAAGGACTGGATGAGAATTTTTGGAATAACTATATATGTTTCAAAGCTAGGATGAAGATTCCCTAACTAGCTCTTCCCTAAAGCTGTCCCTGTATTACAGAAACAGTTCTGAGGCCTCTTGGCTGGTTTCAGGCTTACTGGTAGCTTTGGAAGATAGATAGTAATTGAAAAATTTTAAGAATCCCCAGTGGAGTCGCCAATTATGTTACCACCCAGGTTGTTCCCTATGACTCCCAAGGGAATACGGCCGGGGTAACCACTAACCAATCTTTGGGTTACAGTTCCTAGCCTAACTGCAACCAGAGAGGGCTCTCTCTTTATGATTTATCTTTGTTATATTTGTATTTTTAGGCTAGCTATTATGCTCAGGTTTTGTTTTGTGTTTTGGTTGAAGGACCTCTTTCAGTTCTTATGATGTAATAGTTTGATGGTGAGTGTCCATTGGGCAATGGAGTCTAGGTGCTGTGAGATGGTCTTATATGTTGAGTAGTGTTCTAACTGCAAGGCCTATTGTGTATTTAACAGACAAATTTAAACTTGAGTGATGATATGTGTCAACCAGCAGAAATCTGTTAAGAATTTTCTGTTATGTTGGTGAAATGAAAATGAACGCAGAGCACAGGAGCAAAGTATGAATTCCTGTGACAGTGGTCAATGTGAAAGATGTATTCTGAAAGTGCAGCAGCTTAAGAATCACACTTTATATAGATTACACCTGAAGAAAACATTTATAAACAACACAGATTGAACTCAGGGTGCTCAGTGAGCAAATCCTGGGAGTTATTCTTTTTCTCTGTTGCTTAATATCGGAAATCAGATAGCGTATATGGATTTATAACAAAACAAACTGAACATGGAGAGAGTTACAGAGACTTATTGCATGGTAAGATACGCAGGGATCCAGCAATCATGAACAGGAACAGAACATCTTCAACACATCAAGCATCCATGAAATTCCATTGCTTTCCTTTATTGACTTTCAGAAAACAATTACAGCATAAGAGACTTTTCAGGAGAAATTTCCAACAACCCTTTCTATCTCATGCGAAGGGGATTATATAGAAATATGTATACAAAATATCTCAGGTATTGAGTCATCTGAGAGAGAGAAAATATCTTCAGTGGTGTTCAGAAAGTAGGCAAGAAGTTATTACAATGTTAAATGCAGCGTAAATGCCCTTTATGTCTGTCAGAGGATTGTCTTGACTTTTAAGAGCCACTAAGTCGGTTGCATTACTCTGTATTAATTCTGGAGGTACGCATTTACTTTTGCCTGCGCAGTGAGTTTTCGGGTTTGCCAGCTGTGGTTCCCTTTTTTCTACTTTGTTGGCCTCTACATCCGCTGAGTTGGCTCAGCTTTGATTTTATGATGCCTGCTGACTTTGTTGACTGTTCTTTTCATCAAAATTTGTAGAAAAAGCAGAAGTTGGTGTATGACTTACTGTTTACAAAATTCTCTGAATTGCATCTGTCCACCATTCCTGTGTAGGGAGCTGATGCTTGAGGATGGCCTCCATTGTCTCTTCAGCTTCTGTGTATTTGAAAAAAGTTGGGGCTACATCAAACAAGTGATTAATTTCATTCATTATAAAAAGTAGATTTTCTATCTTACTATAGAAAATCTGTCCTGTAATAGGCCCTGTGTCTTCTGAAGTGATGGCCTTCTCATTGACCTGTGCTGAGGCAAAAACATTTACTCTTTTAGCATACTGTTCATGGGTGAATAATTTCCCTCCGCTGTTCAGTAAGCTAGGGAGTCCTCTACTCTGCAACACTTGAAACTTCTCCATGAACTTATTTACCTCTGTCTGCATATCCTGGGTTCTCCTGTCCAATGTCTGCACTAGACTTCTAAGAGTAAGAACCCTTTTGATCATTTGAATAGTCTCAGTTCTATTTGTGATTCCAATGGTGGCCAACTGAGAGCTTGTTTTGTGATTGAGCACATTGATCATTCTTGTAGCAACTTCAGGCATATTTCCCAATAAGGCCCTTGATGTTTGGATTTCTCTCTGTGCCTTTGGAATGAGCTCTAGTTGCTCATGGATTGTCTCGATGTATGGCCATTGGTTGTTGATGGATTTACCAATATTGGACCATATCATTGCTCTGATTTCTGCTATGATTTTATCTAGCTTGAGCTCATTCTCAAGCTCCTTGATCCTGTCTTTAAGAGCTTTGATTTCCTTGGCCTTTTCTCCCACCTCTCTCTTTGTCTTATCATGCCTTTCATTTACCTTGGCCAGCTTTTCCTTAGTTTCGTTCAGCTCTGTCATCTGGGCTTCCAAAATTTGTATTTCATTCTTTAACTTCTGCATATCTAGGCTCTGATCTGTGCTGATGGGTGCTGCTGAAGTAGATGTGGCTGTTTGTTCAGCCTGCTGAGGTGGAGGCACCGTAGTAGGAACAGTCTCCTCAAGATTGATGACTTGAGGAGGAGGCTGAGATGTCTGCCCTTCTTGTGCTTGTTTTGATGATGCTTGTAGAGGTGCTTGTGTAGCTTCATATTGCCCCAATTTTTCTTGTGCCTTCACAAGCTCTTTGTAAATGGAAATTAGCAGGTCAGTAGAATCCTGCTCATACCTTTGCTTAGCTACCTCATCAGTCAGTGGGTGGATAGTGGCTGGAATTTTGATCTTCTTTCTCAGTGCAGCCATGTCAGCATCTCTAAGTTTCAGGATCTCTTGTATCCCTTTGATGTCATTGGGATTGTGCCCAATTTCTACAATGATTTCCTCCAGGGCTCTTATCCTGTTGTCTTTGGCCTGAGAAGAGGCCCTCTCCAGTTCTAGCTGGGAAGCTGTGGCATTCAGACTGCTGGTTAGTTTGTAATTATCCAAAGTCTTGTCGGCCAATGAAGCATACACCATTTCTCCATTTTGCTTATGCAGCTCAATTTTGTCCATAGGGTGTATGTCTTTGGCAAGTACCTCTAGATTGGTCCTAAGGTAGTCAGCAATGGATTGTGGCCGGAGTGCTGTAGGCATAAAGTGACTCATTGTCAATTTGCCTTCACTTACATCAAAAGCAGACATAAGTCTCTGCTGATTGGAAGGAGCCATGTTTAGCAGGTGATTGTACAATTGTACCTTGATAGGGTCACTTCTTCTCTTGATGTCTATGAACTGCTGCTTAATGCTTACTTGTCCCTCTTTCTGCTGGCTGGAGGAGCTGACCTCCCCTCCCATGGTCCTGTCTGGTTCCTGCTGGAAGGAACTTGCTGAAGTTTCTCTGCTGGGTGGGCCCATGCCCAATGCCTCTCTTATTGCTATATCCTCCTCTGGAAAATCATTGAGTCTCTGCCTTTTCTCTCCCTGGTCTATAGAGGATGTCAGGGGAGTCTCTCTGTCTCTTTTTCTAAAGACAAATGTATCCTCCTTTTGAGGGGTTTGGAGGACCGAGGCATCAAAGGTAGTGTCTTGTCTTGTAGGCCCCGTTCTTTCAGTGGTCTGAGGAGTCTCCACTGTTTTCTTTTGCTGGGCAGACTGCTCCTGCCCTTGTTCTTCTTGATGTTGTTGATCTTGCTGTTCTGATTCTTCTTGCTGCCCTTGCTGCAGCTCTTCTGCTTGCTGCTGTTGGTTTTGTTGTTGTTCCTGCTGTTCCTGCTCTTCCTGCTGCCCTTGCTGCTCTTGCTGCTCCATCTCTTTGCCTTTTTCTGCGATGTTTTCACCAGTTCTTGTAGCTTGATGTTGGGCAGTTGAGGAGGAGGCTGGTGCTCCAGTTTGTGTGCTTGGCAGTGAGGGAACCTGTGAATAAAATTCAAGGTCAGCCATCTTCTTGAGGTTTCTTAGAGCTCTTTGATTAAGCACTTCTTGGGTCACATCTTCTTCTAAAGTTCCTCTTCTCCACTTGCTTTGGTTGGCATATTTTTCTAAGTTAGGAAGGCTATAATGTCCATAAGCAGATAATTTGTATTTGAGCCTCCTCATTGCAATGAAGTTATTGGGGTCATAGGGTTTCCATACGAAGCTGTATTTGAGACCAAGGCACAGAAGTATTCTATCTGCCTCTCTCCACCCTTCATCCCTCTCATTGAGAAGTAAATGGCCAAGTTGATTTCTGATTTTTAACTGTGCCTTCTTACCTTTTCCTGAAAAGTGGAGCATATCCACATAACCAAACTGCCTGAAGTATTCCAAGGCAAGTAGCCTCATAGGCACAAATCTAGGTAGTTTAAATGGGGGCAACTCACACCCATATAGCCTGATAACGGTGTGGTGTTGGTAGAAATACCAATCCCCAATACTGTATGCTTTTGATAAATGCAGGAGTCTTTGCATTTCGTCTGTCAATCTGGGAGGAGGTGAACCCAACAGTAGAGTCAAGGCTGGATGGATGAAAAGATCAATAAATTCGCAGTAGGTGTATGCAGAACAGCTTACTATGTGAAAAACGGATGTCCAATACACTACTGATCTCAGATTGCCCTGTGCATCTACTCTCTTCTTTGGGAAGGAGAACTTATCATGCCAGAAGTATAGGAGCAGATGATATAGGTACGAGGTGTATCTAAATACCCTTTCTCTTGATAAATTCATCAATTGATCATGCATCTTATCTGATATGTATGTGGCATAATCATAGTGGATTGGCTTCTTTCCTGGGGAAAACATAAGCATCATTTGTAGAACAGTTTCATCCACATACTCCACTGAATCATATCCCAAGATGGGACTGATCATGTCAACAAGGTCTAAGCCCAACTGGTTGAGGTAGAGATAATGGATGGGAGGAATTTGCACAGTATCAGCTTTGATGAAAATCTGATTAAGCTTTGTGATTTGTGCCTATGTTATCCTGGCTCCCTGGACTATTAAATCAACTAATGACAGAGGGACCAACTTTTGATCTGTCTGGAACTGCAACATCTCCTTGATGGCTTCAGGGGTAATGAGGAACAGAATTGAGCCTGCAGAGTCTAGCACTGCCCTCTGGGATGCATCATAGTGTTCAACAACTATGTGCACAAGCTCAGGAAATTGATTAACCTGAGGAAGCTTGAATATTGGGAGGAATGAATCCCAAATTCCCAGGATGTCTGTCCCCCTCTCATGTTTGATCTTTATTTCATTTAGGATTTGCAAATGAAACCTGCTTCTGCTCAACATCTCCTCTGATATCTTGTAGTCCAAGTCTGCTAATGCTCTGGTGTCCAATGTTCTGTTAAGGACATTCAAGGGAGCCACATTGAGGGCTATAGGAGCTACAGGGGGGTCCATGACTCCTGTTTTAGGATTTCTGCTTGCTCAAGGACCGTGTTACTATGCAGAGTAACACCACCAGAGTTCTCTTTGCACAGAATGAAAATGCCTGGAAAAAAGGTGAATGCAGGGTCTATAGTAGTTCAAATGCTGTTTGATAGCAACTAAGACCAAAGTTTAGCTTTCTCTGGTGTCTTTTAATGGTGAAATTTGGTTTCAAATGCGCCTGCTGTGATTATGCAGACAGGGCCTAGTTTTTCAATGAATTGTAGCTGGGAAAAGGCTCGGCTGGTGTTTTTCGAGGTGATAGTTTGGGAATTTAAAGCTTTGCCGAGGAATTCAGTGGTGAATTTCTAATTTTGGACTCTCTTTAAGCTTTCAGAGTGTTTAACAGAGAATTACAGGCGCACAGAGGACAGACGATGAAGAATACCTGGTAAAGTAGTGAGCAAAGGTCGTGAATGCAGGTTGAACTCGTGCGCTGGAGGTCTCCTGGTCGATTTAGCAGGTTGACAGCGAACTTGGACGCGAGCGCATGAGGCAGAAATAACGACGAATGAGTGAAAAAAGAACGTAAAAACGCGATTTTGGCCATAATATAGACTTTTTAATACTTTGGCGCCTTTTTACGATGACGTCAGCAGGACGTCATTGGTGGGGTCAAGGTCGGATGACGTCATGCTGACGTCATCGGGTGACGTGGCGGGGTCTGGTTGGTCCACAGGGGCAGTGAGATGGCAGGACAGGTGGACCAATGGCAGGGCAAGAGACTGACGGGACAGCGTACCTGGGTGACGGAGCGATGACATGTTGATGACACGGCGATGACGTGAGCAGGCGGGATGGGGAAACCAGATCCAACAGTGGTTTTGTATCGCACCACTTCCTGTACGGGGGCGGTATCGGTCAGTTGTACCTCCGACGCATCGTGGTGAGGGCGCGTGGCAGCGGAGTGACGTCCTCAAAATACGGACGTCGGGAGTTAAGTTTCGGGCATCGGATGAGGTCCGACGTCATGGTGGCCGTTGGATCTGCGGAGGTTGATCGGACGATGGTCGGACGCCTGACGTGACGGGGAAATAGTACGGGTAACTGTCGGACGTCGGAAAGACTCCGACGCGATCAAGGCCGTCAGATCTGGAGGGCCTGATCTAACGGTCACCGGGGAGGTGACATGGGCGGTGTATACGGAAGCGGGCGGAGGCAATAAAACATGTTTTGAACGCATTTCTAATGTATTTTGAAAAAACAACTATATGCGCTTAACCTTGGTTATATGGCAGAAAGTGGGTTTTTGATGCTTTTTGCCCTTTGAAGTGGGTAAAGGTGGGGATTTAGGGCTTTTTATGGGTTTTTTATGTGCAAAAGGGGTAAAAATAGGGAAATTAGCTCATGAAGGGGAAGGGGTAGTTTGCATAGGTTCATCAACATGACCTGGTGTCATTTGATCCCTGACTCGAGACTTTATTGGCTATAATGCCAAGGGGGGGTATTTATAAGATTTTGGGATTTATACACCTTGGTGTTAGTAATATTAGGGAAAAAGGTGATATAAGGGATTTATATAGTAGGGTTAGTGTTAGTTATGGAGGAGGGGGTAAGTGGAGGGAGAAACCATTAAGTTTATATGAAACAAACTTGGTTTTAAGAGTAGATCAAAATGAAAAGATCCTTAGACAAGAAATGTGGCTTCTTAAAGATTAAGAAACACCATGAAACCTTAGTCTCTTCCATGAATCTCAGGCTAGTGAGGGAATGTTAGAAATGAAATTGGAGTGGAGTGAGGGAAATTAGTCATGCTTCCTGCTGTAATCTTTTGCCTTGCTGCCCACCATCACCATTCTTGCAATGATAGGGATAACCTTTCTGCAACCCCAACTACTTACCCAGCTACTTACCTAGCATTTTTATTTCTTCTTGGAGGGTGCATTTGGACTTGCAAACCCTTACTTGCCTTTTCTTTTCTTTGGCTTTTTCTTTATTCTTTTCTATCTACTTCTACCCTTATTTCTTCCAAGGTCCCAGATTGAGCTGTTGGGAACCTTCTCTTCTCTACCTGAACTACTTGTCTGCCAAGATTGAACAGTTTGGACAGACTCCTTTCTCTATTCTACAACAAAAAATTTAAACATGGCATGATCCAGATTAGACTTTTGGACCATCCATCAAAACTTTGAGGCCTTACCAAGTTATTGTCACAAATCAAACTTTGTAGGAAATATGTGATGTTTGAGTCATCAAAGCAGAGCATATTTAGACCTTCCATAGCCAATCATGAAATATGAAACCTATTGGTATAGGTAGCTAACAGATACTATTATTCTTACACCTTTTACTGTGGACTGCCCATTCTATAAGTGTTGTAAAAATTCAAGAGAGATTTCATTGTTAGGGACCTGAAGCCTGGTGAAATATGAAATCCATCCCATGTGCACTAGAATTTCCTTGGCTCTATTAGAAATTTCCAACACCAAGGGCTCTTGGTGAACCGATTTTCCACCCATACTGCTCAAATTCTTCTGATATTCGCCCTACACTTTTCAAAGGTTAACACGACAAGGAAAACGCTGCAGAGAACAGGAATTGCTTTGGTAAAATGGAACAACAAGTAGACGTAACAACTAAATTCCATAATGTCAAGAGAAATTTCCATGATAATTCATAATATTAATTCGAAGACTATCATATTGCCACATGTCATTTGATCATGGGATATCATAGCAACATATCAAGTCCAATACGTGGAATAAATATAGTGCATGCAAAGGTGTAATGGTAATCCTCCCCCTCCTTAAAACCTGAGGTCACCTATGACCGAGTAGACAAGGAAAGTGTTGTTCTGACGGCAAGGCAAGGGAAAGAACAGTATGACATTGAATGAAACAGAGTACTCATATAAATGATAGGACGACAAGAGGTATGGTTATAATGAGAGTAAAGTGTATAAAGATAGTTATGAATAAGTGATAAGATGCTTGGATTGATGATAAGTTATGCGAGAAAGAAAAGGATAGAAATATGCCAAAAAGATGCTCTGCTAATGGTATCCTAGCTCAGAATAATACAATTGATTGAAAAACAATATCACATGAGTAAGGGTTCGAAACGAGGAAAATTTAAAGAAATAACTTCTTTGATAAAAAGAGAGAATAAGAAGAGGGTATTATAGTAATATTTGATGATAATATATAACTTCAATACCATAAACAGAGCCTCTACTTCCAATAGACATCCATAGCCTCAACAAGGTTGCTTTTTAACCCATATGAGCCAGGATCCTCAATTTATAAATGGAGAATTGCAGTGTTGTTCTATAGAAGAGATCTGTGTGCTGGCGTGGTAACCAGATGACCACACTGCCATTCATTGGGATGTAGCAAAAGTGATCAGGCCAGCTCGTGATGAGACCGCCTATTCCAAGGATGTTCTGGCTATCCAATGGATCATAACCCTGGTGTGGTGGCCATAATGCGAATGTCACTTTGCTACAACCTGATGGACATGGTAGGTTGGCTCATAATGAGACCCCCTATCCTCCATATGAAAACAAAATTTTGCTGTTATTACACATTTTTATGATAAACAAAGGGAGGATCAATACTCCTTAAGAGCAGGGATGGTGGAAGAAGTTTAACATGTCAATAAAAAGTATACACATAGTTTTATCTATTATAGACAGAGAATATTATAACCAGGAAGGGTGGAACCAGCATGGTATTAATATGGTCAATCAGTATCAAGTACAACATAAATCTATGCAGCAAAGCAGTATATAAATAACTGTGTCCCTTTCTTGAAAAGAATCTATCATCAAGAAGTTGCCTTGTTAAGTATCATAACGTTAATGGTATTAACTCCCTTCAATAGAATCAATAAATTCTTATCCTCATAAAATTAGCGTACTTCATGCCATAAAAAGAAAGCAAAATAAAAAATAAAAGAAAAATGGGGGTGAGCGTTTGAATGAACATCAATTGTTCAGATGAGCAAAGAGCCATCACACAAAAGAAAAAAAATTGTTGCTCAATTGGAATTGAATAGTAGTTGTTCAATGCATTGAACAACATCTATTCAATGTGTTTAACAACAAAGATACACAAAAAGTATTGTTTAATTGTTTGAACAAAAATAACCGCAAAGAGAAAAAATGTTGTTCAGTTGTTTGAACAGCGAAACAATGCAAAAAGGAAAGTGTTGTTCAATTGGATCGAACAACAGCTGTTCAATAGATTGAAAAACATATGTTCAATAGATTGAACAATAGTTGTTCAATAGATTGAACATCGGTTGTTCAATAGATTGAACAGTAGTTGTTCAATTAAATGAACAACAAAACAATGTCAAAAAGGCGTTGTTCAATTGGATTGAACATCAACTGTTCAATAGATTGAACAATAGTTGTTTAATTAAATGAACAAGAAAACATGCCAAGAAGTGTTGTTCAATTGGAGTGAACAGTGGTTGTTTAATAGATTGAACAATAGTTGTTCAATTAACTGAACAACAAAACAACATCAAAGAGGTGTTGTTCAATTGGATTGAACAGTAGCTGTTTAATAGATTGAACAACAACTTTTCAATTAAATGAACAACAAAACATGCCAAAAAAAGAAGTGTTGTCAATTGGGTTGAACAACGGCTATTCAATAGATTGAACAGTAGCTTTTCAATGAATTGAACAACAAAACAACACAAAAAGAAGGTGTTGTTCAATTGGATTGAACAACAAAATTACGCCACAAAGGAAGTGTTGTTCAATTGGATTGAACAACAGATATTCAATAGATTGAACAACAACTGTTCAATTAATTGAACAACAAAATCACACAAAGAAAGAAGTGTTGTTCAATTGGATTGAACAACGACTGATCAGTTGATTGAACGACAATTGTTCAATAGATTGAACAACAGTTGTTCAATGAACTGAACAACAAAATCAAGCAGAAAAGAAAGTGTTGTTCAATTCAATTTAATAACAATTGTTCAATAGATTGAACAACAAAACAATCATAAAAAGGAAAGTGTTGTTCAATAGATTGAACAACAGCTATTCAATAGATTGAACAAAAGTTGTTTAATTAATTAAACAACAAAACAAGCAAAGAAAAAAAAGAAAAGAAAATCAAATCAGCAATCATATTTACATATTTTACAGAGAAGAAATAAGTTTTATAAAGATGAAGCTATTGAAGGATTACCTTCTGCAGCTAAAACTTGCATGGTGGGGTCCTCACATATCTGCTGGTAGAAAGATTCTCTGGTAAGTGGTTTTTGGTAGAGGTGCACCTGATGCCCATTCGCTTTAAAAGAAGAACTAGATCCATCAGTGGTGGTCAGCGTAAGAGTGCCATTGTCGTATACTTTCTTTATTTCATAGGGGCCTAACCACCTAGTTAGCAGTTTGCCATGGAAGTCTTGAAACCTGGAATTGTAAATAAGTTCCTAGCTGCCCTCATGAAATGTCTTTTTCTTAATCAGGGCGTCATGCAATTTAGCTCTTTGTTGTTGAATAAGTTCCATATGTTGTAGGGCCAATAGCCAAGCTTCATCTAATTCTACATCTACTGTAACCTGTTAACCTGGGATTCAGTTAAATCCAGTACCGCTTCCTGGGTTGTATTTTGTTTTTGTATTTCAAATTCTATGGGAAAAATGTGTTCTTTAGCAAATACCAGCTGATACAAAGAGTATCCAGTAGTGTTTCTCCAAGTGGTGCAATACGCCCATAAGACCTTTGGTAGTCGAGCAATCTAGTCTCGTCGATGTGATGAAACTGTCTTTGTTAGAATAGCTTCAATAACTTTGTTGGTTCTCTCCACCTACCCATTCACCTGTGGGTGATACAGGGAAGCAATTCTATGTGTGATATGATGATTTTCAATGTAGCAACAATCTTGCGACCCATGAATTATGGGCCCCCATTAGTATTTACTTCTCTAGGCAAGCTATACCACATAAAAATTTTGAAAAGAAAGTTAATAACACTTTCCTCTGTTGCTCTTGGTAACACTACTGCTTCCACCCACTTAGTTACATAATCTGTTGCAACCAATATATACAATTTCTGGTTCGATGGTGGTTTGAACAGCCCAATGAAATCTAATGCCCAACGCTCAAAGGGTTCTATCACTGTTGGGTCCCTATAATACTAGTGATTACCCCATTACTATTGTAGTTATAGCCCTTATTAATATTGTTGTGCCCCTATTGCCCCCATATCGTTATTACTGTGCCCCATATAATCCCTCTATTGTTATTTTTGTGGCTTTATATTATTATTGTTAGGTCAGCTGGGTTATATTGTGACTCCTTAGACTCCTATATATAGAAAGGAGGTCTTGTCATTTGGATCATCCAAGAATTGTTTATTTATGTAATGTAAAGGAGGTTGCCCCCTCGAAGAGGCTAAATTCTAAGGTGTTGTTCTATCTTTTCTATCTTTTCTTGAGCTAGTTTCATAGCATTTGGTATCAGAGCTTTGGATTCTAGGGTTTCGCTTCTCCAAACAGGTCATCGTGGCATTTTCACTATAACTTATTTTTTGCGATGTTTCAGAAGTTGAAAACAACCCATTTGAGGAGAAATCGTGTTGAACCTCAGGTCCGAATTTCAGAGCTTTTCGCGCTATATTTGTGGAGATATGATCTGAGGAAGTTGGTCTTTTTGTAGACTCCTGAATTACATTCCAAACATGTGACCTAGGGAAAATCGTCATAACTTTCTCTCTGGGGATCGGATTGAAATCTCATAAGAAGCTACTGAAAGAGGACGGACTATAGTTTCTTATATGCATATATTAGATCCAAAGGTCGAAACAGTGAATCGTGGCACGTCATACAAGTTCGCTCTACTTAACTAGTCTATAATTAGGTCACTGTGGGAGATTTCACATAACTCTTCCTTGGAGAATCCAAATTGGATCAGACTGGTGGCATTGGAAAGAGGACACAGAGGGCTGCCACAGGTTACAATTTCAGAACTGGTTGATCTGAAAGTACAGAGATACATCAAAGGAAATACCAAGCTCCTACAAAGTGAAAAAAAGGTGTGTAGATTCTTTTAAATTTTTGCTTAAGAGTGGTTTGAAAATTTATTTTGAAGGAATTCAAAGGGCTAGTAGAGCATTATTCTCGGTAACTGATGCCCTGAGGAAAGAAAATGCAAACACCTAGTAAGGAACCTGAAAGATCTAGCATGACTCATGAAGAAGAAGAAGAAATGCTATATGATATATCAAAATTACAAGAACAAGTGCAACAAGTGTCACTTGCACAAAAAGCAACAGAATCTAAGATGGATGGTTTAAGGAAAGATGTAGAAGCTAAGATGGATGGTTTAAAGAAAGGTGTAGAAGCTAAGATTGATTTTTTAAAGAAAGGAATAGAAGCTAAGATGGATGGCATGGAAGCTAAGGTGAATGGCATGGACACTAAAATTGATGGCATGGATGATAAGATGGAAGAATTGAAGATAAATATGAATAATTTGCTACAAGAAATGGTCACTAATGGTGAAAAGGTACTAAAGAAAACTCATGATGAGAACAAAAGAAATGCTAATCATGATTCCATAGACTCTAATGTTGGATCGAAGACTCACCATATTCCAAAATCGATATGAGGAAGTTTGATGGCAAGGATCCCGCCACATGGATATTACAGATGGAGCAATTCTTCAATCTCAATAATGTGAAAAACACACAAAAGGTACGTATGGAAACTTTATATTTGGAACCAAATCAGTTTGTATGGTATCAATGGCTTTGCTCTCGTAAAAAATTTATCACTTGGGCAATTTTTATGGAAGAATTGATAGAACATTATGAGGATACAAAAAGCAACACTTTTTTTAGCCAATTGATAAGTCTCAAACAAAAGGGTTCAATAATGGAGCACATTGAGGAGTTCCAAAAATTGAACATAAGGGTAAAAGATATTCCAGAGGAGCATAGGATTGATGTGTTCATAGGGTCTTTAAAGGATAATATCCAACATGATGTTCGCCTTTGGGAACTTGATTCATTAGAGAAGGCATTCAGGTTAGCAAGAAAAATGGAAAGCAAAATTATGGCAACCAGGAAGCATACCACTCAAAACTATAAAGACGGAAGTGTTGTTGCCCCTAGTCTTCCACAACCTATAAGGTTGACACCACAACAATTGGAAGAAAAAAGAGCAAAAGGGCTTTGTTACAGTTGTGATAGCAAATACACTAAAGGTCATAAGTGTGCTGAGAAGAAATTATTCTACATAGATTGTGAAGAGGAAGAAGAAAAGGAGCAAGAAAGGTCAAAAGAAGAGGATATACTCTAGGAACAAAGCTTAGATGAAGAACAAAAAAATCCGACCATATCTTGTAATGCATTGGTGGGAATTACCACTCCTCAAACCATCAAGATAGAAGGACAAATCAAGAAGAAAAAGGTAATAGTGTTGATTGATTCGGGAAGCACCCACAATTTTATTCATTGTAAGGTAGCAAGTGATGATTGCAAATGGAGGAACAATAAATTGCTCTGGAAAGTGCCATAATATCAAGCTATCCATGGGAGAATATGTATTGACTAGCCCAATGCTTTCCATTCCAATGGGAGGTGCTGATGTTGTACTAGGAGTCCAATGGCTACAATAGCTTTTAATTTTCAAGAAATTCTCATCAAATTTTCTACGAAAGGAAACGAAGTTGAATTAATGGGTATTGTAGGGAAACCAGGAAAGATAATCAGCTCTAATGGTATGACAAAGCTTCTAAAAAAGGAACAAAGAGGTGTAATTGCACAATTATGTTCGCTAGACGTTTCCACATTGGAATCATCTATTTCTCCAGATCTCCAAAAAGTCTTGGACAATCATTCCAAGGTATTTGAGACTCCCAGAGGTCTCCCACATATGTTTGATCATGATCATGCTATTCATCTGATTCCAGGAAGTGTTCCTCCAAACATCAGGCCGTACAGATATCCCTATGTCCAAAAGAGTGAAATTGAACGTATGGTTGCAGAAATGCTAGAGGCTGGTATAATTCAACCGAGTCAAAGTTCTTTCTCTACTCCAGTAGTATTGGTGCACAAGAAGGATGGATCATGGCGCATGTGTAAGGATTATAGGGAGCTCAACAAGCTCACTATTAAAGATAAGTTCCCCATTCCTGTCATTGATGAATTACTGGATGAATTGCATGGATCAATTTACTTCACCAAGTTGGATCTTCGTTCAGGATATCATCAAATCAGAATGAAGACTGAAGACATTCTAAAAACAACATTTAGAACTCATGAGGGTCATTATGAATTTTTGGTCATGCCTTTTGGCCTTACCAATGCACCTTCAACATTTCAAGGTTTGATGAATTCAATTTTCAAACCATTCCTTAGAAAATTTGTGTTAGTATTTTTTGATGATATACTAATCTACAACAAGTCTTGGAAGGATCATGTTGAACATGTTGACAAGGTGCTACAACTATTGGAGGAGAAACAATTATATGCAAAAATATCCAAATGTTTCTTTGGAGTCCAGGAGGTGGAATATCTAGGTCATATTGTATCTCATGAAGGAGTTAAGGTAGACCCTAGAAAATTAAAGCCATTAAGGAATGGAAAATCCCCACATCCATAAAGCATCTGCGAGGATTTCTCGGGTTGACAGGGTATTATCGCAAGTTTGTTAAGAATTATGGGAGAATAGCAGCACCTCTAACAACATTATTGAAGAAAGATGCATTTTCATGGACTCCAGAAGCAACAAAGGCCTTTGAACATCTTAAAGAGGCAATGTGCCAAGCACTGGTCTTAGCTACACCGGACTTCACAAAAACCTTTATTGTGGAATGTGATGCTTCAGGAAATGGAATTGGTGTTGTTCTAATGCAAGATGAAAGAACCATTGCTTTTGAAAGTCGTCCAATCAAGGGAAAGTTTTTAAGAAAAGCTATTTATGAGAAGGAAATGTTGGCAATACTCCATGCACTTAAGAAATGGCGACCCTACCTAATGGGAAGACACTTCAAGGTAAAAACGGATCATGATAGCTTTAAATACTTTTTAGAACAAAGATTATCCTCTGAAGAGCAACAAAAGTGGGTCACAAAGATGTTGGGTTATGACTTTGAAATCATCTACAAAAAAGGGAAGCAAAATGTGGTGGCAGATGCACTCTCAAGAAAGGATGAGGATGTGGAAGCATTGTTGTGCGCCATTTCTATTATCCAACCAGATTGGATAAACGAAGCAAGGGAGGAATGGAAGAATGACGAAGAAGTGTGGGCACTTATTCGAAAGTTACAACAAGATTCCAGTACGTCTGATACATTTAGCTGGCAAAATGATTCATTATGGTACAAAGATCGCTTATACCTCTGTAAGAATTCCCAGCTAAAACAAAAGATTCTTATGGAATTGCACACTTCTCCCTTAGGAGGGCACTCAGGATTTTTAAAAACTTACCACAGGGTTAAGAAGGAATTTTTTTGGGATGGCCTTAAATCAGATATTCAAAAGTTTGTGGCGGAATGTTTGGTTTTCCAACAAAATAAAGTTGAAACAATTAAGACACCGGGTCTATTACAACCTTTATCCATTCCAAGCCAACGTTGGGAGGAGGTTCCAATGGATTTTATCACAGGTTTACCCAAGTCTGAGGGAAAGAGTGTCATCATGGTGGTAGTTGACAGACTTACCAAGTATGCACACTTTTGTGCATTATCACATCCATTTAAAGCCAGTACAGTTTCTACTGCATTTATGGAAACAATTCAAAAGCTACATGGAAACCCAAAGATTATTGTAAGTGACAGAGATCCCATTTTCACTGGAAATTTTTGGACATAATTATTTTCTTGTCTTGGTACTCAGTTAGCTCATAGCTCATCTTATCATCCTCAATCTGATGGGAAAACTGAGATAGTAAACAAATGTTTGGAAGGATATCTTCGTTGCTTTGTATCTGATAAACAGACACAATGGGTCAAATGGTTGCCTCTGGCTGAATGGTGGTATAACACTCCCTTCCATACAACAACAAAAATGACCCCATTTATGGCACTTTATGGGTATCAACCACCATCCATCACATCATATTTAAGAGAAAATTCTAAGGTTCAGGCAGTGGAACATCACATCGAACATCAACAACAAGTCCTCCAACTCTTAAAGGATAACCTCGTGTTGGCACAGAATAGAATGAAACAACACGTAGATCAACATCGCAGTGAAAGATGTTTTGATGTAGGTGATTGGGTATTCCTACGGCTACAACCATATAAGCAAATGTCCCTCAAGCAAGCTAAGAAGGATAATAAATTATCACCAAAGTATTATGGTCTGTACAAGGTGTTGCAAAAGATTGGTACTATGGCATACAAATTGG
Organism: Pinus tabuliformis; assembly: GCA_031772625.1. Lineage (NCBI taxonomy): Eukaryota > Viridiplantae > Streptophyta > Pinopsida > Pinales > Pinaceae > Pinus > Pinus tabuliformis. Next base: position 624,154,479 of record CM062807.1, on the reverse strand, counting down.
AGCTTCCTGCAGCTTCTCGATTGCACCCAGTTTTCCATGTTTCATGTTTAAAGAAGGTTATAGGCAACAAGCTCCCAGTTCAAACAATATTTCCAGAACTTGACGAGGAAGGAAAAATTATATTGGAACCGGGAGCAGTCACAGAAACAAGAACTCGATAGCTACGAAATCGATCAATTTCGGAGTATCTTATCAAGTGGAAGAACTTATCTGCTGAAGATTCCACATGGGAGGATGTGAATTTTATACAGAAGTATCCAAAACTACTCAAGCGTTGAGGACAACACTTTTTTGAAGGAGAGGGGCATGTTGGGTCCCTATAATACTAGTGATTACCCCATTACTATTATAGTTATACCCCTTATTAAGATTGTTGTGCCCCTATTGCCCCCATATTCTTCTTACTGTGCCCCATAGAATCCCTCTATTGTTATTTTTGCGGCTTTATATTATTATTGTTAGGTCAGATGGGTTATATTGTGACTCCTTAGACTCCTATATATAGAAAGGAGGTTTTGTCATTTGGATCATCCAAGAATTGTTCATTTATGTAATGTAAAGGAGGTTTCCCCCTCTAAGAGGCTAAATTCTAAGGCATTGATCTATCTTTTCTATCTTTTCTTGAGCTGGTTACATAACAATCACCAGCTGTCGATGCAGGTGCATTTCATTAGATAGGCCAGCGCAACCCATACTTTGGCAACTATGACATGCCTAGAAAAATTTCATAGCATCATTAAAAATAGTGGGCCAGTAGTAGCACATCTGTAGAATTTTATGTCCAGTTCTGCGGTCTGCAAAGTGTCAACTGCAAGGTCCATCATTGCAAGATTTTAGGATATCATAAATTTCATCCTCCTTGATGCACCCGCAGATGTGCATATGAAATATCGTGTGGAAAAGGTACCCTCCAATCCAGGAGAAATGAGTGCTACACTGAACAATCAATTTCCTTTCTCTGGGTGTCAAATGTTTGGGTATTTTTCCCACTGCTAAGTAATTTTCTAAATCTGCATACAATGGTGTTTTTATAGCCACAAAAAACAAATGTTAATCCGGGAACTGATTATCCATCGCCACTGTATCATTTGTTCTTGGCACTTGGGAGAGGAAGTCTGCTACGAGGTTCTCCTTCCCTGGTCGATCCCTTACAGTTATGTTAAATTCCTGCAAAAGTAGTAACCAAAGAGTAACTCCTCCATTTGTAATTGGTTTGTTGGCCAGATATTTAATGACAGAGTGATTAGTATACATAAATACATGATATCCATTTATATAGTGTTCAAATTTGTTTATAGCATAAATAACAGCTAGAAACTCCTTTTCTATTATTGTATAATTCAACTCATCGGGAGTGAGTTTTTTGCTAATATAATATATAGCATAAGGTTTATTTTCTTCTTCTTGGCCAAGAACAGCTCCAATGGCTATGTCTGATGCATCTGATGAAATATGGAAAGGTATATCCCAATTTGGGCCTCGTAATAATGGTGTTGTCGATACTAGCTGTTTTAGATCTATAAAGGCAGTGTCACATTTCTCAGTCCATATAAAATCAACATTTCCTGTCAAGGCATTTGAAGGTGCAGCTATTTTTGAAAAGTTCTTTATAAATCTACGATAATATCCAGTAAATCCCAAAAAGCTATGTACCTCTATTTGAGTGCAGGGAGTAGCTAATAAGAGGATTACTTGTATCTTTGTTGGAACTACCTGAATTCCAGCTGCTGAAATGTAATGACCCAGAATCAGGCCCTCTGTCATCATCATATGACACTTCTCATGACTTAAGCATAGCCTAGTAGGAATACACCATTCTAGGATTTTCTCCAATGTTTTTAATGCCTGATCAAAGTCATCTCCATAGTGTGTGAAATTGTCCATGTACACCTCCAGTCCTTCATTTATCAAGTCTAAAAAAATGTTGAGTATGGCTCTTTGGAATGTAACAGGTGCGTTGCACAATCCGAAAGGCCGTACCCTATTAGAAAATGTTCCCCAGGGGAAGTGAAAGTAGTTTTATCCTAGTCTTCAAGGGCAATTTGAATTTGGTTGTAGCCAATGAAGCCATCCAGGAAAGAGAATAATTTCTTTCTTGCTAGTGTATCTAGGGCCTGATCGATAAATGGAAGGGGAAAATGGTCTTTTTGTGTTTCTTTGTTGAGTTCTCTATAGTCAACACATATCTGCCATTTTCCATTCTTTTTGGGGACAACTACTAATGGAGAAACCCATTTGCTATCAGATATAGGATAAATAAAATTCACATCTAACAGTTTTTGAAGCTCTTCTTTCACAATATCCTTTAAATGAGGATTTAATCTACGATGTGGTTGTCGAATGGGTCTTGCATATTTTTCAGTGTAGGTGTGGTGCATGCATAACTGAGGGTCAATCCCTTTCATGTATGGGTAGTCCCATGCAAAAGCCCCTTTATATTTCCTAAGGACTTGGATAAGTTTTTGTTCCTGGTCATTACTCAGATTACTATTAATGTTCAGGATTTTCCCTTGCTCGATTTCAGTAGGCTTGCTATTATAGACAGTGGTTTTTCGTATCAGTTGGTCATTAATGTGTCTCAAGGAATCTTCTTCAATCTCATTGTCAAGGACTGCTTCAATCATGTGACATATCAAATTAGACACTGCAATAGGGTGATTGATAAAGGTGTTAATGACATCATCTTCTGTTTGATTTTTGAATTCAAGCACATCTACCACAGTGAATGGTGAATGAATATTTTCTTTTAAATATGATGTTGGTTGTTTCCTAGCATTTACAATGGTCAGGATTGGCTATGCAGGGGGGTATAAAGCTAGATGATGAATAGCATTCCCTCTAGTTATGGTCATACTGCCTATTCGGTAGCCTATATAAGTATCGTTTGTTTCTAGCCAAGGCCTTCCCAATATTAAGGGATTTCCATCTAGCCAATTTTTAGGGTTAATAATAAAAAAGTCTGTCGGATATTCCTAAGAGTCCACAGAAACCATCACATCTTGTAATGTTCCTTCTGGCCTAGTGACTGAATGGTCAATGAGCTCAAGCAAGATAGTGGTTGGTTCTAAGGTTGTGATTCCAAGCACTTTGCAAGTTTTTGTTGTAAGAATGTTAATGGCTGCCCCTAAGTCAACTAAAGGATTGGGAGAAGAGCGACCCTTTATTTGGATTGTGACAATGGGATTCCCCGTGTCTTCGTATTTTTCATGTGTCTCTTTGCCTAGTAATAAATCAGACAAAGTTCTAACAACATGGATAGTTGGTATTATTTTTGTCTTCCTCAAAGAATTCTTTTCACACAACTCTTTAATGGTTTTAGCATATATCAGAATATATTGAATGGCCTGGAGGAGGGGTATTTTTATACAGAGATTTTTGATTTCACTCAGAAGATCAAAGTTAGGATATTCAATTGGTCGAGGTATTATCAATCTTTTTAGGAATGGGGGAGAAGTAATTATGATTTGTTTGGGATCTTTCTATCCGACTGTATCTTCTCCCTTTTTTATTTGTTGGTCATCTACAGTCGAGGGCCTATTCAGATGAATTTCTTTAACCTCAGGTTGTAGATTTTTGTCCTTATTTGGAGCAATTACGCATCCAGATCTTAACTTAAGTTCATTAAATTCTATCAACTCAACTTCAGTGTCCAGACTCGTAATAATTTATACTGACTGGATCAGTCTATTGTTAGGATTTCGGTTGGGTTGAGCTGGGAGTTGCGGTTGTATATTAGGTTAAGGATTTTGCTAAAACGTGTAAGGTGATGCTAAGGTTGGTTAAGGTAGAGGAACTGTTCCCATAGGCTGGTTTGTAGATGGTTGCCAATTTGGTTGCCAATTCTGATTTTGTGAGGTAGAAGGAGACCATTGAGAGGAATAGGGGGTGTTCTCCTAGAATGGTGGACGGTAAGAGGAATTTGGCCAATTATTGTTTAAATTTGATTGGTTGGGCCATGCTGACATAGAAAATGTTTGAGGTCGCCAGGTAGAGAAAGGTGGCTAGTTCTACCATGCTGCTCCTGAGTATTACTGAGAATTAAATTGTGAAGAAGGAAAGAACGAAGGTGGTTCTATAGGCATATCTATCAGACATGTCTGGCATTGATGGCGCTAGTTCAATAGATATAGTGGTCCCACTTCTTCTTCTGCTTCCTTGAAAACTGCTTTTAATCGAGGAAGCGATGGACAACATTCCGTAGCATGATCCTTAGTGCAAATGTTGCATGTTTGTATCATATCTAATAGACATTCTCTACGGTTGTGTTTCTTTCCGCAACATGGATAGAAAATAGCCATATTCTGTTCTTCTTTGGTCTACTTTTGTTTGGCTTGCATGATATCCAATTGTTTCATCAGGGTCCCCAAGATATCAGTCTTGAAATCTTCCAGCAGTTTGCCGATTTCAACTCATGTAATGCTCCCTCCTGAGGCTTTGCTGTCTCTAGTGACCGCATCACGTCTGGTTGGTTTCAACCTTATACTGCCTCTGGAACTTTTGATGCACAATTGTATAATATTTTCATAATATTCTTGATAAATATCACCCTTCGCAATAAAATTTAGTGTTTCTACCCATTGGTCTTTCATACCTTTGATCATCGTAGTTTTAAGAACTTCGGGAGGCAAATTTGCATAAGAATATCTTTGCAGATTATATTAAAAATGTTCTACATATTCTTTAAGAGTCTCATTAGCCTTAGCTACCATTTGAAAGATTTCATCCTTAATTTCTATAGTTCGGCAATAATCTTGGTATTTTCTTAGAAAGGCTTCTTTCATTTGGTCCCAATCAGTAATGGTACCTCCACGAAGCCCCATAAGACAATGTAGAGCTACTCCCTTCAGAGTAGAGGGGAACAGTTTCAGCTTCTGGGGGTCGGTAGTGTAATCATATCCCCTACATAAAACATCAAATTCAAAAAGAAATTCATCAGAATCCTCTGGAGTTAGCCCATGAAAGGTGGGAATATTATGTAATGGAATAGCTTTCATGGGAGTATTGACAATTGTGTCAACAATAGGGTATTGTAATGTAGAGGTTTGAGGCTGTTGTTGATTATTAGCCATTTGATAAAAAATATGCCAATATTCTTCAGGGATTTCCAGAGCTGGAGATTTGTTCCTGGGGGATTCAGAAGAGATTTTTAGAAATATTTTAATAGCACTACCTTGGTACAGAATAATGGGTGTCCTTTGTTCAACTACTACTTCAAGAGATTTTGGTTCTGATGATTTAATCTTTTCAGCACTACCTATTTCTCCTTCTCCTTCATGGAGGTTGCAAGAGTTCCCTTCTTGTAAAGGGCTAGGCTATGAATTTTCATTATTCTGAAAACTTTGTTCAGACCCTTCAGTCTTGTTGTGAATCTTAGCGCTAGCTACAAATGGTGATCGTGCGGCATGAAGGGTTACAGTAGGATTTCTTGTAGAAACAATTCGGGGTCTTACGGATGACTGAGACTCAGCTTTTATTATGATTTCATCAATGAAGTTTTATCATCCAAGGGTCACCGATCCCTTGGGTTTTTAAGATTTGGGCAGAGGAGTTATATCTTTTTATACTCTTTTCTTCTTATTCATTCATATAGAAATACAAACATTTATTTCCACTTCAATTCCTATGCAATTTTTCTGAAGAGCACGCAAAGGAGCAAGCACTTTACTTTCTCGTACGAAGGTTCTTACCTTCCGTTTTTAATACCCAATTCTTTCATAGCAAATGACATCAAACATCTATTTCTACTTCAATTCCTATGTAGTTGTGTTGAAAACCGGGCAAAGGAGCAAGCACTTTACTTGCTCCTGCACATGTTCTTACCTTCCATTTTTAATACCCAATTCTTTCACAACAAACAAACATCAAACATACATCACCTTTTGTGAAATAGAAACACTTTCCAAAAAATGGCACCAAAATGTTGGGTGCAAATTAGATGTCTTTTAGAACCCCTAAATGCTTCACATTAATTATTGACCTGGGTAAGTATTTTTGTTTCAAGAGTGTACACAGTATGTGCAAGTGATGGGAATATTTGGATCTATAGAGAGTAATGATCTAAAATAACTTATTGATTTGAATACGAGAGTAAACAGATCAAACCATAAATTACCAACTTGTAACTTCAAATAAACTAAACTATTCAAACATCAAAACTCAATCTTAATAAAAAAACTCTAATTGCAACTGCAAACCATAAGCACATCAACTGAGTGCATTGTAGTGGTAAAAGAGCTCTTTCAGCTAACCAAAGACAATAATGCACCTGATCTAACCTTTAATACTCTAGCTCTTGACTAACAAGAAATAACTCTTATCTAAGGAATTGAATCAATCCATGACACAAATAAATGAAAACAATCAATAGAAATAAGAACTAGTGTGGGGAATTCACAAACTCTACACCGATGATTTATATATCAAATAGATCAATCATAAAACTGTAAAACAAAGTAATTAAACTTGCAGTAAAGAAAGGCAAAATATAACACAGGGAACAGTAGTGAAATCCACCAGTGACCGGGCCCAAGCCACCAGCGATCACTGCTTAGTTATTGAGAATATCACGAACAAACTAAAACACAAATTATATATTGCTTATTAGCTTCGAATGTCATTACAATCACAATGTGTTCTTCAGAATAACGATGTCTCTTAAAATTACAGTCAAATTAAAAGAAGCATAAGTTGTCCTACTCTATTCATTTTTCCGCTCTTATACCCAAAGAGGAAAAGAGATAACTGCGCTTCCTCGAGATCAGGAGATCCCGAGGAATTCGCAACCAAATACTATAATCAGAAAATCTTCCATCTTGCGCTGATCCTCTTGATTCTCTTCTCAACTTTCTCGCACAAGACATGCTCTTTTCTCTTTGTTTAGCTTTTGTTGTTCAATAAATTGAACAACAGCTATCCCAATGGTAATATCTGCATAAAAAGCAACGAAAGTTAGTTTTGACAACCAATTGACATCAGAAGTGGTTTTGTTCAATTTCTATCAAAATTCCATCAAAATATTATTACATCATGGCAGAAATGCATAAAAAGGAGGAAAACAATAATTTAATTAGGGGTAAATTTATACCTGTCACACGACCCAACACTTCTGATCCTTCACGGAAGGTAAAATTCCCCTATAGGCTATGTAAGAGTGACCATCTCCTTCGAGATTGTCTTGGAATTCCCAGAGTCTTAGAGGTACAGTCTCAAAACCTGAACTGACCATCCCCATAGACCTCTAGAGATCATGTCAATGTTAAGTTTTTAGCTAATGATGGTAAGAATAAGGAAAAATATTAGATTCCCCTATAGGTTATGTGAAGGAGAGCATCTTCTTCACCTTTGTCCTCTTATGGATAAAGCTTCCAAAGTGTTGGAAAACTTTACAGCTCCTCAACCCCAACTTCCTGCTGGTTATTAGAGGCTTTGTTCTGACCCACTCCTGGTTGGTAAAGAGATTGTCTTGGATTCATATTTTTCCCATCCTGCTCTTCCTAAGCATGAATCTCTTGTGTCTGTTCTCAACCAACCATTAGTCGAAAAGAGTGTCAACTTGGTTTCACCACCAGTTTCTCACATTGTTCTGAAAGAGAGTGGTGATCATACTGCTCATGTTCTTCTTGTCTCCTCAAATTCTCATGAATTGAAGAGTGACCCTTCCGTCGCAGTTGTTGAGAAGATTACTTCTCCTATTCCTGTATAGCATGGGGGCAATCATATGATACCCCCACCAAGTAGTTCTGTCGTCTCTTTCGATTGGACTCCATTAACTTCTTTCCACCTCCCATATTATGTGCCTTTCCAGATTATAGTACAAGCCTATAATATGGTAGTACCTAGCACTATATTAGATGAACGTGTGTTTTTTAGCATCATGTCTTCTACTACTTGGCGAGCTTTGGGTTTCCCACAGCTTTTGCCTGCCACCCAGAATTTGTTGGATTTCAATAGAGGAACCAGCCCACCCTTGGGGATCCTTCCAAAGTTCCCTATTACTTTGGGAGGAAAGACTGTCTATGTATACATGATGGTAGTCCAAGGACCCTTATATTTCAATCTTCTCCTTGGACGTGACAATGTTTATGTCATGGGAGCTCTTGTTTCTTCACTCTTCCATGTGGTTTATTTTCCGCACAAAGGGAGAATTGTGACCATTGATCAATTGTCATTCGTTGGTAACCAGGCACCTCCTTTGCAACCATAATCCCATATTGGCTCTTGTTTGCAAGTAGTACCTTCCCCGCCATAGGTCAATTATGTGGCTACCCATTCCATCTCTGCGTCTGATGATGATCACATAGATGGTATAGTACATTATGTACTGAGGGAATTGGAACCCAATATGTCTTTGGTACCAAATGACATGTATTCCTCCCAGAGAGTGGTTCTTTTTTCTAGTGAATACCTATTGGGAGCCATGTTCTCATATGGTTCATGAACCGACGTTATGAGGACAGTTCCTGGTCTTGTGTCAACATCGTTAAAAAATGAAATAAGGAGTCATGAGGAGAGTTCCTGGTCTTTTGTCAACCTCGTTAAAAAATGAAACAAAGGTAATGAGCATAGTTCCTTGTCTTGTGTCAAGCTCGTTAAAAAATGAAACAAGGGGTTAGAGCATGGTTCCTAGTCGTTTTTCAAGCTCCTTAAAAAATGAAACAAGGAGTCATGAGGATAGTTCATCTTGTGTTAGCCTCATTAATAAATGAAACAAGGGTCACGACGATAATTCTTTTACTGTGTCAACCTCATTAAAAAATGAAGCACCTCCCTTTTCCTAAATTGAGTCTTTGATTAAGATCTTGTAAAATCCTAGTCGTGTCTTTCCAAGATCTCAAAAGTGAACCTTCATTCCATCCACCTAGTTGAATAAAATGAAGCTTGGGTGGCATGTACGTTGACTGAGTCATTATGTTGGGCGCATGCAAACTTATAGCAAGCATAGTTTTTCATTTCAAGCATGTGTAAACATGAAATCGAATCCAAGTAGAGTTCTCCATGGTTCAAGCTTTTGTAAAAATGAACCCATGCCCAATTTACATCTTGTGATTGTTGTTTTTATCAGCTAATTTCTCCTATATGAGCCTTAGTTGTTTTATTCCATCACCACCATCTCTTTGGCCGATCATATGCTTTCACTTGGTTGTTTTTCCTTTCATGAGGAACTGCAGTGATGAGTGGTTTTATTAGTCATCCTCTTAACCATTACATGTTCTGAGCAGTTCCTCCATTGCTGGAACTGGTTGTTAACATTTATACCAATCATTCCTCCAGGACGAGAAACCTTTAAGCTCTTTCTTGACTCGTAAAAAGATGAAATGATTGCATAGTATTTTTCCCTTTTTGACTCATTAAAGAGAATTGAAATGGGGGGTCCACTTTCATCTCTTTTTCAACCCTTTAAAAAAGAAAATATGGTTGGGCCCTTGTCTTTTAAAACTATTTAATGGATGAAAAATGTCATTCGCCCAATATAAGTTTATCCCTTTTTCAAGTTGGGAGGCACTATTTATGGAAAAGCTACTCCTTGACTAAAATGATCAAGTGGTTCTCTCAAGTATTGTTTTATATCTTTTCGGGCTCGAGAGACACAAATCTATGAAAAGCGACCATGTGGATTTTTCTTTTACGTGTCTTTATCAAACTCTCTAAACATGAAAAAGATACTGAGTTACAACTTTGTTAGACTCATTAAACTATTAAACGACATCGAATTTGTCACTATGATGAACATGAGCTTCTCCTTCCTACGTCTTGTTAAACTTACTAGGTCGGACTCATCCTAAGGATGAACTTACAGTGCAAGAATATGCTATCCCCTTCAAGCTTGCAATTAAGTAATAATTGGGGTACTCATCAGAAATGGTGGGGCAAAATTTTTGAAATCTATCAGTCGTGTCAACAGCTCACTCTTGAACATGATACTCTTCACTTCGTGTCGATTTGGGACATCCTCCTATGTATTGTTGACCTTCCTAGGTTTGGGTTGTTCATTTTTCCTTCCATTTGATCTTTGCCACGTCATCATGACTATCGATCTGATGGATCCAAAAGCTCCCAAATTTCCAGTTGTGTCACCGATATGTTCGAGAGTTGTCCTTCTGTAGTTACACTTACCTCTGATTCTCTGTATCATCCAAAATCATTTTGCATCCTCTCGTCTCGCGTCGATGATGTGGGATTCATTATGGCACTCCTTTGACATGGTTTCTTTCCATCGACTTCAACTCATTATCCAGGAAGTTGACTGAGAGACTCCCTTCCGGTACCGTTGAGATTGCATGCGCTAATGGAAAGTTCTTTGCATTCGATGACAAATCACATCATTGGCTTTCGATTGAGGGATTTCATGGGTGTTTGACTTCAGGTCCTGTATTCAAATACCATGAGTTTTGTTGATTGTACCTTGGGGACCATTGTCATTAGTGGTGGTTTCTCTCGCTATCATTAACAATTTACATCATTGACTGGTAATCAAGTGACTTTTTAGAATGTTCAACCCCAACATACCCATTCGCATGCTAGGATCTGTACTTTGATTGGGTTGTGTCAGAGTGCAAGACCCCGGAATCAGATCACAAAATGTCTAGGTTTTGAAGTGGTGTGACATGGTTATGATGATATGTATGTCTATATCAGATGGCTGGCTGCGACCAGACCATGAGTTATCATATGTGATCCTTCTCATTATTGGATGGTTGTGACCATACCTTAGTTTCATATGACCCCCCTTGATGAATGGCTGCGCCCATACTTGGATCTATTTACATGATCATTCCTTGGATGGTTGCACCCATGACATGAATCATGTATCATTTGACAGAGATCTTAGTTTATGTATCTAGACTTGATTGCAGGTTTTCCGATGGCAGACTGGTTCCCTGCACTGATTTATAAATCATTTCATCCCTCACTTCAGTTCGGCCTTCACGATTTAGGGGGCATCTGTTACACAACATTTTGTCACTGTCCCTATACTCCCCATTCCTTGATCCTAGAGGACCTCTAAAGTGAACCCCACATGCTTTTCCTTCATGAAGAAACTCCCACTGTGTCCCTCTTCATGAGCAGATTATTTCCGCTTTCCACCATTTCCCCTAAAACCTCTATTTCTCCTAGTTTACAAGACTAGCACTAATGGCCTTTGTCTCCTGTTATAAACATTTTTGTGCCTTACAGCTATAAGCATGGAATGTCCATAATCCAAGGGATCCAAATTCCCTAAAAGTGTTGTTACAGCTCCTAAAGGAACAAGGTCAACCAATGACAGCTTCTCCCAGAAGTTCTCCACCAAAAACCACTCAGAACTAGTCAAATCAAGATCAATTCAGAAGCTCCACTAGCTGCCTGTGTTGCAAAGCACCCAAATACACTGGCTAGGTGTGTTGCAACGCACTTGAATGCACTACCCAGGTGCGTTGAGCGGGAAATGACAAGTGGCAGAGTCATTCAACGAGGTGGAAAGACCATGGAAGCTTCCAGAATCTTCTCCAATGACACTTGCCTCACTGAATTCGACCAAGTAATGAGTAAGAGGCTCTCGGTCTCCAAATGGAAGAAAGAACTGACAGAGAGAAGCGACAATTAAAAACATAAGCTGACTCATCCTCTCTACTTACATCTATATATGGATCCCTCATCCCAGAGATCTAGAGGCTGGAATTTTGTACTTTGCAGAGAATTGCTGTTGGTTTGAGATTGAGATTAGTACATTGGGTGATTTATGCTTTTTTGGAGGAGAGGAAGGGATTCCTTTGCTGGGAGGTAGATCTGGATCAGGACTCACTTGGTTGTATCTCCTCTTGGACTTTCTTATCATATCAATAAAATTATTTGAGTTTCTCCTACATGCTGTGTATCAACGATGTTTTGTTATATTTGCATGTTTAGCTTAATCTGATCCTGAGCTTTTTATGAATGTATATCTATATCTTCGTGTAGTTTCTCTCTCTTGTGATCTTGTAGGAATTCGGTGAATCTGGGCCGGTAAGGGAGCAGGGAGCTGGGAGCTATTGAAGGGAAGAGTGATTGGATCAACAAACTAGCGAAAGACACAGGTTAGTTACATCCTTCCTCTTCATTTACATTTCATAAAGAAGAATACTCAAGTAGTTTTCCTTGTTTGTTGCTAAGGCACTATCACACCTTAGAGTGGGATAGGGGCATTCTGAATAGATACTTTTCCCAACAACAAATTGGCGACTCCACTCTAAGGTGTGATAGTGCCTTAGCAACAAACAAGGAAAACTACTTGAGTATTCTTCTTTATGAAATGTAAATGAAGAGGAAGGATGTAACTAACCTGTGTCTTTCGCTAGTTTGTTGATCCAATTGCTCCTCTCTTCAATAGCTCCCAGCTCCCTGCTCCCTTACCGTCCCAGCTACACCGAATTCCTGCAAGATCACAAGAGAGAGAAACTACACGAAGATATAGATATACATTCATAAAAAGGTCAGGATCAGATTAAGCTAAACATGCAAATATAACATAACATCATTGATACACAGCATGTAGGAGAAACTCAAATAATTTTATTGATATGATAAGAAAGTCCAAGAGGAGATACAACCAAGTGAGTCCCGATCCAGCATCTACCTCCCAGCAAAGGAATCCCTTCCTCTCCTCCAACAAAGCATAAATCACCCAATGTACTAATCTCAATCTCAAACCAACATCAATTCTTTGCAAAGTACAAAATTCCAGCCTCTGGATCTCTGGGATGAGGGATCCATATATAGATGTAAGTAGAGAGGATGAGTCAGCTTATGTTTTGACTTTGAAGCTCAGGATCAGATTCAAAGTAGTTTTCCTTGTTTGTTGTTGGGAAAAGTATCTATTCAGAAGGCCCCTATCCCACTCTAAGCTGTGATAGTGCTTTAGCAACAAACAAGGAAAACTACTTGAGTATTCTTCTTTATGAAATGTAAATGAAGAGGAAGGATGTAACTAACCTGTGTCTTTCGCTAGTTTGTTGATCCAATCGCTCCTCCCTTCAATAGCTCCCAGCTCCGTGCTCCCTTACCGGCCCAGCTTCACTGAAGTCCTGCAAGATCACAAGAGAGAGAAACTACACGAAGATATAGATATACATTCAGAAAAAGCTCAGGATTAGATTAAGCTAAACGTGCAAATATAACAAAACATCGTCGATACAAAGCATGTAGGAGAAACTCAAATAATTTTATTGATATGATAAGAAAGTCCAAGAGGAGATACAACCAAGTGAGTCCCGATCCAGCATCTACCTCCCAGCAAAGGAATCCCTTCCTCTCCTCCAACAAAGCATAAATCACCCAATGTACTAATCTCAATCTCAAACCAACAACAATTCTCTGCAAAGTACAAAATTCCAGCCTCTGGATCTCTGGGATGAGGGATCCATATATAGATGTAAGCAAAGAGGATGAGTCAGCTTAAGTTTTGACTTGTGGCTTCTCTCTCTCAGTTCTTGCTTCCACTTGGAGACTGAGAGCCTCTTACTCATTACTTGGTCGAATTCAGTGAGGCAAGTGTCATTGGAGAAGACTCTGGAAGCTTCCATGGTCTTTCCACCTCGTTGAATGACTCTGCCACTTGTCATTTCCCGTTTAACGCACCTGGGTAGTGCATTCAAGTGCGTTGCAATGCACCTAGCCAGTGTATTTGGGTGCTTTGCAACGCAGGCAGCTAGTGGAGCTTCTGAATTGATCCTGATTTGACTAGTTCTGAGTGGTTTTTGGTGGAGAACTTCTGGGAGAAGCTGTCATTGGTTGAGCTTGTTCCTTTAGGAGATGTAACAACACTTTTAGGGACTTTGGATCCCTTGGATTATGGACATTTCATGCTTATAGCTGTAAGGCAAAAAAATGTCTATAACAGTTGCCCCCTAAAGTATGAGGCCGTTTATCGGGTGAAATGCTTTATTAGGTGGATCCAAAGTTCTTTCAATGCCGGGAGGAGACCTGTAATAAGATACAATACAAAACATTATTTTTCATACTGTTTTCATGATCTAGCTGAGGCAAGTATTCCCATGCTCAGCTTTATAAATTCATTTTTATGTACATAGGACAGACAATCGTCTGATGGTAGACTGATGATCCTGATGAAATCATCATCCTTTTGGTAGGATGATTATCTGTTCTGCAGTGTTGTACATGTCAATTTCTTTATTTTTACTGAATATATATCGCAGCCCGGATGGATGAAACTAGATCCGGGGTCTTCAATCTCGTCCGATCTTCACTCTAAGTACAAGTCGATCCATGTGAGAAATGTTTTGATGTCGAACATGGAAAGACATCGCTTGATTACCAGTCAATGATGTAAACTGTTAACAAGCGCGAGAGGAATCACCGATAATGATAATGACCCTCAAGGTACTGCAGTGCAATTCACGTGGTGTTAATAAAGGACTTGGCATCGAACACCACGCAAAATCTTTCGGTCGAAGGTCATTGATGTATACCTGTCGCCGGAAGTGAGAAACTTGCCATTGAGGCATGCAAGCTTCAAAGTACTGAAGGGGGTGTTGCCAGATCAACTTCTTGGATAATGAGCTGATGTCGACAAGAAGCGATCCGTCAAAGGTGGGCCTTGATGTATCCCACATCAATGACACGGAACGGAGCAAATGATTTTGATGGAGGTGAAAACGATCTAATGATATATGGTTCAGGATGGCGGTCATGAAAGAATGAAGTATAATGTATGGCAGTGGATGGGACACGGTTGACTTCTCTGGATGACTTCTCTTGAACATATCGGCGACACTTATGTGATGGATTGGTAGCATTTACCCCAAAGGTGGATGGTATGGCGAGACCATGGTGATGTGACCGGTGAATGAAACAACCCAACCCGACTCTAGCGCGGAGTGGAAGTGTCATGTTCAAGAGTGACTTGCTACCAATAAAGGTTCTTTGAGTTTCTTCCCAATTTTTCCCCAGTCATTGCTGACCAGTACCTCTTTATTTTTGTCAAGCTTGAGGAGGATAACATATGCTTGTTCTATAATTTTCCCTTCGGGCAAACCCATCGCTATGTTTGAACGAGCCTAGCGATAGTGAAACTCGTTCTCGTCTAAAGACAAGCTTGTTGCTATTAATGTTTTTAACGAGTTTAATGACAAGGATAACTCGGTCCTTTTCATTTTTAGAGAGTCTGAAAAGGTACGTAAAGTTAACTCCGGAGGTCCTTTTTCGTCATCTAATCCCTTAAGTCCGAAAAAGTATAAAACAATACAGAAGGGATGAATTTTCGATAATTTTAACGAGCCGAACAAAACAAGCGCTCGATCTTTTTGTGCAATAATCCCTCAGGTCCAAAAAGATTAAAATCTAGAGGAGGGATAGCTCTTCTGGTCGCTTTAACGAGCTGGAAGGCCAAAACTCGGCAATCTTTTCATATTTTACGAGTCAAATGAAAAGAGCTTAAAGAAGACTCGTCTTTTAAGGAACGAGTGATAAAAATGGGTAGTAGCTGATTCCAGGTAAGGGTTGGAATTTTCCAAACACGGCAGTGTCACAAGGATGGCTAGTGAAATCACTCTTCGCAGTTGTTCCTCAAAATGGGTAAACAATCATATGGAGGTGAATGATCGGCCAATGGAAAAGTGGAGGTGATGGTGCAAACACGACCAAGGCTTTAATGGCTGATAATGTTACATTCACGGTGGTTATTTACCGGAGGATAGTTCATTTTTTAACGAGCTTAAACACGGGTTGAAACACTTGCTCAATCTTATGTTTATTTTTTAACGAGCATGAACTATGTGCTAAAACTGCTCGATCTTATGTTTATTTTTTAACGAGCATGAACTATGTGCTAAAACTGCTCGATTAATCCAGTCATATGATAAGAATGTCTCATGTAAGATTCCATTTTTTATGGAGCTTGCGCCTTACAAAGCTATGCCCCGCATCCTTTCGTTATGCAATTTTGGAAACGACTAATCCTACAAGTTTAAAGGGTTAGACCTACGGGTTTAAAGGGAGGACCTAAAAATTTAAAAAATAAATAGCCGCCCCTTGCTTGCACTCCAAAAGGTTTGCATGCCCCCAGGTATAAAGTATGATTTCAAGGTTACCCCTCAATTTGCAGATAAAACATTTGTTCTACCAGGAAAGGCCTACCTCTTTCAGGTTACCAAAGATTGTCCCATTTGCGCAGCAAACAAAACACTTCTTCGGCGATGTCTACCGAGATAAACAAAGGTGAATGACGATGCCCGCCGATTCACATAACTGTGATAAAAGAATCTTATTATAGAACAACCCCTCTTCCAATCACAAACGGGGTACGGACTAGTCATATTCTTCCGCGGAAACCTACCCTATACCCAAAGTTTTCCTACCGAAGAAGACCAGGACGCATGCCCCCTGGGTTCCAGTCATATCCCTCCGAATTACTCGCACTCATCGGGAGGACGGACCATGGGTTGAGACATTTCTTGCGTGAAGAGACCATTTAGGGATGGTATATGACTATTTGCGATGCGTGATCCGGGAAATGAAAGCTGGTCCATGAGCTTGACCACTCTTCCTTCGTGTGGAAAACACATTACTCTAAAGAGTGAGGAGACGATGGCTCCCATGCAATAAATATAGTCTCGTCCAAGGAGTAGGTTATAATCCAAGGGTCCTTGAACGACCATCACATTCATTTGAACGGTCTTCCCTTTCAATGTTATGGGAACATTGGGGAGGATCCCTAAAGGTCGACTGGTTCCTTTATCAAAGCCTGTCAGATTTCTCATCTCAGGCAAAAGCGATGGCGAACCAAGCGCTTCCCAAGCAGTAGAGGAAAGGATACTCATAGATGCCCCCTCATCAATGATGGTTCCAGCCATGACCATTCTGTATATTTGGATGATAATTCTGAATGGTATGCTTCCTGGTAAACGGGGTCTACCTAGTTGGTTCCAGTCGAAGGAGACAACTAGGTTGCTTGGAGGTGGGACCGAGTAGACGGCCGGGTATGGCTCTGACGAACTTCCTTCCTGCGATAAAGGAATGGGTAGGTTGCCCCCGTGTTCGTCGGAGTCTGTGTTGATGAAGAGAATTTGGACGGTGTGATCCTTGTTCTCTTCAGTGACAGTGTCATTCGAAGATAAATCCTCTGAAGGCAAGACCGGGTCAACTGACGCCTCGACCTTTTGACTTTCATCGGGTATGGATTCAGCTGGTTCATCTTCAATGACCGGCGCTTCAGCTAACCACTTGAGCAGGCCAGCTGGATTTTCAACTAACGAAGGACTCGGCAAGAGTTTTTTATATCCAGGAGGGAGTCGTAAGGGTGAAACCAGACGATCATCCAAGACTCTTTTAGCTTCGTCTAAGAAGGGACAACGATGGATGGCATGATCACCTTCGCACAGTTTACAGGGAGATCTAGCTCTCCCTTTTTGTCCTCGGACTTCACTTTCGCTAGTTGAAAGTGTGCATTCAACATGGCTATCAAAGGTTGACGCCACCGGATTGTGAAAACGGGGAGACCAGTCCCTTAGTATCCGAGGGATGCAGGGACAATCTCTGTGGAAGTGGTCTCCCTTGCAAATGACACATGGCGATTTAGGCCTGGTCAGTGCAGTGTGTGGATTTTTGTTAGACGACACTCGTTTGCCCCCAGTCGCTTTTGGCTCCTTCTTCTTCTTCTCTTTCTTCTTCTTTTCCTTCTTCTCCTTAGGAACTTGACTTTTGGCTTTGCCAGCCCCATCAAGCGAAGAGGAAGGAGGAGAGGAAGAATTAGAGGAGGTAGAAGGTTGGTGGGTAACTCTAGACTGGTCTAACTACTGATTCGACTGTTCAGGAATAGTGGTGTTCTAAACGACATTGGTTGAGAAGAGCCAGACCGGCAAGCCAATTGTCAATCCTGGAAGCGACAATGTGGCCATATGGGGTGTACCAACATCTCCCCAAGAGGAGAAAGGACTAGGATTTCCACCAAGGGGAATTCCTTGGTTGGTAGGCTCCATTTTCTCAACCTAAAGATCAACGCAGGAAAAAGGGTATGAATATTCCGTTTAAAATAAATTTTAACGACACTTGGACACAACTTGCTTTTTCAATTTTAAAGAGTCGAGGAAAAGCAAAAGATGACTCTAGTCTCCTTCGATTTTTAATGAGCCTGAAGTGACAAGTGCTCAGATGGACCTTTTCCGTTAAGGAGTCTGGAAAGGAATGAAAGGGACTACTCTGGAGTTCTAGGTAGAAGGTGTGCCCAACCAATCGCAAAACCGCAGAATAATTTTTAAGGTACGGGCGGTCAATCATCCCGAATGCTGTGTTCAGTGCATTGCGATCAGTAGGGCGGCTGTTACACTAAAAAATGTCACCATGACCACTTACAGTTAGTATGGCTCAAATCAACAGTCATGCTACCCTCTTAGGCAAGTCTTATGCCTCTGTTATCCATCTCAAACTCAAAGAAGAGAGAAAGTCTTGTAAAAAATATGTTTATCTCTGGGGTCGCAGGTTCTCTCTAGCCTTACCTGCGGGGACGCTGACCATGTTCACAAAAGGTGCGTCCTTGGACGCTCTGTATGTTAAGGGACAGGTGCGTCCTTCTGTAAAAGGCAAAATGCGCGAGTTTCATCTTAAAAAAGTTACTTGTGGTTACTTCTAGAACTTTCTAGAGGTCGGTTTGATGATTTGGATGCGCCTCCAGTTGGTTCATGTATCTCTATTAAGGGGGAACTTATCCCATCAATAAGGGAGCTATCCCACCCAAAGAGGGGGATTATCCCATTGATGGTGGACCTGAATAACTAGGGCGGCTGTTACACTAAAAAATGTCACCATGACCACTTACAGTTAGTATGGCTCAAATCAACAGTCATGCTACCCTCTTAGGCAAGTCTTATGCCTCTGTTATCCATCTCAAACTCAAAGAAGAGAGAAAGTCTTGTAAAAAATATGTTTATCTCTGGGGTCGCAGGTTCTCTCTAGCCTTACCTGCGGGGACGCTGACCATGTTCACAAAAGGTGCGTCCTTGGACGCTCTGTATGTTAAGGGACAGGTGCATCCTTCTGTAAAAGGCAAAATGCGCGAGTTTCATCTTAAAAAAGTTACCCGACACAGCTTCCTATGGATAAAGGTTTTATGCCTATAGGGGTCTCCCAATATATACTCGACGGTACGTGGGAGAACAATCTGTACTGGCACTTACCATCTCTCAGGAGGAATCACCCAACCATCAGCGAGATCGACAGTCACCAGGTTTTATGACGCCGGAACACGTCTCTAGCCTAGACCTCTATGTTGTGCATTAAGTTCCAATGCGTTGTTAAGTTCATTCAATTTATTTTAGGTTGATCTTTCTTAGAAATTTGCCTTTTCGGATCACCACGAGATGTAGATACAATTCCTAAATGCAGTCTAAAGATGATAAGCAAGCTTTTATCTCTTTTCAACAATGAAAATCCTAGCTACAAAGGGGAAAAGAAAGACACAATCTTTTCTCAAAGAGCATAGAGCACACTGTAAATGCACTTTTCCTAAATCAAACCATACAAACGATCAATATGCAAATGCACAAATGCATGTATTTGTTTTCACTTTCTTAATATTGATGCCTAAAAAGAAAGTTGTTGTACAAATTTGAATTCGATTTCAAGTGAAAAACACAAACAAGCTTCTTTTTGAAATCAAAAAGACGATTACGACACTTTATGATTTTGAAGTAAACACTTGTTTTGACACTAGAAATTCATAAATTCAAACCAAAAGACAAAAGTAAAAGCGCAATCAACTGTCAACAGCAAACAAATTTACTCCTAAGATCAAAACGACACTTACAACAGGTCTAGATCTAAGGGCGACAGTATGACTAGTTTGCTTTTGTAATGGGAAACTGCAAATGATGTAAAAAATACACAAAAACAAATACAGTTTCTTTTATACAACTGAGGCGGAATTAAGGCAAAGAAAAGGGGTTTTTAGATAGGTACACACACTGATAACAGACTGCAAAAAATAGACATAAAATTGAACGCAAGGATGCAAAGAACCACAGCTGCACAGGGCAAAGGCTGATCAGCGCACCTGTTGCATAGAGAAACTGAATTGCAGCGCAGGTAGCCCTCTCGGGACCTGCGTTGAAATGCAGAATCTCTTCACAGAGCCTGCACTGAAGCAGAAACGAGAATTGTCTCTGGGTTCTGGGTCACGGTTTGCAGTTTGATCTAAGGTTTCTGGCCGGATAAAAGTTATCAATAAGGTACAATTAGAAGGATGATTTAAAGGAGGACTAAAGAGCTATCACAAAGGGTAGTTAGAGCATTTCTGGATCAGCTGTTGAGATCATAAACAGGCCCAGTGAATGGACTAGAGTAGGAGATCTCTACTTTGCATTTGTAAATGGCAAATGCAGTTCGATTCAGCACTCCTGAGTTTATGAGAAGAACAACAATAGAAACACAAATAAACTAACTAGATACGATCCCCAGTGGAGTCGCTATTTTGTTGTTGGGAAAAGTATCTATTCAGAACACCCCTATCCCACTCTATGGTGTGATAGTGCCTTAGCAGCAAACAAAGAAAACTACTTGAGTATTCTTCTTTATGAAATCTAAATGAAGAGGAAGGATGTAACTAACCTGTGTCTTTCGCTAGTTTGTTGATCCAATCGCTCCTCCCTTCAATAGCTCCCAGCTCCCTGCTCCCTTACCGGCCCAGCTTTACCCAATTCCTGCAAGATCACAAGAGAGAGAAACTACACGAAGATATAGATATACATTCATAAAAAGCTCAGGATCAGATTAAGCTAAACATGCAAATATAACAAAACATCGTTGATACACAGCATGTAGGAGAAACTCAAATAATTTTATTGATATGATAAGAAAGTCCAAGAGGAGATACAACCAAGTGAGTCCCGATCCAGCATCTACCTCCCAGCGAAGGAATCCCTTCCTCTCCTCCAACAAAGCATAAATCACCCAATGTACTAATCTCAATCTCAAACCAACAGCAATTCTCTGCAAACTACAAAATTCCAGCCTCTAGATCTCTGGGATGAAGGATCCATATATAGATGTAAGCAGAGAGGATGAGTCAGCTTATGTTTTGACTTGTGGCTTCTCTCTGTCAGTTCTTGCTTCCACTTGGAGACTGAGATCCTCTTACTCATTACTTGGTCGAATTCAGTGAGGCAAGTGTTATTGGAGAAGATTCTGGAAGCTTCCATGGTCTTTCCACCTCGTTGAATGACTCTGCCACTTGTCATTTCCCGCTCAATGCACCTGGGTAGTGCATTCAAGTGCGTTGCAATGTACCTAGCCAGTGTATTTGGGTGCTTTGCAACGCAAGCAGCTAGTGGAGCTTCTGAATTGATCCTGATTTGACTAGTTCTGAGTGGTTTTTTGTGGAGAGCTTTCGGGAGAAGCTGTCATTGGTTGACCTTGTTCCTTTAGGAGCTGTAAGAACACTTTTAGGGACTTTGGATCCCTTGGATTATGGACATTTCATGCTTATAGCTGTAAGGCACAAAAATGTCTATAACATCTCCCCCATGCCGATGTGTAGAGATTAGCAATACTCCTTGCACTGATAGGAGCAACTGAGATGTGTTTGAGTCGTGCCACTCCTATTATGGATTTTTGTTTAAATTAGAGCTTAAGCTTCTAGCTCTAGAAGCTCCGTAACTGAAGTCTGGTAAATGGATTGGCCGAACAGGGTCAAGGATGACAGTTGGGCTCTTTTCCCCTATAATGATGGAACTACATCAAGGGATAACTCCTTCTCCCATGAGAAGAGGATCCATCTCCCATCCATATTTCCTATATAAACCTCCCTTCTTCCCAAGCACAAACTAGTCACAATTGATAGTTTTGGATGAGTGTGAGTGTTATAGTTGCAAAGTGTTGAAGCTATTTTGGAGTAGACAAGTAAGATACTACTAGTTGTAGCTAGCTAGTTCTGTGAGGGAGAAGTGTGTTTTGGTTTGGAGTGAAGCCTAAAGGGAAGATCTTTAAAACTATTGTTATTTGAAGCCATCGTGGAATGTTAGCAGAATTTTGTGGGAACCTAGTCTTGTTAGAGGAAGACTGCAACGTCAAGATGAATGGTTGTAATCTCTCTATGATATTAATATATGCAACTATCGATTGATTTCCTAAATGTTTTGTAATACTACATATTCATGTCTTAATGTTTCATGACTTGTTATGTAGGTTGAATTGCAATTTGTCTATTGTTATGTTTGTGTGTTGTTGTTGTTTACTTGTTACATGAGCTTGAAGAAGGAAGCGGGAGATTGCTGGAGTAGGCAAACGAGGACATCATCAAGTAGGATAAGCGACCAAGAGGTAAGCCCTATTGGTTGATTCTAACCTAAGGAAATATTCCATAGAATTTATCTGTTGTTGCTAGACCCATTATTGGGCTAGAGGAATTTTTTCATGTCAGCACTTATAATTTTACATCACCACTCACCTCCACCACATCCGACGAGTTCTCCGAACACTGTGGAAACACAATTTATGTGCCAATTTGGATAAATGCACTTTTGGCATGACCCAGGTTTAGTATCTGGGATACATTATTGATGAATGGGGGGTGCATGTGGATCCAGCCAAGATCCAAGTCATTTGGGAATGGCCATCTCCAACCACTCTGACAGAGCTCCGCAGCTTTCTAGGTATTGCCAACTTCTACCACAGGTTCATGTTGGGATTTTCTCATATCACTTGGCCCTTGAGTCAAGTCACCAAGGGAGGAGCGAAAGCAAATTCTTTTGGTCTGAATCTCAACAAAAGGCATTCATAGAGTTGAAAGATCGCCTCTGCTCGGCACTAATTCTCACATTACTAGACTTGCAACGACCATTTGAGGTCGAGACAGATGCCTCTGACTATGCTATTGAGGCAGTCCTTACTCAACACGGGCATCCACTGGCATATCACAGTGTGACACTTTCAGACACAGTCCAGAAGTATGCCACTTATGACAAAGATATGTATTCCATTGTGCAGGCATACTGACAATGGAAGCATTACATTTTGGGGAAGGAAATGGTTGTCCACACAAACCACCCCTGCAGTTCATATAGGCCCAAGGGAAATTGCAGAATGATCGCCATCAGAAGTGGTCCACATACCTACAATAGTTCCATTTGAATATCAAGTATAAGAAGTGCAGAACCAATAATGTCATAACTTGCCTCAGTCAACCACTGATCATGGCGTTAACCACCATGCTCAACTATTGTGGGCACAAGACTTCTGATTGGCCACTTCTCCATAAAAGTGACCCAAAATTCGGCCACACATACGAGACACCCTTGGAGGGTCAGCATGTTCCATATTTTCACCTCCAGGATTCCCTGTTATGCCACCTCGGTCACCTTTGTGTTACTTCAAGCAAGCATGCCAAGATGATTTGGGAAGCACACTATAGTCTGGGTACTGGGCATTTCGGGGTTGAGAAAATGGTGGTAGTACTACAGAAGTATTTCTATTGGCCGAATCTTTGATAGGGTGTCTGGAAGTACATCAGATATTGCACTGCCTATGCCATTGCCAAATTGACCATCAAGGAGCAAGGTCTCTATACCCCGCTGCCTACCCCTAGTCGACCTTGGGAATCCATCTCCATGGATTACATGTTGGGCCTTCCTTCTACTAAGCATGGAAATGACTGTTTCTTTTTTCTGTCGTTGAAAGGTTCTTGATGATGGCCATTATGGCGGCCTGCAAGAAGAATATCACAACAAAAGCCACTGCTAAACTCTTTTCCAAACGAGTATGGGTACACTTTTGGATCCCACATTCTATCATCTCAGATTGGGTTAGCAGGTTCCTCAGTACATTTTGATCTAGTCTCTGGTTGATGCTAGACACCAAACTCACTAAGTCCACAACATTCCATCCTCAAACTGATGACCAGACAGAGGTTGTCAACAGGATGATTGTACACATTCTACAGATGTACAACTCAAAGCATCCACACATATGGGATGAGAGCCTCCCCTATGTCCAACACAGCTAAAACCGAGGCCACAACCCTTTTTAGGTGGGCTTCAGATTCCAGCCACTATGTCCCATTGATGTGACCATTCCATTTGCAACTACTCACGTAGATTCAGCTCATGTCTAGTCTGAAACAGATAAGGCAAACATCATCATTGAGGACCACCTTCGACCATAATTTCCACCATTACTAGACACATCCTACATTGCAGAACAACTCACAACCACAAATTTTAATCCAGACTACATTGAACAAGCTACAATTGATCGGATCATGGACATACAGATCAAACACACTCACTAGTAGAATATCCAACTGTATCGAGTTGTCAAAGTAGGCCAACTCCTTCACCAGGGAGCAAGTTCAGCATAAGTTTCCTCGTCTCATGGAGGAACTCAATGCAATGGACCATTGCCTCCTAAGGGGAGAGGAATGATCCAGGTGGATATTGGTGGCCACCCTCCAAGTCCACTTGGACCGCCACCATTGTTTCTTTTAGCTTTTTAGTTTCCCTAATTGTAGCACAGTTTACTATTTTTAGCAGTTTTTCGAGTCCTGAACTTCCAAAGTTGTTTTTAGGTCCTAAATGACGTTTTTTGGGGAAGTTGGGAGTAGCGTGGGTCTATGGATCGATGTTTCTCTTCCCGAAGTTGTAGTTCTCAGATAGACACTTCCAACGAGATATTGCACGCGTCAAACATAGATCGTATGCCAAAGTTACGACCCCGAGAAGTTGATGTACCACTTTACCCAAATGGGGCCCACAGTTTGGTGTTTCATCTTCTAGGGTTAGGTTTTTGGATGTTTAGGGTTTTCCATTGTTTCTCAACAATAAATAGGCCTTCGATCCTCATTGTAACATAGTTCAGAGGCATGTAGCTGCCACATCTCTTCTCAGAGATAAGCTACCATCGCCCTAGCTAGTTTATTTCCATTTTTGTTTGTAAACATATTTCAATATTTTACAGTAATGAAATGAAGTATTATTTCTGATGCATCTCTATATGTGTTGTTATATCTGTAATTTGTTGCGTTCTTGTTTAAATCTGGGTCAATGAGATGGTAATCTACATCCTAATCACCTGTACCTTTACCTATATGTACTCTTGTACATGGACCTGTACTCAGCTGTAACCTATGCATAATCTCCATATACTTGTCCTTCCTACAAGATCCTATCTCGTAACTCAGTTCCATAAGAGATCATAGAGGCTATATGATTTACCTATACCATCCTACTAAGAGCATCTGTAACATGGTTCTCCTTTCCGTTAATGTATCTAATCTCGAAGTCAAACACACTAAGGGTATCCAAATATATAGCTTTTCTGGAATTTATATTCGACTAGTCAAACAAGTATCTCAACCCACTATGGTTGCTCATCAATAAAAATCTCCTGCTAAAAAGATAGTGCCTCCACATCTTCGGGGCGTGAATAATAACTGCCAAATCAAGAGCAGCAGTCACGTAGTTTTGATCGTGCTCATTCAACCTACTAGACTCATAGCACACCAATTGTCCCTCCTACACAAGGACTCAACCAAGTCCTCGTTTACATGTATCTGTACACACTAAAAACTCTTTCTCCTGATCTACAATCTTAAGGACTGGAGCATTGATCAACAACTTCTTTAGCTACTTGAAACTAGTTGCACAGTCTTTTGTCCATTGGAACTTATTACCTTTCCTTTGTAAGGATGTCATAGGTTATGCAATGTGTGAGAAGTTCCTAATGAATCTCTTGTAGTAACCTACCAATCCCATGAATGATCTCACCTCGTCCACATTCTTAGGAGCTTCCGATTCTGTGATGGCCCTTATATTTTTTGGATCTACTGCTATTGTTTCCTTGGAAATAACATGTCCCGATTAATATACCTCTCTCTAAAATAATTTTCACCTGCTAAGCTTGGCATATAATCGATGCTCTCTTAGAAATCTCAATACTTCTACTAAATTCGTGACATGCTCTTCTTCATTCTCAGAGTATATCAAGATGTCATAAATGAATATAAAAAAAAACTTTTCCAAATAAGGATGCAACACACAATTCATCAAACACATAAATGTATTTGGGGAATTAGTCAAACTAAATGGAACTACAACAAGCTCATAATGCCCGTACCTAATCCTGAATGCAGTCTTGTAGATATCCTCTTCCTTGATGTGTACCTGATGGTATCCTGATCTCAAGCTGATCTTAGAGAAAATTGTTGCTTCCTTCAACTGATCAAACAAATCATCAATACTCGACAACAGGTACCTATTATTGATCATTACCTTTTTGAACCACCTTTCATCAATTCAAAATCTGAGACTACCATCTTTCTTCTTTATAAAAAATACGGGTGCACCCCAAGGTGAGACACTTGGCCTAATGTATCACTTGTCAAGAATTTTTGTTAGTTGTAATTTCAAATCTACTAGCTCTGGAGTGATCATCCTATAAGGTGCCTTCGATGGTGGTGCTACCCCTAAAACCAACTCAATAAAGAAATATACTTCCATGTGAGGAGGAAACTCTGGAATATATGCTAGAAACACATCCTGATACTATTGTAATACAGGGTACCTCTTCAATAGTTTAGCATCCTTAACAACTTTACCCTTGTCAGTAGGTATATGCAGTGCAAACATCACACAATCTTTTCTGCAACTACGCTTAGCCTGCATAGCGGTAATCATCCTCACTGATGTAGGATTCTTATTTCCCTACAAAATTCTCCTTTCCCCATTATCATCCACACCCTCAATGGCCTTGTCGAGGAAATCCACTTTAGTCCTGTAAAGGTACATCCAATCCATACCCAAAAGCATACTACACTATCCCAAAGGTAGTACATTAAAATTTGTTGTTGTAGGCATATCACTTAACTTAAATGCACAATCTATTACCCAATGGTGAACTCTCTTCCTTCTACCTATAGACAACTCTACCAACAAGATTTCGCATGCAATTCTTTTCTCAAACCACACTTATCCACCATGCCAGGATAAATATAATTATAATTGGATCTAGGATCAATAAAAATAGAAACAACTTAATCACAAACCCTACCATCCATAGCAATGATAGGTGCCTGATTATACACCTACCTAATTTCCACAGCTGCATAGATCCGAGGAATGATATGACCAACATCAACAATTGTATGTGCCTCTTGTGCACTATAGATTTGGGGTATACCACCTTGATATTATGGACAATCCCTCTTACAATGATCCTCACCACATATCCAACAATGCAAGGGTGCTCTACCATCGCCTCTAGTCTGCTGCTCTCCATGTCCCTTCTTAGTTGTATTGAACTTCTTGTAAGGGACTACATTTATTTCTCACTTGCATCTTCAAGTATTCCCTTCTTTGGTGGCCATTTTCCTTTAAATTTTTCATTTCCTTTCAAGTCAATATTATGCTCAAATTTGTGCTTAGACTGGTCATAAGAATGTTTCAGTGTTAGGGTCCCACCCTAACCCCCTTATTTATGTCATGGGATCATGTCATAGTCAAGAGTCAATAAAGCCCATATTAATATTTGTAAGTGGTTAACCCGCAATTAATGACGGGACCACAGTTAGTTGCGAATGGGCCGTAGTATTAGATAGATGGTATTAATAAAAACCACGGTATTGGCCCATGGTATTGCATGTATGAGTCATATATAAAGGATAGAGACGACCTGCGAGGAGCATTGTGTCTTATTTTTGTAGTCGAGCTTTGCTCTATTGGAGGTTGCCCCCTCGAAGAGGCAAGTGAAAATTACTCTCTGAATAATAAAATCATCGCTATTCTATGTTCTGGGTATCTTTTCTTCACATATTCTGTATTTGGGTATCATTTTGCAGGTTAAGAGCATAACAAGTGGTATCAGAGCACTTTCCAGGGCCGGTGGGATCTCCAATTCTAAGCAAAAAAAAATTTCGGCTAGATACATGTTCCGGCGTCTTTAAACCACGGGATCTGTCGTTGAGCGCATAAACCTGTGGATTTGGGGAGGCATGCACGTAGGAAATACAAGAGGTGGTCACGTCTGTTGGACTGCCTTGTAACCCTTGTGGGTACCCCTTCGAGTAGTAGCGCATTAGACAGAACCGCGCACGGACTATCTTCCACGTACCCTCTGGGTATATCGGAAGCCCCCTAGGCTCCCTTGAAACCTTGCCATAGATAAACCGTCGGTCGCCTTGTGGCTACAGTACACCGAGAACAGCACTCGGAGAGATTACTTGCTTGTACGATAGGGAAGTTGGGTTGTACGGCTAAGGGTACGGTCGATCCTCCTTAGTTAGAGCCCTGAAACATTGGGCCGAGTACTACTGCCAGACCCTTATGTATATTGCGATTTGTAGCACCTGACACTCCTCACGACCATAGTTTCCTTTTCTATCGGGGTATCACACATCATCTATTCCCGATCCGCGTGTGCAAAGAGGTGTAGCAACAGCAAACATCAGTCCCGCAGATCCATCAGATCCGCCGTCGCAGTTGTTCCGCCATTCAGATCTCTCAGACCCACCAGATCGGAGTTGTTGTGAAGGGTTCCTATACCGAGGTATACTTTTCCCAGGACTTTTGGCAGCATTGACATTTTGAGGATTTGGCGACTGCAGTATTGATCAAGGAGTAAAACTCCGTTAGAAGTTTTCAAAAAAAAAAAAAGAGTCTGAGATCTTCTGGGGCGCTTATTGGTGATCTAGCCCATCAGAATCAGGACGACGAGCTGAGCAAGGTGGTACCATTCAATTTATTAGTAAAAAAAATTTAGGCGGTCCCAATTTTTCATCAGGTTGGTGTATGGTAGAAACTAGAGCTCAAGCGATGGCCAATGAAAGGATGGACAAACTGGAAGAAACTGTGAACTCCATCCAAACTGAGATTCATGGACTAAGTCTCCAGATATAGAAATTACTCCCAAAGGGCAAGGAGTAAGCCCACGAGGAGGCGTATAATGGCCATGAATACAATGAGGGTGAGTCTAGCCACTCTCCTCACGTCTGGCACACCCATCCACCACCCAGTCAGTGACCTCCCAAGTTGGATGTGCATAAATTTGACGGTTCTCACCCGTCCGCATGGCTAGCACAAATGGAGCAGTATTTCAAATTGAATCATATCCCAGAGGATGCGACTAAGCTTATGTTGGGGAGCATGTACTTGGACAATGAACGGTGGCAATGGTGGGAATGGCATCAGCGTTGCAATGGACCTTTTAGGACTTGGACCCAATTTACCAAAGCTCTTCGAGATCGCTTTGAACAGGAAGACTCTTTTTTGGGTCGTCTCACTAAGCTCCGACAGACTGGTACAGTGGATGAATATATTACCGCTTTTGAAGCCTTAGCCTTCCGCACTAGGGGTCTCACAGATGAGTTCTACACGGAATGTTTTATCAGTGGTCTTAAAGAAGCCATCAAAGCTCAAGTTCTACTTCACAACCCTCCCACGTGGACAGAGGCTTTCCAGGTAGCTCGTAAGGTGGAACGTGCATTAGCAGCCCAATACAGTCGCCCAAATTTCCCCGATAAAGTTCGTTCCCCACAGGCTCACAACATGACTCAAACACTTAAGGTCCAAAAGGTGTCACCTGCGGAAATGGATAAAAGAAGGAAGCAAGGACTATGTTACTACTGTGATGAAAAATACTCCCCAGGTCATAAATGCAAGGAGCCCAATTTTTTTCAAATAGATGCCACTGACTACAGCTCAACAGAGGAAGATCCACCACTTGAGGAACATGAGGCGCTAGAAGAAGACAACCCAAAGGAGAATTTCTTTGACGAACCAGTTATTTCGCTGCATGTGTTGGCAGGGATTTCTTCCCCTCAAACTCTCAAAATCCGGGGTTTTCTTAAACATCGCCCAGTAGTAGTCTTGATTGATAGTGGAAGTACCCATAATTTCATCCATCAAAAAATTGCAGAAGCAGCGCAATGTTTTGTACAAGCAGTTTCTAACTTCCAAGTCCAAATTGCGGATGGGGGCACAATGAAATGTGAAGGCCGCTGTGAAAATGTCAAACTTCAAATGGGGTATTATCAGTTGAAAACCCACATGTTTGCCATACACATGGGCGGTTGCGACATTGTCCTCGGCGCTGAATGGATCCACACTCTTGGGCCAATCACAATGGATTTCCAGGAGTTATATATGAGTTTTAAGCAGAACAACTCCACACATACCCTCCGTGGACTCCAGGCGGGAGCCCCCTCTATCATCATCTCGCATAGGATGGAAATTTTTTTAAAAAGGGGCCATCATGGAGTAGTAGCTCAATTTAATTCCATCTCGGTAGTCGAAACCATGTCTCTGCCAATTCATCATGAGATGCAATAGATTTTAAATAACCATCCGACGGTCTTTGACAAGCCTCATGAGCTTCCACCCTCGCGAGGGGAACATGATCATAGCATCACCTTGGTTCTAGGGGCCCAACCCCCAAACGTGCGGCCATACAGATATCCGTTCACCCAAAAGAATGAAATAGAAAAAATCATCAAGGAACTGTTGGAAGCAGGTTTCCTTCGTCCCAACATTAGTCCTTATTCATCCACAGTGGTCATGGTGCTCAAGAAAGATGGGGAGTGGCGGATGTGTCCCGAATTTAGGGCCCTCAATAAGTTGACAGTCAAAGATAAATTTCCCACTCGGTGGTTGACGATTTGTTGGACGAACTCAATGGGGCTCAATTCTTCACTAAGTTGGATCTTCGCTCAGGCTACCACCAAATTCGCATGAAGGAAGTCGACATTCCCAAGACGGCTTTCAGAACTCATGAAGGCCATTATGAGTTCTTGGTCATGCCATTTGGTCTTTGTAATGCCCCCTCTACTTTTCAGAGCCTTATGAATCACATTCTCAAACCATATCTCAAAAAATTTGTCCTTGTCTTCTTCGATGACATCCTCATCTATAGTGGCACTTGGGCGGCACATCTTCAACATGTAGATCTACTCTTGCAACTGCTCCGCAAGCATAAATTATTTGTCAAGATGTCCAAGTGTTCGTTTGGCATGGAAGAAGTTGAGTATTTGGGCCACATTGTGGGGCGTGAAGGTGTCAAGGTGGACCCCAAAAAGATCCAGGCAATGCAAGAATGGCCTCAACCTAAGACCTTGAAGAGCTTGAGAGGATTTTTGGGTCTCACAGGCTATTATCGTAAATTTATCTGCAACTATGGCCGCATAGCGAAGCCCCTCACTAAACTCCTAAAGAAAAATTCCTTCTTCTGGAACGAGGAAGCACAACAGGCATTTACTGCTCTAAAAAACGCCATGTGTTCCACTCTAGTCTTAGCACTACCTGACTTCACCAAATCCTTCGTCATTGAATGTGATGCTTCGGGTACAGGTGTTGGGGCGGTCTTAATGCAGGAAGGGTGCTCGTTGGCCTTCACAAGCCAACAACTCAGTGGGAGGAATCTGGGCCAATCTACCTACGAAAAGGAAATGATGACCATCTTACATGCAGTCAAGGCCTGGCAACCTTACTTATTGGGGCGAAGTTTCCAAATCCGCACAGATCATCACAGTCTTAAATATTTTTTGGAGCAATGCCTATCCTCCCCACAACAAAATAAATGGTTAGCCAAAATGCTGGGATATGATTATGAGATCATTTACAAGAAAGGGAAAGACAATAGTGTAGCAGATGCATTATCTCGCCAATTTGAGGAGGAAAGTAATTTGCTCACAATTTCCCTCCCCATTCCAGACTGGATTGAAGAGGCTCACAGGGAATGGTTTTCACACCCCGGGCTCTCCCAACTCATTTCTCAATTGCAGGTAGATCCTAATTCCACCAAGGGCTACTCGCAGCAGAATGATATTCGTCGCTACAAGGACAGAGTTGTAATCTCACCAACATCCACCCTCAAAAGTCGCGTTTTGGAAAAATTGCTCTCAACTCCCATTGTAGGACATTCGGGCTTTCAGAAGACGTATGCTCGCACCAGAAGATCATTTTTTTGGACAGGCATGAAAAAGGACATCCTTACCATCGTAGCAGAATGTGATGTCTGTCAACGCCACAAAGGGGAAACCGTCAACACACTAGGCACATTACAGCCATTGCCCATTCCGACATCAATTTGGACGGAGGTTTCTATGGATTTCATTACAGGTCTTCCAAAGTCAGGGAACAAGTCAGTCATCATGGTGGTTGTGGACCGACTGTCAAAGTATGCTCATTTCTGCGCCCTACCCCACCCGTTTACACCAACTTTGGTTGCTCAATCTTTCATGGATCAGATCTTCAAATTGCATGGCATGCCCACTTCTATTGTGTCCGATCGCGACCTGATCTTCACCATTAATATTTGGCAGGAACTCTTCAGAATACAAGGCACTCAACTCAAACTCAGTACTTCATATCATCCACAAACAGATGGTCAAACCGAAGCCGTCAACAAATGTCTAGAAACCTAACTTAGGTGTTTCACTTCAGAAAAGCAACACCTTTGGGTAGAGTGGTTACCTCTGGCTGAATGGTGGTATAACACCAACTATCATGCCACCACCAAAATGACTCCCTATGAAGCAGTATATGGTCAACTTCCTCCTTCCCCTACTTCTTATCTCAAGGGGTGCTCCAAAGTACAAGCAGTGGATCAACTCCTACAACACCGCGCAACCATGCTCGCCCATCTTAGAGAGAATCTTCATCAAGCTCAGAACCGCATGAAGAAACAGGTCGACTAGCATCGCTCAGAGTGCCAATTTCAAGAAGGGGATCAGGTCTTTTTGAGGCTGCAACCATATAAGCAAACATCACTCAAAGACAAGGGTTGTCAAAAGCTCTCTCCAAAATTCTACAAACCATACCAAGTACTTCAGCACATT
This sequence comes from Pinus tabuliformis, assembly GCA_031772625.1. Lineage (NCBI taxonomy): Eukaryota > Viridiplantae > Streptophyta > Pinopsida > Pinales > Pinaceae > Pinus > Pinus tabuliformis. Next base: position 624,121,694 of record CM062807.1, on the reverse strand, counting down.
GGAGAAGTGGCTTACAAGTTGGCTTTGCCACCTACGGCAAAAATCCATCCAGTTTTCCATCTATCGTGCCTCAAGAAAGTGATTGGGAAAAATTGCCGAGTTCAAACCAGACTACCTGAATTGGACGAAGAAGGGTCAATCTGGCTTCAACCCGAACAGGTTCTAGACACGCGAAGCAAGCACCTGCGCGGCCGCATGATTAAGGAAGTCCTCGTCAAATGGAAAGACACCTCTCCGGAAGATGCAACTTGGGAACCAGCCACTATTCTTCAGCAGTTTCCGCAGCTTCAGCCTTGAGGACAAGGCTAGTCTTAAGGGGGAGGGCATGTTAAGGTCCCACCCTAACCCCTTATTTAAGTCATGGGATCACGTCATAGTCAAGAGTCAATAAATCCCATATTAATATTTGTAAGTGGTTAACCCGCAATTAATGACGGGACCACAGTTAGTTGCAAATGGGCCGTAGTATTAGATAGATGGTATTAATAAAACCCACGGTATTGGCCCGTGGTATTGCATGTATGAGTCATATATAAAGGATAGAGACTCCCTGCGAGGAGCATTGTGTCTTATTTTTGTAGTCAAGCTCTACTCTATTGGAGGTTGCCCCCTCGAAGAGGCAAGTGAACATTACTCTCTGAATAATAAAATCATTGCTATTCTGTGTTCTGGGTATCTTTTCTTCGCATATTCTGTATTTGGGTATCATTTTGCAGGCTAAGAGCATAACATTCAGCTTTTAGATGGCCTCCTCCAATGATTTAGGCTCATCAAACTCAATCTGGTCTTTGTATGCTACTGGTAGTCCACTGATGAATCTCTGAACCTTGGCCTTCTCCTCCTTGAGGTAAGGCACATATCTCAACAGCTTCAAGAACCTCATATTATACTCAAAATCTATCTTGGAACCCATATACAACCCATAAAAATTCTTATCTCTGTCATCATAGTACCTTTTCAACAAGTACTTCTTCATGAAGAACCTCTCAAACTCATTCCATGTTCCTGAATTCCTCTAACATTATTCACATCTTCCCACCAAATATCTAATTTACCTTTAAGATTGAAAGTGGTTATCTTTGATTTCATATTTCCTGAGTAATCATGGAATGTGAAGAAATTCCTCATACCAAGAAACCATGCCTCTACATCCTGTGATTTCTTCATCTCTCCATCAGATGTAGGTGGCTTTTATTTCTTAAACTCATCCAGAAAATACTGCTTGTCACTCCTCTTGTAAGGATGATGATGATGATGATCATAATTCCTGTTATAACTAGAACTAGAATAGTACATGTGTCTATCACCCCTCCTATTCAAAGTATCGAAGGACCTTCCATCTCTAATTGTGTCTTGTCCATAGAACCTATACTCACAATGAGATCTATTGAAATATGCACCTTTAGTTATGTCTTCCTACTAATGGGTGATCCGATGTGATCACTATCACTACAATTTTGAGAAAAATTAAAATATCAATGCATTTACCTCTACTTGTTTCTCATGTTCCTGTATGATTCTATCATTGTCTACCTTACAACTACTTATCACAAGAGTGCCAAACACCACGATGTCCATCTGATCCATAGGGAGAGACTCGAGAACTGTAGTCTACCATCTTGCTAGCCATCTTTAACATTCTTCTTGAAAGGTATATCATGTCAGCTAAACCAAATCACACTAAACCAATGTACCTTAGCATAATTCAAGGAGTATACCTTGTCTACAAGATCAAAAAATCGAAGTAATACATGTATAACATAATTATGATAGTATAGAGAAATATAAGACATAAACATGTAACCATATATCCATCATTATAACTAGAGTCCAGTCATCAATGCATGACCATATCAACTACACATACCATGAACTCATTTATCACAACAACAACCATATCACTGTACATTTGACAACATGTAAACATTGACACGTGTAAATAACATGTAACCAATGATACACTCCTGATGACACACTTCACAACAACAACATCTTCTTTCACATGGGGACATCATGACAACCATGACCGACACCATTCATATGGAACAAGCATTTGAGGATGACTAACACACATGCAATGGACATGAATGAATGACCGACACACAATGCATCTAGTCCGAGGGGTGGACCATGCTCTGATACCACTATGTAGTGCCCTCCTCCCACATCTACCCAAGTAGCTAACCAATTAGGGTAAACATGTGATGAGAAGTTAATGTGGTATGATTAGACCTCCTAAGTCACTTTAAGGAAGTGGAACCGATAGAAACACTCCATACAATCCTTCCACATCACCAACAAGACTTCCAAGAACTCTTCCAACTTGTATGGTAATGAGCCCATAGGTCTTACTATGTTCTTAGACCAATTAAACCACATATGCTCCCATGATACGGGCATGCATGTATCCACAACGCTCTAAATGATCCCACAACATAGTGTTCCAATGTCCAGGGACTATCCTAATTAATGATGTGCCAAAATCCGCATGATTTGAGACAATTTTTTAGGCCTAGATCCCATATCACTTCCTAGAACTCAATCACACTTCCTGACTCCATGATTTACATAGCGAAAAAACTTACGAATCAAAAACTAACTTCGAGAGTAGGCTTGACCATCCCTAACCAGAACTGACATTGTTTCAAACACTTGGCATGAATGGAATCTACAAGAAATGAATACAAGACAAATCATAAACGGCTGATAAATCATATGGGATTTGACAAGAAGGATCACCACCCTCTTCCCCTATCATTTTTAACATCAATTAGTTCTTCCATCCATTATCCTTTCAGTTACAAGTAAATATATGAAATAACCATGACAATAACCAGTCATATAACCATGATTATAACCAGAATTAAGGCATGCAAATAACAATAAGATAATAGCAATTCAAGCCACATATTAACCACAAAAGAATCAAGAGAACTTAGCTTTTATTAACATACAAAAACAAAACCATGTTCGAAACTTCCATGTACCACCTAACTGTAGACATGGCTGAACCAAATTTTTTTTTTAGTGAATCACCCCCATACCATATTCCAAGAATTAATGTGGGATATCATGGATAATATAATCCAAAAATAACCAAGGTAATCTAGAGGTTAAGCCACCTCCACCCTAACCAAAACGTGATCTCACCAAAACCGACATCGAGATAACAACACCGAACCGAGCTAGGAATGCCTCCAAACTGCATCACTATCCTTGAGGAATTTTTTGTGTCATTATCTCTTATGCTTTACCACAATCCACATTAGATAACTAGGCTTGAAACCAAGACACAATTTATTAGGATTTATTGCAATCCACATGGAACACTCTGCGCTAAACCGAGACTCCACCCTCAGGCTTTACCGTATATGCTACCAAAACTGATCAAGGGATTCCTAGGCCTTTGGGATTTTCCTCAGACCACCTCTTCCCCAGATGGTGAGACTATTTGACAATTGTAGAACTCAATACCGATAAAACAATTCCATCACACCATGACTATTCGGAAAAATCAAAGGGTAGGCTAAAAACCACTGTCATAACCCGACAAAACCATGGCACCGCAACAAGAGAACCATAAAACAACATGAAAATCCATGCATTAAGAAACTAGCAAGGAAATCACAGATGCAATATGTTAGTTGCAAGTATTCCTGCTGAAGTTGCTTGATCCTACTCTTCCTTGCTCTCCTTTGCTTGCTTTTTCCCTTCCTTGCTTTGAAGCTAGAGTGCTCCAAGAAAACTCTAAGTGTCCCCAGAATCCTTTTTATTAGTTAGGCTTCTATTTTCTTCATTTTCCATTATTTTCCTTCAATTTTCTCCTCACATGCAACATGTGACCTTTCACCTCCCTTTTCTCCTATCTTCTATTATTTTCATAAATAAATGGGCCAAAAATGTATTTCTTCCTTTTTAATGCCTTTGCCTTTGCCAATTTCTCTTAGCCATAAACACATCCAGTGAGTCTCACTAGGATATATTTTCCCTAAATTCAACTTGGAATAAGTGTCGCTTAACTGTGGTCTTATTTTACCATTATCTACTTTTATTACATGAAATTTTAACCATCGGTTGTTAAATTTGTCATATAACTATCTATTTTGCTTAAGTGATCCCCATCTAGGCCCATTTTAGTTAATCCGTTATATTCTTCTACCCTCTACTGCAATTTTACCTCATGTATAAGGTTTAATTCGGGTGTTGAAAATTTTGGTTTTATTCATCTCTTTTTCATGATATTATTTACTTAATTTTTCTCACACCCAACAAAACAAATCAAGAACAGTAAAATGAGGAAAGAAGAAAGAAAAACAAAGAAAAGACCAAAACAACAACACAAAGCATGGCCATGCTCACAATCAATCCAAATAGAAACATGTAGTTAAATGAAAATTAAACAAACTATTGCATAGCACATCAAACATTCCATAGTCACTTTAGCAAGAGCACTAAGTAGATGCACAAAATTCGAGACAATGTATTTCCCAAGATCTTCAACAGTTTTAAGGTTCCAAAAATTGCTCTAAATAGCTGAACACAACTTTTTATTATTTTAGATAGATGATGGAAATACTCCCTCATCTCTATCCCTCTTTGAATGAATTCCTTCAGTGTTGTTTGTTGTTGGTTCATGTGTCTCGGATCGACACAGGGTATCCCTCCTTTGTCGTTTGTTAGGAAAGTCTCTCCGTAGGTGTCCTACTCAACAGTTCCATCAGGCTAATGGATTTCTTTTCTCTCCATATTTATGAGGTTTCTCTCTGGTTTTGTGATCATGACACCCTTCTATATCTCCAGAGGTTGGTCCATGTTGGAATAACCCTTGCATGAAGGACATGTGTTGTATCAACATTATGTTTAGATTTTCATGCTCTTTTTTCTTTCTAATGCTTATTTCATTCTCTTTTTTACAATTATTCAACTCCTCTTTCAATATCCTAAGAGAATCCAATCCATGAAGGGAACTTTCCTCTTGTTGTTTATGATTATCTTGGACCATACTATGATGTACCATTATGTTGTCCATTCCTCTATTCCTTGTTGTAGATTGTATCTTCTTCTGTGTTACTGTAACAACCCCATGTAAATAAAATAAGACCAAGGTCATGGGACATGTATTCCTAGCTGAATGTTTGGAGAAACATAGCGATGAGTATCAACTGTGATTAATTAATGGCTATGGAAATTGGAAAAGGAATTGGCAAAGGAAAAGTGGCAATAATTAGCATTTATTTATGAAAATAAAGCAAAATGAAGAAAATAGAGGCCTCAATGATAAAAAAATATTATGAGGATTAGTTCATAACTTTTGTTAGTTGAGGTTTTGTCAGTTCATTTTTAGAGCTCTCATTAAATACTTTCATACCCTTGGACACTTAGAGCATTCTTGGAGAATGCTCAGAAAACTATAGTATTCACTTTGATTTCAAGAAAGAAGGAAAATAAAATAAAGGAGTGAAAGGAAATAGGTCAATCAACAACTACAATATGATTTGTTTGCGGGTAACAAGTTGCATGTGTAATTTCCTTGCTTATCTCTAGATTCTTGGTATATGAATGTGATTTTATCATTGTGTGTTGACATTGGCACGAAGATTTCCTGGATTGATAATGGTTTTAGCCTTGCCTTTCCATTTCGTGGAGAGTCATGGTGTTTTGGATTTTCCCACTTTTTTTTGCTGAATGGTTTTCAGGTTCCCAATGGCTGTGGGTTGGAAAAAATTCTATGGAATCCATGGAACAACTTGGGTTGGGTTACTAGTTCCTCGAGCTCGGTTGGGATAAACTCTCTAGAGCCCTTGGTGGGTTGAGTTACTATTCCCTAGAGTCATGGTTGGAACAATCACTCTGGAACCCTAAAAGGTTTTGGGTTGAGATACTAGTTCCTGGAGCCGAATACAACTTTAGTGGAGATCAATATGGTTGATGTTAGTGATTTCTAGATCATAGAGGTGGAATCAAAATGGTTGAGGGTTGAATGGGTTGGCCTCCAGAAACCCTAGTTTGGTTTTGTTTTGGTGTATTCTATGAGATCCCACATTCATGTTTGGAATATGGTGTGGGGGTGAGTGCATGAAAGAGAGATTTGGTTCAACCCAATCTATAGTCAGGTGGTACGTGGAAGTCCTTGACTTGGTTGGCATTGTCATATATTAATAAGATTTATTTTCCTACTATGTTCCATGAATATTTGTAGTGATTATGTTGGTGATATTATGGTTGCGTTTCCATGGTTTATATGTTGGTTATTTATTGGTTATATGATTTATGTTAACTATGGCTCTTGACATGTTTTTATGAATATATGAATGGTTGTTGAATGCATCGACTAAAATGTTCTATTGTAACTAGCTAGAGAGGGATTACAATAGTGATTCTCTAGTGAGGACTATCAATTTCTGATAAGATATGCATTCATGACCTGAAGCTTACATTTTTTTCCATATGTTTGACAAAATTTATGTTATGGATTAGGTAGTCTAGACCAAGTTTCTAATTCGAGTTTCAATTTTTAACTTTGTGATCATGTAAATTATGATTCTAGAAGGTCACAGATAATTCTGAGCAGTGGTTTGGACGCTGGCATAGAAAGGTGGCATAAATCGTGGAACCACATGCTTATAATTGATAAATTTAGGTCATAACTACATTTAAGTAGGCCTATGTGTGAAATTGGAGGACTATAACCACACCCTTGCCTTGTTATGCATGAAATTAACGTGTTAGGTTTTAGAAAAAAGGTTGCATCTCATGGATTGATCACCTTGAGTGATTGTTTAGATCTTGAGTGATTTGTAGTCCCTACATGATGTCAGTATGTGTCTAGATTGTAGGCCCCACTTCCTTAACTATAACTTGGAGGTCAAGTCATGTCATAGTGACACTTGTCTGATGTTTACCTTAGTGGGCTTGTGAAATTGGATAAATATACGAGGAGGTGTTTACAATTTTCACACACACATAAATCTTAGTTATATAAAGCATAAAATATTTAACTTATTACGTTGTCATGCCAACGCTAAACATGATGATCTGAAGCATGTTGATCTACCATTGTTGACACATCTAAAATCTATGCCAGTCACATATTCCAAGCATTTAAAAAAAGGAATATCATCAAGTTTGTAACCATATGAATAGTAGGATTTAAATGAACATTTCATCAAGGTTAGCAACCCGAAATTTGGGAATTCAAGGTAAACATATATATATAAAATAATTTACGAAAAATATTTTAATCATTTGCATGTGACCCTCTTCAGGTCTAGAGTTGAACCTAAGCTATTATACTAACATTCTCTTTCATGGCCCATCCAATACAAGCATTGAACCATTCCTAGATACCACTCAATAATTCTCCTTCCTACCACCTTAAACCTTCTTGGGATGTGCGATGTGTTATTTAATAATTAACTTGACCTCCATGGGGCCTTATGAATGTCAGGTTACAAAAATACTCTTCCTTCAAACCTTGAAAAATTCAGCATCTGATATTAACATCATATTTATATCATGATCAAAAAATTTCCAAAAATATAAGACTTATCCAAATATGACTATCAAATCAAAATTTATGCCCATTTGAAGTTTTACCAACTAGATAATGCCATGCTAGCAAGGTACCAAAACATGGCACCCACATACATCCGTTGTGGGCCTTCCATGTCATCTCTCTTAGTCCCGTACCTCTGATGGTCCCTTCATGGCATCCATGTTGATGTGTTTTAGTGTATCAACACCTTTCACATGTACATAAGGTCATGGGTTCCAATAGCCCAAGCTCACTGCATTTTACACCGTTCTCCCTTATTGACAATCCACCTATCCATGTCATCTTTGTCATGGGTAATTTTATCAACTCACAGGACATTGAAACCAGTGGGATTCACTGATACAAATTTAATCCTTACCATCCACTCCTTCAAGAAACCTATAGGAAAAAGGAACTAGTGTTCTCCACCCACCCATAGGATCTCTCCAATAATCCAAAAGATAAAGAGTATGGCGTTCTCCACCTGCACATATGACATCTTAGCCACGGTTTCCTTTCAAGAACCTATTGGATAAAAATCTTGGTGGGCTTCACCAACACATATGTCATCTTGATTGCATCTCCTTCTAACTTTACCCATTTCAAATAACTTGGATATCCTAGGGCCATAGGTTCGTGAGACATATCCCCCTACAAAAATGTCATCCTGACCATAGTTCCTTTAGACTTCACCCCATTTAAAATCTACTTTAAGATATTGGGGCCACATGTATGTGTATATGCGATGTTGGTTGCAACTTATTTTGACTTCACCGCATTTGAAATCTACTTAGAGAGCTCGAGGCCATGGGCCCACAAGACATATCCAACAACATTTTATTAGCAAATGAATACAAATGGGTGACTATTTAGACGTTAGTTCTCTATGGTTTTGGTAAAAGAAACGAATGTGAAGAGGCTAGAGATGATGAGTGAATAATAGTAATGAGGAAAAGGGCCTCTAAACACTAGAAAATAATAGTTTTAGAGTTAAGAAAGGGAACAAGCCCCAACACCAATCCACACCGTACACATGAGATAGCAAGGGAAATACACTATTTTACTCAAATAATATTTGTTTACTATTAAACTCATTCAAAAATCCCCGATCAACAATTGACTCATACCAAAAAAAATTATAAATCATTCATCACAATAATGAGTAACATAGTCCATAATGACTTAGCATAGTCACACAGATTCACATGCGAATCATGAACAACATAGTCTAGACATACATTCCATCTATGAACATAAAAACTATCACACCATCTATGAACATAAATTTTAACACAAATGATATCTACTTATCTTTGTGTTTTAAGAAGGTTGGAAATGAATGGAGGCATTCTACTCGCCTCCCAACCATGGCCCAACTATACTATAGTATTTATTGCAGCTGACCAACCCAAGCTGGATTCAAAGTTTAAGGAGATAAATTTCTCAAAGGAGTTCCACACTATTAACAAGACAACAAGACTAGAACCAGAGTGCACTATCTAGGTGGTTTATCAACTACCTCATGCAGTAAACAACATAATGACTCTTTTGCCTCTATAAAATATGTCACAAGGGTTCATCCAAGGATTAGTGAAAGTTTTCTCATTTCTATGAGAATGATATCACTCTATGGGTGGTTTATCGCCCCATTTAGAAAGCTACAAATGTTTCGTCATCTCTCTTGCAAGTATTAAGTGAATCAATTCCTCCATTGAGCCTTCATTGGCGAACCAGTCACATAAATACAACCATATGCCAACATGAACACACATGGGAACTATGTCTCAATACAGAGAGTTGTTTTTCTTCTCGAATGCTATGCTTCAATGCTCCTAGACTCTCACTATATTTTCTTCTATTCTTCTTGTTGTTATCCTATGCCTTGATTCTGTGCATTCTATGTATGTTTCCTTCTTCCTCATATGTGCTACTCTAATGATCCTTCTCTCTATGATATCTCATTGCTATGTGTGCATTGCATACACTATTACTGTCCATTGATGTTTCCTACTTCCTTCTATTTTCTTTTTTGTATATGATTTTCTCTCAACATGTCCCATGAGAACATGGATAACACAAGCTTCATCCTTCACTTTAAATTATCCATAAAAAACGTCAATGGTTGTTGAGCAGACCATTAATTTTACAGGGATATAGATGAAGAAATATAAATAAGTGGGTGTGGCTTTGGTTAATCACATGCAGAAGAATATTCTTCTCTTTAGATATCTAAATCCATGTTCACTTAGGGAACTCAACAATAATTTATATTTTTACATAATTTCACATAAACAAATATACAAAATGAGATTTACATGGGAAGCAACAAAAAGAGTTGTTAAATAAATAATCAATTACTTTGAACCAATTAAATTAAATGTTAGGTTTAGTTGAAAACAATTGAGTAATAAAAGTCAAGATCTACTAACAATTTCAAATGCTCCATATTTTCAAAAAATAACAAACCAAGTTATGTAAGGAAAATAATCGTAAAACTAACAACCTCTCTATCCGAGTTATTTTACATGTTGGAGACACAAATGATCTATCCAATAATAACATAATGCATTGTGAAAAAATCTATTAAATTTAGATACATTTACAATAATTTATTTTACAATTAATTCTCAGGCTCAACATCCCATCATAAAATTTAAACCTAAAATATTTTAAAATCTAAAGCCACAAACTATTTCGAAAACTAACTTTAGGCTGATATGTGTGGTCTAATTCAGAATAGGCATTCATGAATTTCAATCCTTAAAATATAAAAAATATGAACGGTCTAGATTTAACAATGTGAGATAATTCTTAGTCGTATATATGACCACAAAGAAGGAATGAATTTTTAAAAAATAGGTTTTTAGTTTCGCAGTTGTCTATAATGCGACTTTTTGGAAGCCTTTCCGGTGGGTCTTTTCGGTCAAAATCCGGCAGCAATTTATTGGAATCGCAAGTTTAATAGCTATTTTCCACACAATCAAAGCGTCCCAGGGTTTTTTCAGGGTCATGAATCCAAATATGCAGTTAAAAAACCATTTTAACTGCAACAAATCAAGATTTAACCCCAATTTCTTCTGTCGGATTCCGTCACCGGGATCTCCAAAAAGTCGCATTATAGACAATTCCTTTAGTTTCAAACCACATTGGCTTTCCAAATTCTTACAGTTAATAACTATTTTATTAATAAGTATAAGAATTATTTTGGAATATACAATTTTTTTTTCATTCATGGTTGATGTATTAAATGTGGTTGTAAGGGATGTAGGAATGCAAATAATGTAATTGTTCTTGTTGTATCATTATTATGCATTTTTACATTTATATGTTAAAAAATGAAAAACAAAGAAAAAGAAGAAAAAAGAAAAAAGAAAATATATATATATATATATATATATATATATATATATATATATATATATATATATATATATATATATATATATATATATATATATATATATATATATATATATATATATCAAGAAAAAGGAAGAAAGAAAAAATAGAAGGGGATAAAAAAATAAAACTGAAAAAATGAAAAATATTGAAAAAAAAACAAAAAAGAAATGAAATCTCTAGAAAAAAATAGCGACGCATATTTAAAAACAGCTAATTACATTTTGAAAAGTTAATTTTCTTTATCTTAAAACTTTGGATATTTGATTTATTCAATTTTATATGCATTTGGTAATGTTGTAATACGACAAAATAATTTTTCCTATTGTGAATAAACAAAGCGCTGAAAGCAATGACTAAGATTTATTCCGCCGAGATCTATAGTGGGCAAGGCATTTCACCTCCCCCATGTGCTCTTGATAATTAACACAGGGGGGTGGAAAGAAGTATCCACCGAAACTGCTGAAGATTACGTGCAAATCACTTGGTGATTTTGGGGGGTCACCTACGAATACCGCAAACTGCTGATAGCCCCCCTCCCCCCCCGCCAAAATACCACCTTTGCTCTCCCCAATGGTTATCATCTCCGCTATTTTTCTTCTGCCACCTAGCCATTACCCTTCACCCCTCCACTCCTTCCACCTATCCTCCCACATCATTATTCCTCCACGTCACCTATTCATTAGCGTTCGAATCTCCTGGGAAATCTTATGAACGTTGTATCAATTATTCCCACCACATATCTCTTTAATCAAGTTAAGCCCATGTTGGCATTATGATACAAGTGTTTTCCTTGATGGAAACTCACATAGATGACAGTTCACAGTGCAACAAGTTAACAACAAAGAATTACATATCAGACTCCAGAGGTTGAAGAAAGAGAGTGGTTTAAGAAGTATACGCCAGTTCACTTTTTCAAAAACGATGTATACACGCGGGTCCAAAGAACAAAAAGAGCATATACGTATACACACACTCTCACAAGAGGAAAAATGTGTACATGTTGGAAAAACAAGGAAATTCAAGAGCAAAGAATACCAAGGGTCAATACCATGGTATTAGCCCACAATATTGAGCAGAGTAACGACTATTTGATTTCGCCCAAGAATACCATGGGTCCTAAGTGGCTTTGGTCAAAGGTATTGAGAAAGGCATAAAACTATATAAGGAGGAGAAGATCATTAGGCCAATTTGTCCAAGTGAACGAGTTTATGAGGAATACTTCTATCTGAAGTATATGTTATGTTGCAAGGGCTATGATTATGAGATGATCTCAAATATTTTTTGCACCTTGGATACAATGTTAGTTCAGGATCATAAGAGCTGAAATGAATTATCATTGCATGATCTAGTGTTGATTGGTCTAAATCCGAATACTAATGCATGTTTCATTCTATAAATGTTATGATCTAGGTACGAATGAAGTCTAGAATAGCTGTGCAGTTTTAAGTTAGTATTTATAGATCTATACACTGGTTTGCTTTGTTAAAAGTGCGTATACACGCTGGTTCGACACATCAAATTAGCATATACATTACGAAATATGATGTTTGAGGTTACACTTTGTTCTAGTTGTTGTTTCACAGTTCTGGTTCTACTCTGTGTTCTGGTGACAGTGCTCTGAATGTTTAGATTGATTGATTGTGGTTTTCTTCAGTGATGATGGGTTTTCAATGATTGGTTGTATTATAGTGGTGATTGATATTGAGCTTCATTGTTGATGATGGGTATAGTATGAAAATTGGATGAAAAGTGGCCTTCAGATTGTGGTGTTGTGTTCTAGGAGTATCCAGTCTGAAAATTTATGAAATGTGGTCCTTGGAGGAAGAGAAAAGGTCGTAGACCTCTATAGGCCGATGCCTACGTAGTGGTAAACATATCAGCGAGTACAAGGGCCAGGGGGTTGGAACTCCCTTCCAGTAGCAGCAGAAAAATGAGTGAAGGTTGGAACCTTCTGTAGGTCGGCACGTATGTACTAGTAAATGGATCGGCTAGTACAAGAGCTAGGGGGTTGTGGATCCCTTCCAGTAGAAGTTGGAGAATGAGAGAAGGTTGTAGCCTTCTTCAGGTGGGTTCCTACGTACTGATATGAGTCTGCACCAGTACAATATTGTAAACAGGTTTTTCTTACATTTAAAGCAGACAACAACATGTGGTTTTTGTCCCGCATTGGGTTTGCACCTTAAATCTTGGTTTTCATGTGTGTTGATCATGTGTGATGTTTTATTATGTTATTACTGCACATGGTTACTGTTTATCTGGTTAATAAATTACTAATGCACTGATGAAATATTAACATATGATGAATCAACTGAATCATAAGCTCACTGGATATATGCTAGTTGCCTTAAAGATAGTTGCGTCTACACACGAGTTACCTTCATTGAGGTAAAATATATAAATCAGAGCACGAAAAGAAAAATTTATTGATTTGACTAATACTAATTCACCTCCCCCCTCTTAGTATTATTTCCAACAATTGGTATCAGAGCAGGTCCTTTAGAAGATTCTTGATTGCTTAAAGGGAGATCTTTCAAAATGAACAATCACGAAGGCTTGGGATCTATCAGATCACCAATTTTCAATGCAAATAAATTGGTATATTGGAAAGCATGAACTAGAGCACATCCTCAGTCACTTGGAGCTGATGTTTGGGCAATTGTTGAGAAAGGATATCATTTTCTAGCAGTAGTCCCTAGGGATCCAGTAGAAAGGAAAACATATGAAATCAATGCCAAATTTGTCAACGCTTTATTTGGAAGTCTATTAGAATCAGAATTCATCAAATTCATGCACCTCAAAGCAACCAAGGAAATATGGGACAAAATCATTCAGATCTACGAAGGAGACTCCTAGGTAAAACGTCTTAAACTACAAACTCTCAGAACCTAGTATAAAACTCTCAATATGCATGGTGATGAAATTATTTCTAGTTATTTCTTGCGAGTAGATGGGATTGTAAATCATATGAGAAATCTGGGTGAAGAGATAAAGGAAGCTACTTTAGTTCAGAAAATTTTGAGATCTTTGTCTTCTAAATTTGAGTCAAAAGTGTCTGCCATATAAGAAAAACAAGATCTTCAAACTTTTACTCTGACTCAACTCCATGGAATCTTAACTACCTTTGAAATGAGAAAAGTAGGTCCATCAAATATGAGAGAAGCCTCTTTAAAAGTATCAACAAAGGGAAAAGAAAAGAAAGAGCATACTGAATTAGGACACATTTCAGAAGAATAAGATGAGCTAAATTTTGTCAAGAAGCTTCAACAGGGTTCTGAAAGATACAGAGTCAAGCTACCATTCAAATGATTTTCTTGTGGTAGAGTTGGTCATTACATTGCTAAATGCACTCATGTCAAAGGAAAGATGTCTATAGAAGGTAATAGAAGTTATTATACTCATGATGATAGTGATGGCTTGTCCAATAGTGATGAATATGATTAAGAAATTAAGCTACTCATGGAAAATGAAAATGATGCCTTAGAAAACGAAAGATTTCCTTAAAGAAATCAGTCAACTCAAAATAATTTTGGTAGAAAAGAGTACAATCATAAATACATTGACAAATCAACTCACTGAAAAGGAAAAACACAATGAAGTGTTAGAATGTGAAGTAGTAAGTCTAAGAAAATAACTTGAAAAGACAAACACTCTGAATTTTAGATTTGCTAAAGGATCAAAAACATTAGATGAAATCATTAAAGTTCAGCATTCGCCTATTATAAAGAATGGTCTTGGTTTTCATGAAGGTGAATCTAGCTCACAATATGAGGTAAGGAAATCCAATGCAAAATCCGAAATGCTCAACAAGGAGATAAGAGGTCAAACTCATCAACAACAAAGGAAAGAAAGACTTCAAAGAAAAACATTTCCACCTAACTATGGACGGGATCATTTTTTCATTTCTATGACAAAAAATGTTGAATGTCTTAATTCTGGACATGTTGCAGCCAGATGTAGAAGTAGAATGGTTCAAGACCGTCACACATAAATATCATCAATTTCCAGGGAATTTAAGGGATATTGTTTTACTTGCAATATGTTTGGTCACGAAGCTATTGATTGTGATAGAAGGAATATGAAGCATGTAATATGCTATGCATGTAACAAGTTTGGACATAGAGCAAAGGAATGCAAGAGAAAGTTTTAGTCGCCATACCAAAAGGAGAAAACATCATCACAATCCAAGGGATTGAAGAAGAAGGAATTGTTGTCAGAAAGATGTGGAATAGCTGAGTTTACAGACATAACAGACCGAGGGGGAGCTAAAAGTGTAAAAATTTAGTATTTCAATTCTCATACATAGTTATTATGAATAAAATTTGTGTATATACGTGAGTTAGAAGTTGCATTGTCATGTATATGGTGTTTTTGAGGAAAAATCTGTGGCAAAGACCCGTAAAAGTGATCTAATATGGTTTAGTGAATTATCAATTATCTGTTCTATTCGGATTGATCGTCATTACAGTCTGCTGATGATATGTGGAAGTATTTTTTTCCCTCATAAGTTCTTAATAAGTTGATGAATAACTGGTTGATGATGATGCCTTGATGATTCTTACGGATATTTGCAATGATCAGATTTGACAGTGAACAATTGTCATAGGTTCAGGGGGAGCATATGCTTCTAATAATGCATTTTTAGCATTATGTTAGAAGATATTGGTACATGAAGATGCTTATATTTCTTGATCCACATAGTTGTTTTGATGCAGATGACTCTTTTGATGATGGACGTATATAGGCTGCTGGTTTTGATAGATATTGATGGTGTAAATCATGTATGGTGTATGATAGTTGATGATGACTATGATGGTATTGTTTAGATTGTTGGTCCTGGTTATAAATGTCATGTATATAATTTGATGTAAAGTTCATGAAAATGCCTAATTTGAAACCCCACTATGCATGGGAAGGATGATGTAATAATTGTTATTTTAGTCATGTACAAACATTTCGTATATCCCCACTTGGTTGGGTGGATGAGTCAAATTTGGTGTATCCCCACTTGGTTGGGTGATTGATATATGTATGAGTCATTCACCTTAGGGAAGTCATACTCACTTGGTTGAGTTATAGAGTCATTCTTTTGAAAAATATATTTGCAGACTCTACAGGTACTGAGGGGGAGCATGGGCAGCATAATGTATATCAAAGGGGGAGAATATCATGGTCTGCCGTTTACCCTTGATGTCAATGGGGGAGAGTATCTTGGTGTTGTTGTTTCCTTCAAGTAAAAAGGGGTAGATTGTTAGCATTATGATACAGGTGTTGTCCTTGATGGAAACTCACATAGATGACAGTTCATAGTGTAAGAGGTTAACAACAAATAATTACAGAGCAGACTCTAGAGATTGAAGAAAGTGAGTGGATTAAGAAGTATACACTGGTTCACTTTGTGAAAACAGCGTGTACACATGGTTCCATAAAACAAAAAGAGTGTATACGTATAGACACACTCTCACAAGAGGAAAAGCACGTATATGTTGGAGAAAAAAGGAAATTCAAGAGAAAAGAATACCAGGGGTAAATACGATGTTATTAGCCCACAATATTGAGTGGAGTAATGACTATTTCATCCCACCCAGGAATACCACGGGTCCTAAGTAGTTTTGGTCTAAGATATTGAGAAAGGACTAAAACTATATAAGGAGGAGAAGATAATTAGGCTAGTGTTTGCAAGTGAATGGGTTTATGAGAAATACTCCTATATGAAGTATATGTTATGTTGCAGAGGCTATGATTATGAGATGATCTGAAATATTTTGTGCACCTTGGACGCAATGTTATATCAGAATCTTAAGCACTGAAATGAATTATCATTGCATGATTTGATATTGATTGGGCTAGATCTGAATACTAACGCATGTTTCATTCTGTAAATGTTATGATCTGGGTATCACTGAAGTTTGGAATAGATGTACAGTTTTAAGTTATTATTTTTAGATCTACACACTCGCACGCTTTGTTAAAAGCTCGTATACAGGCTAGTTTGACACATCAAAGTAGTGTATACATTATGAAGTATGATGCTCGAAGTTACAATTGGTTCTAGTTGTTGTTGCAGAGTTCTGGGTTCTCCTCTGTGTTCTGGTGACTGTGTTCTTATGATAGTGTTCTAAATCTTCAAATGGATTGATTGTGATTTGCTTCAGTGATGATGGGTTTTCATTGATTGGTTGTATTACAGTGGTGATTGACTTTGAGCTTCAATGTTGTTGATGGGTCTAGTATGAAAATTGGATGAAACGTGGCCTTCAGATTGTGGTGTTGTGTTTCGAGAGTATCCAATCTGAAAATTTATGAAACGTGGTCCCTAGAGAAAGAGAGAAGGTCATAGCCTCCTGTAGGCTGATGCCTACATACTGGTAAACATATTAGCCAATACAAGAGCCAGGGGGTTGGAGCTACCTTCCAGTAGCAGCTGGAAAATGAATGAAGGTTGGAGCCTTCTGTAAGCTGATGCCTACGTACTAGTAAACAGATCGGCTAGTATAAGAGGTATGGGGTTGTAGCTCCCTTCTAGTAGAAGCTCGAGAATGAGAGAAGGTTTCAGCCTTCTATAGGTGGGTTCCTGCGTACTAGTATGAGTCTGCACCAGTACAAGATTGTAAACAAGTTTTTCTTATATTAAAATAAGATAACAACAGGTGGTTTTTGTCCCGCATTGGGTTTCCACCTTAAATCTTCGCTTTCATGCGTGTTTCTTATGTATGATCGTTTGTTCTATTATTACTGCACATCGTTACTATTTATATGGTTAATAAAGTACTAATGCACTGATGAAATATTAACATATGATGAATTAACTGAATCATAAGCTCACTGGATATATGTTGGTTTCCTAAAAGACAGTTGCGTGTACATGCAAGTTACCTTAATTGAAGTAGCATATAAAAACTAGAGTATGAAAAGAAAAATTATTGATTTGATTAATACTGATTCACCCCCGCCTCTTAGTAATATTTCCAACAATCTGTATGAGAGCAGGTCCTTCGGAAGAATCTTGTTCGCTTGAAGGGAGATCTTTCAAAATGAACAATCATGAAGGCATGGGATATGTCAAACCACCAATATTCAATGGGAACAACTTGGTATATTGGAAAACGCGAACTAGAGCATATCTTCAGTCACATGGAGCTGATGTTTAGGAAATTGTGGAGAAAGGACATAAATATCCAACAGTAGTCCCCATAGATCTAGCAGAAAGGAAAACATATGAAATCAATGCCAAAGCTATCAACACCTTATTGGGAATTCTATCAGAATCAGAATTTTTCAAAGCAATGCAAATCAACACAACCAAGGAAATATGGGAAAAAATCATTCAAAGCTACGAAGGAGACTCCCAGGTAAAACGTGCTAAACTACAAACTCTCGGAATCCAGTGTGAAACTCTCAAGATACATGGTGATGAAAGTATTTCTAGTTATTTCGTACGAGTAGATAGGATTATAAATCATATATGAAATCTGGGTGAAGAGATAAAGGAAGGTACATTAGTTTAGAAAATTTTGAGATATTTTTCTTCTAAATTTGAGTCAAAAGTGTCTTCCATAGAAGAAAAACATGATCTTCAAACTATTACTGTGACTCAACTCCATGGAATCCTAACTTCCTTTCATATGAGAAAAGGAGGTCCATCAGATATGAGAGAAGCCGCTTTTAAATCATTAGCAAAGGGAAAAGAAATGGAAGAGCACAATGAATCGAGACACAGTTAAGAAGAAGAAGATGAGGTAAATTTTTTCAAGAAGCTTCAATGGGGTTCAGGAAGACTCAGAGGTAAGCTACCATTCAAATGCTTTGCTTATGGTAGCATTGGTCATTACGCTGCCAAATGCCCTCATGTCAAAGGAAAGATGTCTGCAAAAGGTCATAGAAGTTATTATACTCATGATGATAGTGATGGCTTGTCCACTAGTGATGAAGATGATCAAGAGATTAAGCTACTCATGGCATATGAAAATGATGCCTTAGAAAAGGAATATTTCCTTAAATAAATTAGTCAACTCAAAATCAGTTTGGCAGAAAAGGATACAATCATAAACACAGTCACATCAACTTACTAAAAAGGACAAACACAATGAAGTGTTAGAATGTGAAGTAGTAATTCTAAGAAAAGAACTTGAAAAGATAAAGACTCTGAATCTTAAATTTTCTAAAGGATTAGAAATGTTAGATGAAATCATCAAAGTTCAGTGCTCGTCTATTATAAAGGCTGGTCTTGGCTTTCATGAAGGTGAATCTAGCTCACAAGATGAGGTAAGCAACTCCAATGAAAAATCTGAAATGCTCAACAAGGAGATAAGAGGTCAACCCCATCAACAACCAAGGAAAGAAAGACTTCAAAGAAAAACATTTCCTCCAACCTATGGAAGGGATAATTGTTTCTTTTCTATGACAAAAAATGTTGAATGTTTTAAATGTCATAATTTTGAACATGTTGCAGCGAGATGCAGAAGTAGAATGGTTCAAGACCATCATGCAGAAAGAACATTAGTTTCTAGGTACTTTAAGGGATATTGTTTTACTTGCATTATGTTTGGTCACTAAGCTATTGATTGCGATAGAAGGAATATGAAATATGTAAGATGCTATGCGTGTAACAAGTTTGGATGTAGAGCAAAGGAATGCAGGAGAAAATTTCGGTCAACATACAAAAAAGAGAAAACATGATCACAATCCAAGGTATTGAAGAAGAAGGAATTGTTGTTAGAAAGATGTGGCATAGCGGAGTTTACAGACATAAAAGACCTAGGGGGACCTGAAATTGTAAGAATTCAGTATTCCAATTCTCATACCTAGTTATTATGAGTAGAAGTTACATATATACACGAGTTAGAGGTTGCACAATCACGAATATGGTGTTTTTGAGGAAAATGTAGTGGGAAAGACTCATAAAAGTGATCTAATATGGTTCAGTCAATTATCAATTATTTTTTCTATTCTAATTGATGATGGTTACAGTACGCTGATGATATGTGGAAGTATTTTTTGACATCATAAGTTTTTAATAAGTTGATGAATAACTGGTTGATGATGATGCCTTGATGATTCTTACTGATATTTGCAATGGTCAAATATGACAATGAATAGTTGGCACAAGTTCAGGGGGAGCATATGTTTCTAATAATGCATTGTTGGCATTATGTTAGAAGATCTTGGTACATGAATATTCTTATATTGCTTGATCCACATAGTTGTTTTGATGTAGGTGACTCTTTTGATGATAGACATATACAAGCTGTTGAGCTTGATAGATGCTGATGGTGCATATCATATATGGTCTATGATAGTTGCTGATGACTATTGGTCCTGCTTAGATTGTTGGTCCTTGTTATAAATGTCATGTATATCATTTGATGTAAAGGTCTTGAAAAGTCCTAATTTGCAACCCCACTATGCATGGTAAGGTTGATGTAATAATTTTTATTTCAGTCATGTATAAACATTTGGTATATCCCCACTTGGTTGGGTGGATGAGTCAAATTTGGTGTATTCCCACTTGGTTGAGTGATTGATGTATGTATGAATAATTGTTATTAGGGAAGTCATACTAACTTAGTTGAGTTATGGAGTCATTCTTTTCAAAAATATATTTGTAGACTCTGCATGTACTCAGGGGGAGGATGGGTAGCATAATGTATATCAAAGGGGAAGAATATTTTGGTCCGCCCTTTGCCCTTGATGTCAAAGGGGGAGAGTATCTTGGTATTGTTGTTGCCATCATGTCCAAAGGGGGAGATTGTTGGCATTATGATACAGGTGTTATCCTAGATGGCAACTCACATAGATAACAATTCATAGTGCAATAGGTTAACAAAAAAGAATTACAGATCAATCTCTAGAGATTTAAGAAAGAGAGTGGTTTAAGAAGTATACGCTGGTTCACATTGTCAAAATGATGTATACACGAAGGTCCATAGGGCAAAAGGAGCATATACGTATACACACACTCACAAGAGGAAAAGTGCATACAGGTTGGAAAAAATAGGATATTCAAGAGAAAAGAATACCAGGGGTTAATACCATGATATTAGCCCACAATATTGAGCGGAGTAACGACTATTTGATCCCGCCCAAGAATACCATGGGTCCTAACTGGTTTTGGTCTGAGGTATGTAGAAAGGCTGAAAACTATATAAGGAGGAGAAGATCATTAAGCCAATGTGTGCAAGTGAATGGGTTTCTGAGGAATACTTCTATCTGAAGTATATATTATGCTGTAGGGGCTATGATTATGAGACAATCTAAAATATTTTGTGCACCTTGGATACAATGTTAAATCAGGATCATAAGAAATGAAATGAATTATCATTGCATGATTTGATGTTGACTGGGCTAGATCTGAATGGTAACGCATGTTTCATTTTGTAAATGTTATGATCTGGGTATGGCTGAAGTCTGGAATAGTTGTGTAGTTTTAAGTTAGTATTTGTAGATATATACGCTAGTTTGCTTTGTTAAAAGCGCGTATACACGCTGGTTTGGCACATCAAAGTAGCGTATACATTATAAATATGATGTTTGAAGTTGCAGTTGGTTATAGTTGTTGTTGGAGAGTGCAGAGTTCTGGGTTCTTGTTAGGCCCCTATAATACTAGTGTAAACCCTTATTGTTATTAGTACAACCCCCTCATTATATTGTTGTAGCCATGTTGTCCCCATCTTGTTATTATAGTGCCACATAGAAGCCCACTATTGTTATTATTGTGCCCTTACATTATTATTGTTATGTCAGCTCTGATTATATTATGACCCCTTAGACTTCTATATATAGAAAGGAGGTATTGTCATTTGTATCATCCAATAATTATTCATTTGTGTAATGTAAAGAGGTTTCCCCATCGAAGAGGCTTATTTCTAATGTGTTGATCTACCTTTTCTATCTTTTTATGAGCTCGTTTCATAAGATTTGGTAACAGAGCTTTGGATTCTAGGGTTTCGCTACTCCAAACAGGTCATCATGGAATTTTCTCTATAACTCTTTCTATATGAAGTTTCAGAAGCTAAAAACAAAACCCATTTGAGAAGAGATAGGTTTGAACCTTGGCTCAAAATTTTAGATCCTCTCACACTATATTACTGGAGATATAATCTGAGGAAGTTAGGGTGTTTGCAGACCCCCAAATTACATTTGAAATAGGTCAGCTTGGGAAAATAATCATAACTTTCTCTCTCAACATCAGATTGAATTTTCATAAAACATTATAGAGAGAGGACGGACTTTAGTTTTTTTTATATGCTTTTCAGAACCAAAGGTTAAAATAGTGACCTGTGGCAAGTTGTACAAGTTCACCCTACTGAACAAGTCTATAAGTATGCCACCATGGGATATTTGGCATAATGCTTCCTTGGAGAATCCAATCTTGATCATACTTGTGGGGTTAGAAAGAGGACTTAGAGGGCTATTATAGACCGAAATTTCAGAACTCAAAGATCTAAAAGTACATAGTTACAGTCGTTTCAAGTTCGAGCTCCTAAAATCAAGAAAAAGAGAGATGAGGAAGTTCGATGGCAAGGATCCCGTAAATTGGATACTACAGATGGAGAAATATTTTGATCTACATGGTGTACCACTATTACAAAAGGTATGTATTGCATATAATTATTTAGAACTGAATCAATTTTTATGGTATAAAGGGATTTGTTTGTGTAAACCACTTGTCACATGGTCAATTTTCAAGGAGGAAATGATAGCACATTATGCGGATACAAAGAGAAACACCTTCTTTAGCCAACTGCTAAATCTCATACAAAAGTGTTCAATGGCAGAGCACATTGAGGACTTTCAAAAATTGCATAGAAGGGTAAATGATATTCCAGAGAAGCAAAGGATTGATGTCTTCATACGTACTTTAAAGGATAACGTTCAACATGAGGTTCGTCTTTGGGAACCTGATTCATTGGAGAAGGCGTTCAGGTGGGCAAGAAAAATTGAAAGTGAAATTATGAAAATGAGGAATCCCACCACTCACGACTATAATTATGGGAGGTTTTTTTCTCCTAGCCTTCCACAACCTATAAGGTTTAAACCGCAACAATTGGAAGAAAAAAGAGAAAAAGGGCTTTGTGACAATTATGATAGAAAATGCACTAAACGTCATATGTGTGCTGAGAAGAAATTATTTAACATAGATTATGAAGAGGAGGAAGAAAAGGATCAAGAAACATCAAAAGAAGAGGATATACACCAGGAACCAACCCGAGAGAAAGAAGAAATGAATCCGACCATATCTTGTAAATCATTGGAAAGAATTACCACTCCTCAAACTCTCAAGATAGAAGGACATATCAAGAAGAAAAAGGTTCACGAAGTGAAAGATCACATAGAGTAAAAAGAAATGAATCCAACCATCTCTTGTAATGCACTGGCCAAAATTACCACTCCTCAAACTATCAATATATAACGATATATCAAGAAGGAAAATGTTCAAGAAGTGAAAGATCACATTGAGCATCAAGAAATGAATCTAACCATATCTTGTAAAGCATTGGAAGAAATTACCACTACTCAAACTCTCAAGATAGAAGGACATATCAAGAAGAAAAATGTTCAAGCAGTGAAAGATCACATTGAGCATCAACAACAAGTTCTCCAACTTTTAAAGGATAATGCCACTTTGGTGCAGAATCGAATGAAACTACAGGTAGATCAACATTGCAGTGAATTTTTTTTTGATGTATGTGATTGGGTATTTTTATGGCTACATCTCAAGCAAGCTATTTATGAGAAAAAAATGTTGGCAATACTACACGCACTTAAGAAATGACAAGCTTACCCAATGGGAATACACTCCAAGGTAAAAATGGATCATGATAGTCTTAAATACCTTTTAGAACAAATATTATCTTTATAAGAACAAAATAAATGGGTCACAAATATGTTGGGTTATGACTTTGACACCATCTATAGAAAAGGGAGGCAAAATTTTGTTGCAGATGCACTCTCAAGAAAGGATGAGGATGTGGAAGCATTGTTTTGTTCTATTTCTATTATCGAACCAGATTGGATAAACAAAGCAAGGGATGAATGGAAGAATGATGAAGAAGTGTGGCCACTCATTCAAAATTTGAAGAAGATTCCAATTCAAACAATATTGCCAGAACTTGAAGAGGAAGGAAAAATCATATTGGAACCTAAAGCAGTCACAAAAACAAGAACCCGACAACTACTAAATCGATCAATTTCAGAGTATCTTATCAAGTGGAAGAACTTACCTACTGAAGATTCCACATGGGAGGACAAGAATTTTATACAGAAGCATCAAGAACTACTCAAGCATTGAGGAAAACACTTTTTGAAGGAGAGGGGCATGTTAGGCCCCTATACTACTAGTGTAAACCCTTATTATTATTAGTACAACCCCCTCATTATATTGTTGTACCCATGTAGTCCCCATAATATTATTATTGTGCTCTATAGAAGCCCACTATTGTTATTATTGTGCCCTTACATTGTTATTGTTATGTCAGATCTGATTATATTATGACCCCTTAGACTCTTATATATAGAAAGGAGGTATTGTCATTTGTATCATCCAAAAATTGTTCATTTGTGTAATGTAAAGGAGGTTTTGCTCTCGAAGAGGCTTATTTCTAAGGTGTTGATATATATTTTCTATCTTTTTGTGAGTTGTTTTCATAACAGTTCTACTTTGTGTTCTGGTGACTATGTTCTAGTGACAGTGTTCTGAATGTTTAGATTGATTGATTGTGATTTGCTCAGTGATGAAGGGTTTTCAGTGATTGGTTGTATTACAGTGGTGATTTATTTTAAGCTTCAATGTTTTTGATGGTTCCAATATGAAAATTGGATGAATCGTGGCCTTTAGATTGTGGTGTTGTATTCCAGGAGTATCCAGTTTGAGAATTTATGAAACGTGGTCCCAGGAGGAAGAGGGAAGGTCATAGCCCTCTATAGGTTGGCACCTACGTACTGGTAAACATATCAGCTAGTATAAGAGTGAGTGGGTTGGAGGTCCGTTTCAGTAGCAGTTGGAAAACGAGTGAAGGTCAGAGCCTTGTTTAGGCTGATACCTACGTATTAGTAAATAGATCGGCTAGTACAAGATATAGGGGGTTGTCACTCCCTTCCAGTAGAAGTTGGAGAATGAGAGAAGGTTGTAGCCTTCTACAGGTGGGTGCATACGTACTGGTATGAGTCTGCATTGGTACAAGATTGTAAACATGTTTTTCTTATATTAAATAACACATTAGCAGGTGGTTTTTGTTCCGCATTGGGTTTCCACCTTAAATCTTGTTGTTCATGTGTGTTGCTTATTTGTGATGGTTTATTTTGTTATTACTGCACATGGTTACTATCTATATGGCTAATAAAGTACTAATGCACTGATGAATGATTAACACATGATGAATTAACTGAATCATAAGCTCACTAGATATATGTTGGTTGTCTTAAAGACAGTTGTGTGTACACGTGAGTTAACTTCATTGAAGTAGCATATATAAATCAGAGTATGAAAAGAAAATGTTATTGATTTGACTAATACCGATTCACCCCCCCAACCTTTGAGTATTATTTCCAAGTGCTCCATAAACGTTCAATTGGTCATTATATAACTATTTCACTTGTTATAAAAAACCCTTTAACGCCAATTATTCATTTCCTTTGCTCACCATTGATTTTGCTAAATGAAGAACTGTCTACTACCAACTGTCAGTGTTTTAACAATTTTTGTCCTTATGCACAATTGATAACTTTCATGGGTAAGCATGTTCTTCAACCTTATTCTCAAAAAATTCCTTGGCATTCTCTTCTGTACCTAGTTTTCGTCCTCTACAATGTCGAATGGTAATAGAAATGGAAAAGCTACAAAATCCAATCCCCTTATTTCTCCAATCCTTGATTTTTGTCAAAAACCCCTTTAATAGTCACACAGCTTGTCAAAGTTTGACCTCTAAGATCCACATAATTGGGCTAAGCAAAAAAATTTAGACAAGAGCAATGAATTTAGTATCTGGTAATCCTTTCTCCCATAGTTTATTTCTCCCCGGGCTCACTTCTTCCCTCAATTCTCTGTCCAATGTCACTTTAGGTATTTACCAACTCAAAATGTCGTGATTTCCCAAAGTAATGAAGTCATTTTCCATATTTATCCTCAAAGCATATGTCAGGCCCTGCAAATTAAATATAATCCTTCTCAACACCCTTTTTCTGTTGAAATCTTAATGGAATTGTACAACAAACTCACATTCCCTCAGAGAGCCTAAAATTTTTAATATTTCCTTCCTCAGAATGTTGAGTTACCCAGGACTAGTCCCCCATACCCAGCTTCCATTTTCCCTGAAATTTCCAAGTAGGTCATTTCGATGGTAGCACGATTACTTGGGTATTACAATGATCAATGGGTAGATGACATAGTGTTAGGATTTATATCTACTTTTGCAGTTGGTAAAAAACCCTCTCTCGTTTTCAATTACAGTGAGTTTTTGGCAAATGAAACCCATGAACAATTTCAAATACCAGTCAGTCCTAGCTTACCTTATGCTATATTATCAGGCAGATAAATTCAAGATCACTTTACAGAAAATAGATAGTGAAGGTTACCCTTGGTCATTTATTCACTGGAGTTCTCTGGTTAGAAATAACTCAGAGGAGTATTCCTATAGTGATTTTATTAACAAATTCTTCTATACCTCACTATGTTTGTTAAGAAACGATGTAATCCAAAGGATCCCTCATGAGATTAAGAAATTTTTACACGTATCAGAGAAGGACAAATTGGGATATTGGTATTTATACCAGAATTATACTGAAATAAGAGCTTATGGATCAAAATTGCCTCCCTAAATGTTGCCATTTTTTGTACCTATTAGGGTTTTTGCAATGAGGTAAAGTAAACAAATGTTAAAAATGGATGAATTAAATTTTGTTTCATACAAGAAGAGGGCAGAAATCAAGCTCAAAACACATATAGGACCATACATCATCAACACTAGAGTTGTTGGAAACGAAATAGATACAATCTTAAGTCAAACGAAGTTCAAGATCGACTTCTCTTGGTCATATGATCCTTAGGGTATTATTTCTAGGCTCAGTCTAGAGCAGAAAATAACCCCTTATGCACAAACACCAAGGCCTGGGATTGAGCAATATGCCAACCAGGAAGAACGGATAGAAGGTACTTTACAGGAAGTCGAAGAGCGAGTGGTCACTCGGCACATATTTATAAAGAGAAGGAGCGTAAAAGAAAAAAAAATCAATGTCTCTTACACACTCTAAAAATCCAGATGCAGAGTTCATTATTTTTAAAATGAAGAAGAAGGACCTGAATGATACTTGAAAATCAGATTCTCCAATTCAACCTCTTTTTAGATCTCAAATAATAACTATTCAGGATGAAACTGGAGATAAATGAAACACATAAAAGCCATCCATAATGATCTTATCAGGGACAAATATTACTCCTTCTATTTAAGTAGAAGAAATAGTATAATCAAATACTATTGAAGGAAATGTCCAATCTCCAATATCCACGAGTTCATAGATTTCTACTGAGTAGAGTATCTGTTCCAGATACAGAGAAATAAAGTTGAAGAGTGAAGCTCTAAAGGCTTCTACTTACTCCGAGTTTTGAAAGAAAACAACCAAAACCTAACATAGAATACTTTTTTCATTTGATGCAGAGAAGGGATAGTTTTAGATGACCTTCATGGAACCACGAGTACCAACTCCCAGGAGTGTTGAAGATTATAAAGCCTCCACCTTTTCCATTGATACCGAGAAAATTTATGAAATTGATGAGATCATTTTACATAAATAAACAAAGGAGACTACCTTTTCATCACTCACTAGTTCAGTAGTGATTGTTTCTAAATTGCAGTAATCTCTAAATAATATGAATTTCGAGATGAAAATTGAAAATACGTCATGATTTGTTAAAGATAACATGATCAAATCCCTAGCGGATTTGGTCATAAGTTTAGGATATGATCCTAAAGATGTTAAAGCAGCAAAAGACCTCATAAAAAACAAGGAAGCAGATATCCAAACATTAAGGAAGCAACTAAAGCTACCCTCTACAAAGAATCCTCAAGCTAAAGTGGTTGCCAACATAGAAACATAAATAGAGAAACTCTTTAGTATAGTAATTAATCAAAATGCACATATTCAAAAGATGGAGTAGGGCATGGAAGAATTGTTAAAATAAAAACAACAGTGGGAAGCAGTAGGAGTATCTACCTCAAGCACAAGTACAGAGGTATAAAATTCAACGAGGGATACAATTTTAGAATCCAGAGAAGAGCTTACTAGAGCTTTGGTTGAATTACCGGTTGTTCAGTTAGAAAAGGATAAAATATGAGCAAAATTGGCTAAGATGGAGGAAATTAAACTTAAAATTGATAATGCATATCTGTCAGAATTGCAGGAAAATTATAAACTCATGCAACAAGTGCAGAAATATGAATATGAATCCTTTGTAATCCAAATTTTAGTTGAGGCTAAAACCAATATTTGGTAGAATATAAATTCCAATATAACAGATATGTGGCCCTCCATACAGATTATCTTTGAACAAGGAGAGCTTGTACATAGAGTTAAGGAAACCATAGAAAATACAAAGGTGGACTTAGAACACAGACCGAAAGAAAAAGAAACATCATCAAGTTGTTGAATTCCAAAACCAAGAAGGAACTTTAAGAACTCAATATTACAGATAGAACAAAAATAGTCATGGAGGTCAAGAGGGTCTTAACAAAGAAAAATTTAATGATACATCTGGAAAAAGAATCCAAGGATATTGAGTTATAGGTCAAGAGATTCAACAGGAAATTCACTTTGTTGTAGGAAAAGGCTTACCCACACTAAGGAATTATAATGGAAAATTGATCCCATTAGAAAACTATCAAGAACAATAGCGTAACATAGGTGTTGAGGTTTCCAAGTTTGCAAAATCCAAATGTGTTATCAGAGGTGAAGATTTTATATAGGGAATACAATTTGATTTGAATATCCAGCATGAAGTCCACCTCCTGTTTGTAAATAGACCTACTTTTGACACTTACACCAAGGTGGATGAAAGGTTCAGGAATATGATTGGATTTTCTATCGCAAGTGAAGAGACGTGGGATAGGCTACCAGAATTGGTTGAATGAAGTGTAACTGCAGTTCAATATTTTTAGCATAAAAGGAATAGCATTCTAGCAAAGCAGTAACATTGATTACCTGATTCGTATAGAGCCTCAACTACACAACATTTTCCTGGTAGATTTTCCTATTTCTCTTCCATATTTAGAAATATTTGTGTTTTCGAACATATATTATTTTGTAAAATTATTTAGTTTGGAATCTGATCTCATATTCAACATTTTCTATAAGTACTTAGAAATAAGACTTAGAAATGGTTGAGTCATTGTGATAGACTTTTGAGCAGACTTGTATCCTTCAAAGTTATTTCTAAGATAATCAAAGGATTGTAAATTCATTTTAAAACATATTTTGTTCCTGTAAGTATTTCTTTGTTATTATTTTCACTCTCTTTTATCTGCATATGTTCTGAAGTTTATGTGAGCTCTGGTTAATATAATATTGAGTTCCAATTTGTATGAAATCTCCCATGAAGTTATAGTCTATTACAAATATTAGTTAATTAAATTGTATGTTTGATTTAACTCCTCTACATCAATAACTTGTCATCTTCCCTTAAGTTTCTTAACATATATTGTTTGGCTGTAAAATTATTTTACACACATCCACTCTATATGATGGTTATATAATTTGTTTGATCTTTAACAAATCATATAATTTCTAAAGTTTCAACCTTTCACAACTAAATCAGAGCTATGTTACTGTTTAGAGGTGAAGAATCAACCCTTATATTTAATCATAAATAATTAAGAATTGCACCTATTCAAATAGTTTAGAGCTTTGGTCATCCAAAAAAATTTTAAAAACAAAAAAAAATTTTAGATGCTCTGGCATAATTCCTAAGCTAGAATTATCTATGGAGGTACAACATTAGACTAGTGTCGTTGTCGGGGAATGAAATTCATGAATTATTTTCCCTCGGACAATGATTAAATCTTCTCTTTTAATGGTGAATAAAAGGTTAGTAGGTTAGAAGAATTCACCTAGCGATTCCACAAAAAATAGACTGGCTTCACATAGACACACTAGGTCTTTCTCACATCCACAACATTATTCTCCACTATCAGATGTTGAGACACTGGTAAGAATTGTCTCTGCAAGACAAGGACCAGAAGCCTCTACTTTTTCTTCTATAGTTCATCCATCTGAAATTGTTTCTGAAAATGATCCTTTTAGACCTATTCGAATTCGTCCTAAAATATCAAATATACCACCAAAAGTGTTAGAACTACTAATCTAAAGGAGTTGATTTGCAGTCAATTTTCATTGTTTATCAGTTAGAATTTTATTAGATTCCTGAACCTCTTTCAGAATATCCTAGATTAGGAAAAGGATTAGGTCTAGAATTACCAAAATTAAAAGCTAGTGATTCTATTTCTTCAATAATTCACACTTACCCATCTACTTCTATTAGCTATGAGGAAAATTTTTCTGTTTACACAAATCCCTTGGTTGATGATGATGGAAAGTTTTCTCTGGAAGAACAAAAATTAGTTATACAATCACCAAGAAAAATAAAAACTTCCATAAATTATTCCAACTTATGTTCACCCCCTACAACACCGAAAAGCTCATCCTCATCCCCTTCATCATCTTCATCTTATCAAACCTCATCCTCATATTGCTCGTATTCATATAATCAAATGGCAGGTATTCGGCCCGTCATTTAGGCTCGTTATGTAGCCTTATTTCTTCCCAATCAACTAAATAATTTCCTAGATGGATATCTGAAGCACTTACCTAGATTCAATGGTTAAACAGGTTTGTCTTTTGAAGATCATTTGAATATAGAGCATGAAGATGTCTACATGATATTATTTTTTCAATCTCTTGAAGGCAATGTTAGGATTTGGTTTAGACAACTATGAAATTGTTCAATCCCTTCTTTGAACGAATTAGTTACTATTTTTAGAAACAAATAGGGTGTTAAAAAGGATCGAGTTTACCATGTGACTGAATTTGATGACCTAAAAAGAAACCCTTGTGAACCTGTGGCTGATTTTATAAAATGATTTCATAAATTTTACAATAAAATGTCACCTGATTATAAACCACCAGTAGCTGCTACCAAAGTCAGCTTCTCTAAAGGATTTGATGACGGCTTTGTAGTTATGCACAGAGAAAGAACTTCTATAACCCTAATAGACATGCAAACCAATTCTATTGAGGTTGAGGCAAATAGATCACCCTTAGCCAAACTCAAAGCAAAGGCTGAAAAATATGAAAGGAAAATGAAAGCTAGGGAAGAAGGAGGTTCTTCTTCTAAAAGAAAAACTAAGGAATACAAAATAGAAGAAATCACTTCCTTACTTAGAAATATTTCAAATAGGATTTCAAATATTGAAACACAACCTAGAGTAGTTCAACAAGCATTAAATAGACCTCAGGCTCAGTACAAAAGAACTTTCCAGTGCCATATATTACAAAGACCTGACCCCCATCAACTAATTCAACCACAGTTGATGATTGCTGATCAAGAACCTAAAGAAAATGGACCATTAGTTAGTCATGACATAACTTATTTTCATGATCAATTGCAATAGAATGTTATAATTCCAGTTTCCAATGATCAAGATTTAATTCAAAACCAAGAAACTTCACAAGTTTCTCAATATCAAGAATTTTTAGAGTTTCTAATAGATCAATTAAATAGAACGTATGATTTGAGGCCTTGACCAGGCCCTAGTAGGCCAACCAAGAATGTTAAAATCAATGAGCCTCCAGTAAAAACTGATAAAGCCAAACAACTATTATTCAACAATTAGCTCAACCCAATGAACATAATACTCTTGAAAAAAATGCTCCAACAATTTTCAATGTAGAAAAAGAGTTACAGAGATTCAAAATCTCTATTCCATTGTGTAAACTCTGGAAAAAATAAGGATACAAAAACCAAGTATCAATGTGGATTGAATCATCAAGTATAGATGAGGAGAGGGACGTAATTAATTTATAGGATCAAAATCCATCAATGGTTTTTGGTCATAGTTCTGACATGATTGATGAGAATGTTACTCCCTTTTATGTCACTCTCAAATTTCATGATTTTATTCTATACAGTTTTATGTTAGAATTTTTGCCTCATTTGATGCCCAAAGTAATCACGGACCAATTGCAATTACAAATTACCTGACCTTACCATGATTTATACACCTTTGACTCCAAGAATGTTCCTTATCTCGGAGTGATAAAACACCTAGTTGTAAATTTAGCACAAATCCCTCTAAAGAGTGTAGTACTAGACATTGTAGTCATAGATATCCGTCCCAAATTTGGAATGTTGTTATGAAGATCATGTTATGCCAAATTAGGGTGAAACTTGAAGATGGACATGTCCTATGCTACTATCCCTATGTATGGGGGTGAACGGCTTAGGTTATACACAGAGGTAAGACTCATTAACACTATTGGTAAGGCTGATCAAGCAATAAATCTTCTCCTTTATGTTGTTGTTTAGGATTTTGGATGCTTCACAGTGTCATCTAATGATCTTGAAAATTCCCAACCTAGCATTGAAAATATTGTGAGCAAACCTAAATGTATAAAAACTGATGCGTGGAAGTTATACTTTGATGGGGCTTTTTCTAAAGATGGGGCTGGAGCATGAATTGTATTAACCTCTGATGATAAATAAAACATAACCCAATCCTTTATGTTAGACTTAGATGTTTCTAATAATGTAGCATAATATGAATGCCTACTTCTAGGACTTGAGTTAAATAAAACTATAAAAGTTCAAAACATAAGTGTTTTCTGTGACTCATAATTAATTATCAAACATGTAAGAAATCTATGCCAAGCAAAACATCCTAGGCTTAGATCTTACTAAAATGAGGTATGGGATTTTGTAGAAGACTATTTCCAATATTTTAACATCACATTCATCCCAATAGTTGAGAACATTTATGCAGACTCTTTAGTAGTTTATGCAAGCTCCTTTAAAACACCTAATCTAATGCAGTTACAATATCAAATTCATGTAAAATATAGGCCTTCATTCCATAACAATATTAAACACTCGCAAGTGTTTGAATATTATGAAAAATTGAAGAGTTTCCTGGACACAATTGATGATTTTTTGTCTAACAATGTAAAGTTTGAAACGGGAACTATAAACTCAAAATGGGAACTTTGGCCAAAAAACGCCAAAAAAACATCAAAAATAGTGCTAAAAACGAAAAGTGTGTATATTGGAACGATGGTTTTTTTTAAGGGACAATTTTGAACATGTTTTAAAAATGGCAGTCAAAACAATTTTCTCGTGCAAAATATAGCTTGAAAACGAAAAAGTGATTATACTGGAACGATGATTTTTTTGTCTAGGGTCAATCTTCAAAATTTTTAAAAAATGCTAGTAAAATGATCTAACAACATAAAAATGACTCATAACTTCTCATTTAACACCATATGGAAATCAAAAAATTTATTTCAAGAGACGATGCATACATTAGTTAGATAAATTGTCTTAAACAATTATTCAAAATCACTCATATTTTCTTGCACGCCATTAGAATTCACATCTTCAGATGAGTGACTAGATGCTGATGAAGATGTTCCATATTCTTCTCTTTCATCAACTAGTGCCCCATCTGAGTCCACATGCATGCCCATCATTTCAGGTTTCAAAATTCTTCTAGATCTACGACTAGTTTTAGCAAACTCCCATCTCAATACTGTTCCTTCTGGTAACAACATTTTTAGAATCTCTATCATCTTGAAGTGAAGAGTTCCCCTCTTTGTTCAATTGAAGTCATAAACAATTATGTCAACATCCTCCAATTTCAATATGTCTGTGTGGCGACGATTTATATTCGTACCCTTACCTTTTTTCTTTCCGCCATTTTTTTTGTCAACTACCATCTCTGGCTTATACACACCATTGAATGGGTGTGTATTTGTGGCATACCAATGTACTTCAACACTTGTAACATCCTCATTTTCTGTAAAGACCTTTATAACTTTAGCAACCCAGAATGGATAGCCATTGAGATCTCCATCTGCTAGCACTGCAATCATGCAACCCTCCTTAATATCCTGTACTGAACCCCTGTAAAGGTCTTCCATGGCTTCACGTTTTGCATGAGACCTTCTGGAACCAATGTACATCTCTCTTTCCTCTACCTTTGAATAATTAATGATACCTTGAGATTGTTGTTGTTCAACAATGTTTATTTCCTCATGTTCATTCGACACATTTTGTGGCCAAATAAATGGATTTTTCAAAGGTATATCTTCATTTGTTCTTGTTGAAATGATATCACTTTGATTATTGAAAAATGACTCCCACCAAATTTAATCAGCAATGTCAAAGTACTCATATGTATATCTAATACAAATTTTAATTTCTTCTAGGAAATCAGAATAATTTATATCCCTGTTTTGTTTTCATGCATTATGAACTTCGCCAACTGGTTGTAATAACAATATTTTCGATGCAAATATTGGATGATCTAGAATGAACTTCAAAAATTACAAACTTGATGATGGTGCCCATTCTGTAGTAGTTGAATACTTCTTTCCCCATAATAGTGTTTTTCCATCAATTTTTTTGATACGAAATTGATTTTGGAGGCTAATGTCATTAAGTTGTTCAATGCATTTCCCCTCACCATATGATCCCATAATAAACCTTTGCATTTCAACAATTTCTTCCAACACATCAAAAGTAGGCTCTAGCATGTATGATTTCTTAATACATTCAATTAATGATGGCAAGCTCCCAGCTTCCTTCCTCCTCAATGTGACTGAAAAACGACTGGAAATTTGATCAATATGGTCATGAGTGTGCCCAACAAGAAGGAAACCAACCTTTACCTTCTGAAAAATTATCAATTCAACAAGCATGTTTAGATATCCAAAAACAACCTGATTTTTGTTTTCATGACAAGTGTTGTCCAATTGTAGATACAAAACTTTAGGAAGATTGCCAGACCAATGAGAAAGCACATCATGAATTATGGTTATGGTAAGACTTGCATCATTATGAATATTTGGAGTTGTGAAGTACACCTTTGGAAACATTTTCCCATTGAAGACCATACAACGGACCAAGTGATACTGAATAAAATTTTCCTTCTGTAAATTTTTTGGTGTTCGAACAAAATGTGTTAAAAGTGTTTTCTTCTAGTCCATACCATCAATTATCAGACACAAATATTTATTCCAATTATCATAACGCTTCTTTCGATGCTCGTACAACTTTTTATGTTCATTTGTTTGTTGTTCGCGATGCTCTTGAAGTTCTTTGAAAATTGAATCTGCACAACATAAAAGAAATCCATTAAGAAATATGTTTTCATACTTGATGAATATACAATTTTGAAAGTTAAAGTTATGAATGCCTACCTCTTTCTGACCCTTCACATTTGTCCCTTTTTGATTTAAGAGAAGCACATGTACTAGAAAT
Source organism: Pinus tabuliformis (assembly GCA_031772625.1). NCBI lineage: Eukaryota > Viridiplantae > Streptophyta > Pinopsida > Pinales > Pinaceae > Pinus > Pinus tabuliformis. The sequence goes on along the minus strand of CM062807.1, from coordinate 624,086,241 downwards.
CCCCATCCTTGTCTTCTTAGGAATACAGACATTGTTGAATTCTTTCTTCCATATCTTCACAAAATATTGATATGTAATAAACCAGCCATGTCCCTTAGCATCTTCTACATATTCTTTGTATAAGTTGTAGATTTCGTGCCTCGAAAAATTATCTGGAATATCTATTGTCTCTCTCTTTGGCATACACTCTCCATGCTTTGAAAAGAAATCTTTCATCCATGACATTGTAGTGTCTGATAATGGCCAAAACTATGTTTTATGATGTACTTTAGAATAAAATGTGGGATCCTTTTCCAAATTTTCTTGAATTCTCGAGAGACGAAAATTCCCAATTGAATGAAACATTTTGAAAGCTTTCCTATTGATAAATAAAGTCTTAATATGATAATCGTAACCTGAAAATGTAGATTGCATGCACCCAACTAAATATGAATTTTGCATTCTTTTATTCATTGACAAATATCTCTTCCTACTTTCTAATGCAAATTTGAAATCCATATGTTTCAAGCAATCTTTTTGGAAAAATTCACTTGAAATGAGTGCACTGATAGAATTTCTTCTCATCAGATATTCTGCTCTACCCCTTGTATAACTAGAACATCTTGCATTGATACGAAAAGGTCTGCTCCTACTCCTCGATACAATATTTCTTGGTAAAATCTCCATCATTAGATCGTCATTTGTATAAGGATTTTCATCATCATTAAGAGGAATGTTATCCACACTATGATCAACTATGCTTTTCAAATACTGACTTGGATGATATTCTTCATCTTCCTCTTCTTTAGTGCTACTGTCATAGTCCATATAATTCGGACTCAATGGAAATTTTGACTCGATGTTTATTGGATATTCTTCCTCATGTGCATTTTCAGTGTTTCTCTCGCAGTCCATGGAATTAGGACTAAGTGTACCATCTTATCCTTCATCACTGCTACCTTTATACCTATTAGAGTTAGGACTAAGTGCATCATCCTGTCCTTCATCATTGCTGCTCTCATAGTCCTTAGAATCAGGACTAAGAGGACATTGTGACACTCCATTCTTTTGAAATTCATCATCGCGCTCTTCACCATTGTTGCTCTCATAGTCCTTAGAATTAGGACTAAGTGGAAACTGTGACACTCCATTATTTTGAAATTCATCATCCCGCTCTTCATCACTGCTGTTGTCATTGTCCTTAGAATTAGGACTAACTGGACACCGTGGCACTCCATACTTTTGAAATTCATCATCCCGCTCTTCATCAAAACTGCTCTCATAGTCCTTAGAATTAGGACTAACTGGACACTGTGGCACTCAATAATTTTGAAATTCATCATCCCGCTCTTCATCAATGCTTCTCTCATAGTCCTTAGAATTAGGACTAACTGGACACCTTGACACTCCATACTTTTGAAATTCATCATCATGCACTTCATCGCTGCTGCTCACATAGTCCTTAGAATTAGGACAAAGTGGACACTTTGACACTCCATTCTTTTCAAATTAGTTATCACACTCTTCATCACTGCTACTCTCATAGTCCTTAGAATTAGGACTAAGTGGACACCGTGACACTCGATTCTTTTGAACTTCACCATCTTGTTGTTCGTCACTGCTGCTTTCATAGTCCATAGAATTAGGACTAAGTGGACCCCGCGAGACTCCATTCTTTTGAAATTTGTCATCAAGCTCATCATCACTACTTCTTTCATAGTCCTTCGAATTCGGAATAATTGGAATTTGTAAATCTTTATTTATTTGAAATTCTCCATCCCCTCTTTCATCAGTGTCGCTCTCATAGTCCTTAGGATCAGGTCTAAGTGGAAGAATTAACTTTCTATTCATAGTGGAATATTTCCTGCTATATTCATCCATATGAATAGAGTTGTTATGCAATGAAGATGTTGATGCTATATAAAACAAAACTTCACTATCGGGACAATTCATCCCTTTCAAATAGAGGATGTTGAATGATACAAACAGAGAGTCTCCTAAAGATATTATATAGCTTAGAGAATGAAATTTTCCCTCCAAAAATTTCCCTCCCAAAAAAATTCGAGAAAATATTTCCCTCCAAAAATTTTCCACCCAAAAAATTTCGCGAAAATATTTCCCTCCTAAAAGTTTGTGAGATTTATTTCACTTCATTATTTTTATGCAATTTAATGAAAAATGTAAACTTAATGTTTTTTTATGAAATAAATCATTAAAGTTAAAATTGTAAACTACAAATTCTACCTAAGTTATTTTAATAGTCAAAGTATATAATATTTACTAAACGATTGAATTTTTTTTAAATTTTTATAATACATTATGAAACAAGTTAATCCCACATTCACCCCGCTATAAAAAAATTCCATACGGTTCGCTTTATCATATTTTCATTCATTGCCATAAAAAAGTTAACATGTTAAAATTTATTAAAACTAATTAATCCTGCATTCACTGTATGGTAAAACATCTCTGTAGTTTCACCTATATATTCCATTATCACTATTACTCATGTTACATCAAGGTTTGGTGAGGTTCGTTAAAAGACTTGGAGAGAATTTGTGGAGCAGCTACATTGGGATCAACAACATATTCAACGAAGAATTCTCGTAATTGAAAGGTCAGTTAAATTTTTTTCCTTGAAATTTCTCATATTAAATTAGTTTAACGAAGTAGATTTTTTTCTAAACTTAAATTTTTTTGTCAACCAAATTATGAAATATTTCCGCTATGAGCATGGTGGGCCCAGGGCAACCCCATCCTGTAATCAACTGGCCACCAGATTTTTGTTTTTATAAACTTAAAATTTTTTGTCAACCAAATTAACAGATATTTCCGACGTGAGCATGGTGGACCCAGGGCAACCCCATCCTGCAATCACCGGGCCACCCACTCCCTGTGCACACCCTCCCGGGACCCTCCCCAAACTCAACAACCCCTTTCCCCCTCACCCCTCAAACCCCCTTCTGCCCCACCTCCCTACCCCACACGATGACCTCACCCCTACCCGACGCACCTACCTCACTTCCCTGGACTCACCCACCTGCCCCACTACCTGATTCCCCTTCCCTCCACTCTCTCCCTACCCCACCATCACCCGTGGTCCCTTAACACACCACGACCCCCTCCCCCCTCACCCCTTGGCCCCCTACCCACTCCCTAACCTCAAACTCCCCCATCCCCCACCCCTCAGCCCTTACCCACCAACCCCCCCAAGCCCAAACCCCCCACCCCCCCAACCCCTTACCCACCACCCCCCCAACCCCAACTCCCCCCCAACCCCCCCTACCTCTGCCCTCACCCCTTACCCACCACCCCCCCAACCCTAAACCCCCTCCCCCTCACCCCTCAGCACCCCCCAAACCTGCGCCCCACCCTACCTCCCCCCCTCAGCTCCTTACCCACCCCCTACCTCACCCCTTAACCACCAACCCCCCTCACCCCTCAGTGCGCCCTCCCTAACCCTCCCCCCTCATCCTATGGCTCCCCTGCCCTTCCCCCCCCCGTATGGTAAAACATCTCCGTAGTTTCACCTATATATTCCATTATCACTATTACTCATGTTACATCAAGGTTTGGTGAGGTTTGTTAAAAGACTTGGAGAGAATTTGTGGAGCAGCTACATTGGGATAGACAACATATTCAACGAAGAATTCCCGTAATTGAAAGGTCAGTTAAATTTTTTTCCTTGAAATTTATCATATTAAATTAGTTTAACGAAGTAGATTTTTTTCTAAACTTAAAATTTTTTGTCAACCAAATTATGAAATATTTCTGCTATGAGCATGGTGGGCCCAAGGCAACCCCATCCTGCAATCAACCGGCCACCAGATTTTTGTTTTTATAAACTTAAATTTTTTTGTCAACCAAATTAACAGATATTTCCGACGTGAGCATGGTTGACCCAGGGCAACCCCATCCTGCAATCACCGGGCCACCCACTCCCTCTGCACACCCTTCCGGGCCCCTCCCCAAACTCAACAACCCCTTTCCCCCTCACCCCTAAAACCCCCTTCTGCCCCACCTCCCTACCCCACACGATGACCTCACCCCTCAAACCCCTTCTGCCCCACCTCCCTACCCCACACGATGACCTCACCCCTACCCGACGCACCTACCTCACTCCCCTGGACTCACCCACCTGCCCCACTACTTGATTCCCCTTCCCTCCACTCTCTCCCTACCCCACCATCACCCATGGTCCCATAACACACCACGACCCGCTCCCCCCTCACCCCTTGGCCCCCTACCCACTCCCTAACCTCAAACTCCCCCATCCCCCACCCCTCAGCCCTTAGCCACCAACCCCCCCAAGCCCAAACCCCCCACCCCCCCAACCCCTTACCCACCACCCCCCCAACCCCAACTCCCCCCCAACCCCCCCTACCTCTGCCCTCACCCCTTACCCACCACCCCCCCAACCCTAAACCCCCTCCCCCTCACCCCTCAGCACCCCCCAAACCTGCGCCCTACCCTACCTCCCCCCCTCAGCTCCTTACCCACCCCCTACCTCACCCCTTAACCACCACCCCCCCTCACCCCTCAGTGCGCTCTCCCCAACCCTCCCCCCTCATCCTATGGCTCCCCTGCCCTTCCCCCCCCCCCCCCCCACCCTCCCTTCCCCTGCTCCCTCCCTTCCTCGCCCCTCTACCTCCTGCTCCCTCCCTCCCCCACCACCCCCTCCCTCCCCTTCCTCCCACTTCCCCTGCCTCCCGCCTCCCGACCTCCGCCCCCTCGGACGACCACCTGGGCGCGTCGGTGGGCCGTCGGGGTGGTGCGGGGTGGACGGCCACGCCCCACCCCGCACCACCCCGGTGGCTCGCTTGAGCTGGTCATCCAATTCCAAGAATCATAAATCAACTTGTGAAAATGAATCCTCACAATTGAATAACAAGATAGTTGATCATAATATCCTCCAATTGTCAAAAAATTACATTCCCAAGGGTCTAATCCCTCTTGAGATGATATTTTTATCATAGTGGTGTTTTAAAAACATCATTATTAAACAAATCACAAGAGGATGTAGAAGGCTGTAACATTGGAACTGATGAAGAAATTAAAAATGCGAAAATTTTAGCATCCTTACCAAAGGATATAAAAGACAAGTATATAAATCTCTTAAATCATTATAAATATGTATTTTCTTGGTCCTATGATGAGCTCAAAACTTATGATACAAATCTTATTCAGCATAAGAACCCTTTAAAACCATAAGCCAAACCATTCCAACATAAACTAAGAAGAATTAATGCAATTTTTCTTCCGATTATCGAGAAAGAACTAAAGAAATTATTTAATGCTAAGATTATTGTTCCTCTTATATCTTCTAAGGGGATTGCAAATTTAGTTCCTATAAGAAACAAAATGGTGAAATTAATTTGTGTATGGATTTTAGGAATCTGAAGAAATCACCCTTAAAAGACAATTATTTATTGCCTAAAATGGATCAATTACTACAAATAGTTTCAATTTCTAATACAATTTACATGCTCGATGGTTTTTCTCAATACAACCAAATTTTGGTAGCTCTAGAAGACATAGAAAAAACAACATTCACAACTACCTGGGGTACATTCATGTATGCTAGGATGCCATTTGGGTTAACCAATGTAGGAGCAATGTTTCAAAGAGAAATGGATATAGATTTTGTTGGTAAAATCAATAAGTTTATTGTTATTTATCTGGATGATCTAACTATGTCTTCAAACTCTGATGGAAAACACTTAAAGCACTAGAGAAATGGTTTTGATAGGTGTAGAAAATTCATAATCTTACGCAACCCAAAAAAACATTGTTTTCCATAAAGGAAGGAAAGTTACTTGGCCACATCATCTCAAAATAATTAGTAATTGATCCAAAATGAGTCTTATTTATTGAGGTAATTGGTCTCCCAAGAAATAAAATGGAAATTCAATCTTTTCTAGGAAGTATTAATTTTCTAAGGATATTTATACGAAAATATGCTGAAATTATTAAAGATATTAATGACACGTTGAAGAAACATCATGAGATGAAATGGACAGTGTAGGCTAGATATGAATTTACACAAATCAAAAAGACCATTTCTGAAAGCCCAGTAATAGCCAACCCTGATTATACAAAATCCTTTAGAATTTTCTCTTTGTCCTCTGACACCACTTTAGATGTCGTTTTATTACAAAAGAATGATAACCAAGATGACCAGCCAATTGCCTTCTTTAGTAAAGTTATGAGAGATGCAGAGCTAAAATATGCAATCATTGAAAAACAAGTCTATGTCCTTGTATACGCTATAAAATCTTTCAGAACTTATGTCCTTCATTACCCTATTACTTCGTATGTCCAAATAATGTTGTCAAAACTATTTTGTCCCAAATTTATTCAAATGGTAGGAAAGGGAGATGGATAGCTAAAATTCTTGAATTTGATCTAGACATCAAATCAACTAAGCTAGTAAAAGGACAGGGATTAGCCAAGTTATTGGTTGAATCTAATTGTAAAGTTCTTAGAATAAGCACCATCATGGAATCCACAAGAACCTTCCTCTAGTTCATTGGAGAAGAATCCACAAGAAACATCTTCTTCTACAAACACAACTCCTCTTCCACTTCATATTGAGGAAAAATTCTTGTTATCTCAATGGTACACTAATATTGTACACTTTCTTCGTGAGTTTAAGTACACTCTCGGTTTCACAAAAAATCAATGCATAAATCTTATGTTAAAGGCTATAAAGTATTCGATTATCAATGCTAACCATTATTGGAAAGATCCATTAAACATCTTACTCCTATGCCTAGTTGTGTGTGAAACAAAAGGAACTTTATATAAAATTTCACGAAGGAATATGTGGGGGTCATTATGCTTGGAGAGCAACAACACACAATATTCTGAGAGCATGTTTTTGTTGCCCAAAGTTGTCTTCATAGGTTGGAGGAAAAGTCAGAAGATGCATTCCATGTCTGATTTTTACTAGCAAGCAAACATTAGCAACATTCCCTCTTAATCTAGTTTTGATTCAATCACCTTTCTTAGAATGGGGATTAGATTTCATTGGAGAGATACATCCAACATCCAACAATCAACAGAGATGGATCTTAATGTCCATAAATTACTTTACAAAGTGGGTAGAATCTATCCTGGTAAAAAATGCTATAGATAATGTTGTCATTAAATTTGTTGATGAAAATATATTATCTAGATTTGGATGTCCTCAGTAGATAGCCACAAATAATGCACATGCATTTAGTAGTGTTAAAATGATAGAATTTTTCCAGAAACATTAGATCCTATTACATCATTCTACTACATACTACCGTAAAGGAAATGCACTTGTACAGTCATCTAATAAGAGTTTGGTAAAATTCATCAAAAAGGTACTTGAATATCATAAGAGAAACTGGAACACTCATCTCATGTATGAATTTTGGGCCAACAAAATTTCACCCGAAAGAGAAACATGTAAATCCCCTTTTCAGCTTGTCTATGGCACTAAGGTTATTCTTCCTACACAGTTAGCTTCCCCTGTCATGAAGTTTTTACAAGAGTGAAATGAAGAGCTTGATGATTTTTCTAGAAAAATAACTTAGTTTATAGAATTAAATGAAGATAGAGATGAAGTTGAATACAAACTTCTTCAATATCAGAACAAGATGAAAATTTGGTTTAGGAAACCCAGAGAAAAAGATTTTAGAGAAGGAGATTTAGTTTTGAAATGGGATGCCCGAAGAGAAGAAAAGGGCAAACATGGTAAATTTGATAATCTCTGGTTGGGGCCATTCAACATTGCAGAGGTCAAAGGAAACAATACTTTCATTCTACAGAACCTAGAAGGGAGGTGTTCTACATTGCCTGCCAATGGACAAGATCTCAAGCACTATATTCAGTACTAAAAGATGTTACAACCATAATTCATTATACATTTCCAGTTTTATTTACATTTTCACGACAAGTGTGATTTTCACAGCAAAGACTCCATACCCGAGGAGAAGGCACATGGATTTGCATGTTCTCTGCATATCACAGGGAAAAACAGTCCCTAGATGGAGCCAATGTTGTAACATTATTCTACAGTTTTACATTTATATGTCAAAAAATGTAAAATAAAGAAAAAGAAAAAAGAAAAAATATACATATAAAGAAAAGGAAAGAAAGAAAAAAATAAAAAGGGATAAAAAAATAAAATTGAAAAAATGAAAAATATTGAAAAAAAAGGAAATCCCTAGAAAAGGAAATAAAATTAGCAATGCACATTTAAATGCACCTAATTTGATTTAGAAAATTTAACTTTTGTTAAGTTAAAGCTTTAGATATTTTATTTATTTAATTTTATATGCATTTGGTAAAGTTATAATATGATAAAATAATTTTGTCACTCGTGAATAAATAAAGCATTGAAAGTAAGAACTAAGATTTATTCTGGCAAGATCTATGGCGGGTGAGGCATTTTGGGCCCCCCACGCTCTTTGACAGTTAAAACGAGGGGGGGAGAAAAGCCATTTCCACTGACACAATTGAGGAGTACATGGCAAGCACTCGATGATTTCGGGGGGTCACCTCCCAATACCACAAACCACCTGTCCCCCATCAAAATCCCAGCTACGTTCCCACCAAAAGTTATCTCCTCCGCCCTTCGTCTTTCACCACCTAGCCATTACCCTTCACCACTCCACTCCTACCACCTGTCCTATCACATCATTATCCCTCCACGACACCTATCCATTAATGTTCAAATATCCCGTGAAACCTTATGAACATTATATCATTTATTCCCACCACATATATGTTTAATAAATTAAAACCCTCACTCCATAAACTTTTAATTGATCATTATACAAAAAATCCATCTCTTATAAAAAACCCTTAAATGTCAATTATTTGTTTCCTTTTCTTGCCATTGATTCTTCTAAATGAAAAACTATATGTCGTCAACTATCAGTGTTTCAATAATGGTTCTCCCTACATATAATCGACATCTTTCGTGGGTAACCCTGTGCTTAAACCTTCTTCTATTAAAAGTTTATTCTCCAAGAATTTTCCTTAGCATCCTCTTCTGTACCTGGTTTTCATCCTCTACAGTGTCGAACTGTAAGGGAAAGGGAAAAGCTACATAATCAATCTCCTTATTCCTCCAATTCCTGATTTCGACAAAGCCCTGTTAATAGATACCTGACATAAATTTGCAGAAACCCTATCATAGTTTGACCTATACAAGCTACATAATTTGACTAAGCACAATTATTTATACAAGAGCGATTAATTGAGCATCTGGGAATACTTTCTCCCACAGTTTGTTTTTCCCCAAACTCACTTCTTCCATGAATTCTCTGTCTGGTGTCACTTTAGGAAATTACCCAGTCAAAAGGCCATCATTTCCCAAAGTAATGAAGTCATTTTCTCTATTTCTCCTCAAACCATATACTAGACCCTATAAAATAAATATCATTCTTATCATCACCCTTTTTCTACTGAAATATTAATGGAATTGTAGAACAAACTCACATTCCCTCAAAGAGCCTAGATTTTTTAATGTTTCCTTCCTGAGAATGTTGAGTTACCTAGGACCAGTCCCCAATACCCAACATCCATTTTCCCTAAAATGTCCAAGCATGTCATTTCCATGGTAACCTGATTTTTTGGGTATTATACTGATCAATGGGTAGACGACACAGTGTTAGTATTTCTGTCTACTTTTACAATTGGTAAACCCTCTCTCTTTTTCAATTAGAGTTAGTTTTTGGCCAATGAAATCCATGAACAATTTTTTAATTTTGAGGTAGAAGGTGTCCTGAAATACCAGTCTGTCCTAGTTTACCTTATGCTATATTATCGGGAAGATAAATTCAAGTTCCCTTTAAAAAAACATATAGTGAAGGTAACACTTGGTTAGTCATTCACTAGACCTCTTTCATTAGAAATAACTCTGAGTATTCCTATACTCATTTTATTGACAAGTTCTTGTATACCTCACTATGGTTTTTAAGCAGTGACGTAATCCCAAGGATATCTCTTGAGATTAATTTTTTTTACAACTATCAGAGCAGGCCAAAGTGGGAGACTGGTAATTATACCAGAATTATACTCAAATTAGAGTTTATGGATCACAATTGCTTCCCTACAGGTTGTCAGTATTTGTACCTATCAAGATTTTTTCATTATAGTACACTAGGAGGATGTTAAACATGGATGAAGTACATTTTGTTTCAAACAATAAGAAGGAAAAATTCAAACTCAAAACACATATAGGACCATACATCATCAACACCAGGGTTTTTGCAAAAGAAATAGATACAATATTAAGTGAGGTGAAGCTCAAGCACAACTTCTACTCGTTATATGATCGTAAGGGAATTATTTCTAAGCTCAGGCTGGAGCTGAAAAGCACCCCTTACGCACACACACCGATGCATGAATTGAGCAATATGCCAATTAGGAGGAATGGATAGAAGGTACTTTACAGGAAGCCGGGGAATGAATAGTCACTCAGTCATCCATTTAGACACTGATTTCTAAAGAGAAGGAGCAGAAAAGAGAAAGAGAACCAATGTATCCTATAGACTTAGACAATCCAGATGCAGAGTTCATTATTTTTAAAAGGAAGAAGAAGGACCCTAATGCTACTAAAAAACTAGATTCTCCAATTGATCCTCTGTTTAGATATCAAATAATAACTATTCAGGATGAACCTGTAGATGAAGGAAACACAGATAAGCCATCCACAGTGATCTTATTAGGAACACCTATTACTCCTTCTACTCAATTAGATGAAATAGTACAATCAACTACTATTGGAGTAAATGTCCAATATCTAGTATCCACCAGTTCATAGGTTTCTACTCAGCAGAGTACCTTTTGTATATACAGAGAAATAAAGTTTATGAATGAAGCTCGAGAGGCTTATACTTACTCTAAGTTTTGGAAACAAAGAACCAAAACCTAAGATAGACTACATTATGCATTTGAGGTAGAGAAGGGACAGTTCCAGGTGACCTTTATGGAACCACTAGCGCGAACTCCCAGGAGTACAGAAGATTATAAAGCCTCCATCTTTTCCATTGATACCAAGAAAATACATGAAATTGATCATATCGATTTACATAAAAAGACACAGGAGCTTATCTTTTCATCACTCACTAGTTCAACAATGACTATTTCTAAATTGCAGTCATCTTTAAATAATATGAATTCTCATCTGAAAATTGAAAAGTTGTCATCATATGCTAAAGATAATAGAGTCAAATCCCTAGAGGATTTTCTCATAAATTTAGGACATGATCCTAAAGATGTTAAAGCAGTAGAAGAGCTCATAAAATATAAGGAAGCAGATATCCAAGCATTGAGGAAGCAACTAAAGCTACCCTCTATAGAGAATCATCAAGATAAAGATGTTGCCAACATAGAAATAGAAAAAGAGAAGCTGTTTACTATGGCAATTGAGAAAAATGCACAGATTCAAAAGATGGAGCAGGGCATGGCAAAAATGTTGAAAGAAAAACAATAGTGGGAAGCAGCACGAGTATTTACATTGGGCAGAGGTATAAAGGAAGAAATTTCAATGAGGACTACAATTTCAGAATCCACAAAAGATATTACTAGAAATTTGGATGAATTATCAGTTGTTCGGTTAGTAAAGGATAAACTATCACCAAAATTCGCTAAGATGGAGGAAAGTAAACTCAAAATTGACAATGTATATTTGTCAGAATTGTAGAAAAATTATAAACTCATGCAGCGGGTGTAGAAATATGTAGATCAATCCTTTGTAATCAAAATGTTAGCTGAGGCTAGAAACAATATTTGGCATAATATAAAATATATGTGGATCTCCATTCAAATTATTTTTGAACAAGAAGAGCTTGTACACAGAATTAAGGAAACTATAGAAAATACAAATGTGGATTTAGAACACAGGTTATAAGAAGCACAAAATATCATCAAGATGTTAAATTCCTAACCCAAGGAGGAACTTGAAGACCTCAATATTCCAAAAAGAAAAGCAATAGCCATGGAGGTCAAGAGGGTCTTGACAAAGAAAAGTTTAATGATATAGATGGAAAAAAATGCAAGGATCTTGAGTTGCGAGTCAAGAGATTAAACAAGAAATTCACTTTGTTGCAGGAAGAAGGCTTACCCGCACTAAAAAATTCTAATGGAAAATTGATCCCATTAGAGAAATATCGATAACAACTTTGTAACATAGGTGTTGATGCTTCCAAGTTTACAAAAGCCAAAGGTGTTATCAGTGGTGAAGATTTCATACATGGAATACAATTTGATTTGAATATCCAGCACGAATTCCACCACCTTTTTGTAAATAAACCTAATTTTGACACTTACACCGAGGTGGATGAATGTTTAATGAATATGATTGGCTTTTCTATCCCAAGTGAAAAGAGGTGGGATCGGCTTCTAGAATTGGTCGAGTGCGGTGTAACTACACTTCAAGAATTTTAGCATAAAAGTAACAACATTCTAGCAAAGTAGCAACAATCATTACTCAATTCCTACATAGCCTCAATAGCATAGCATTTTCCAATAGATTTTCCTATTTTTCCCCTATATTTTGAAATATTTTTGTTTTCAAAACATATATCATTTTGTAAGTGAATTTAATTTGGAGTCTGATCTCAGATGTAATATTTTGTATAAGTACTTAGAAATAATACTTAGAAATGTTTGAACCATTGTGATAAACTTTTGAGAAGACTTGTATCCTTCAAAGTTATTTCTTAAATACTAAAAGGATTCTAGATTCATTTCAAAATATATTGTGTTCGTGTAAGTTTTTCTTTGTTATTATTTTCACTCTGTCTGCATATGTTTTGAAGTTTATGGGAGCTCCGGATAAGATAATATTGAGGTTCAATTTGAATCCACCATGAAGTTATAATCTATTACAAAGGATAGTTGATTAAAATGTCTATTTGATATAACTCCTTTACATCAATAAATTGTCATCTTCCCTCAAGTTTTTTAACATATATTGTTTGGATGTAAGAGTATTTTACATGCATCCAATGTATATGATGGTTAGATAATTTGTTTGATGTTTAACAAATAATATAGTTTCTAAAGTTTCAACCTTTCACATCTAAATCAAAGCTAAATTACTATTTAGAGGTGAAGAATCAACCCTTTTATTTAATCATAAGTAATTAAGAATTGCACATATTCAAAGAGTCTAGCTTTGGTCTTCCAAAAAATAAACTTTACAATCCAACAAAAAATTTTAGATGCTCCCTCATAATTCCTAACCTATAATTATCTACCAAGGTACAAGAGTTCCTTGATTATGTTTATGTTTGGATGATGAACCTTTCCTCCATGTTGTCTACATGGGTGAGGACAATCGCAAATTTTGATTCCCATGTGTATTTAAGTGCTACCTGTCTAGATTCACATCACTAATATTTGACACTCATTTAATGTAAATTGCAAGCTATAATGAAATTCCTAAATAACAAAGAATAGGTGCCAGAGTACGTTGCAATACCTAGGATGAAAGAGCCTGTCCTAGAGAAATGAATGTGGGGCGTAAAATGGAAGCCCTAGAGAAAAAAAAGATATGTATGCAGTGACATTGTCAAAGTTAGAAGCCCTAGAGAAGAAATCACCACAGAGATGAGGAAACGCCTATGATGGAAGCCCTGAAGAAGAAAGGGTCGGTCATAGAGGAGCCTAGGATAAGAAGGATTCGGCGATAGAGTAATCATTGCAATGGTTACGTGAAATCTAGAAGTGCTGCAAAGAAACCCTGCTCAATAATATTATATATTGAAACTCAATAGCGTGAGAAAATGGTATATTGAAAATGATTGATATATTGATACATCAAATAGTTTCATACATGGAGAATCAAGAATTTCCTATGTTCATATAGGGTTTTGATACATTTCAAATTGTTTATTAATAACTGCATATAATCAAGTAGTATCTGAAATGATTTATTAATAACCAATAGCGTTAGCAGTAGCATTATCAATATACCGCGTATTCATCATAGAGTATTCAATGTAGGGATAATTATAGTAAATGTAGACGTCTCCCCAAGATTTCATAGGTCATTGAAGCGTTGTTTTCAGATCTTGAGAGAGCTATATAAATCTGATTCAATACGTTAAGGAGTTGCTCAAAATATACGCTGTTTTATTGTTGTAACAATGATTCTTTACTCTGAGGGTAAAATATATCTTTGTAAAAGAAATAGGTTCTAGACATTCAGAAATTAAGGAAATCTTTACGTTAAATTTCAATCTGTGAAAGTTCGAAATAGAATATCTATTTGGAGGTTGAGAAATTCATTTGAATTCATGGTCTTCAACTTCTATTTGTGCAAATTGAAAATAAAGTTTCTATTTATTGAAAGGAAATTTGTTGTTGATGTAAATTAAGTAATATGTTTTAAGAATAAAGTATTATGATAAGGTTATGGATCACTTTTATACCTTTTAGGCTTGAGTTATCATGTCAAACTTGTAAGTGATCAAGCTTAAAAAAATAATTAAGCAAAGCATATCCTTGTCTTATAGTCTTATATTTTTTTGAGAAAAATTAATAGTGACCCTCAATAAAGCAATCAAGAGGGATAGTCAATGGTTGCAAGAAAAGGCAAAGAGAGGAGCTTCTAAATTAAATAGTAATTTATAAGTTTATTATAATATTATTTGCTTTCCTGAGTAATTTTTTCACAAATTTAGGGGGGAATATATAAAAGAAAAAACATGCCAATAAAAAAATAAGAAGTATAAAACATTTCTGTCTTTTAACGAATATTCATTTTGCTTTTCACTACTCGATATTTTGAAGTTAAAAAAAATGTCAACTATTATGTATCGGGTTAAGCATTTTGTCTTTGCTTTTCACTATTGGATATTTTGAAGTCAAAAATAATGTCAACTATTATGTATCGGGTTAAGCATTTTGTCTTTATTTGAGTTGGAATATAATGCTCTGCGTTAAGGTATCCTTCAATGAGTGTTTTGGATTTATTAATTTTGATAAGGATTTTAGATTTATTAATTTTTTTTTTATATTTATTTTTTAAGAAATATTTTAATATAGTGTATAACTTTTGACAATAATTATATGTTAAAGTGAAAAAAGCATATAGATATAGATATAGTTAATATTAATATTATTGAATATTCATTTTCATATTAATATTAATATACCGCGTATTCATCATAGAGTATTCAATGTAGGGATAATTATAGTAAATGTAGACGTCTCCCCAAGATTTCATGGGTCATTGAAGCTTTGTTTTCAGATCTTGACTGGAGAGCTATATAAATCTGATTCAATAGGTTAAGGAGTTGCTCAAAATATACGTTGTTTTATTGTTGTAACCATGATTCTTTACTCTGAGGGTAAAATATATCTTTGTAAAAGAAATAGGTTCTAGATATTCAGAAATTAAGGAAATTTTTACGTTAAATTTCAATCTGTGAAAGTTCGAAATAGAATATCTATTTGGAGGTTGAGAAATTCATTTGAATTCATTGTCTTCAACTTCTATTTGTGCAAATTGAAAATAAAGTTTCTATTTATTGAAAGGAAATTTGTTGTTGATGTAAATTAAGTAATATGTTTTAAGAATAAAGTATTATGATAAGGTTATGGATCATTTTTATACCTTTTAGGCTTGAGTTATCAAGTCAAACTTGTAAGTGATCAAGCTTAAAAAAATAATTAAGCAAAGCATATCCTTGTCTTATAGTCTTATATTTTTTTGAGAAAATTTAATAGTGACCATCATTAAAGCAATCAAGAGGGATAGTCAATGGTTGCAAGAAAAGACAAAGAGAGGAGCTTCTAAATTAAATAGTAATTTATAAGTTTATTATAATATTATTTGCTTTCCTGAGTAAATTTTTCACAAATTTAGGGGGAATATATATAAGAAAAAACATGCCAATAAAAAAATAAGAAGTATAAAACATTTCTGTCTTTTAACGGATATTCATTTTTGTTTTTCACTACTCGAAGTTAAAAAAAATGTCAACTATTATGTATCGGGTTAAGCATTTTGTCTTTGCTTTTCACTATTGGATATTTTGAAGTCAAAAATAATGTCAACTATTATGTATCGGGTTAAGCATTTTGTCTTTATTTGAGTTGGAATATAATGTTCTGCGTCAAGGTGCGTTAAGGTATCCTAAGAAATATTTTAATATAGTGTATAATTTTTGAAAGTAATTATATGTTAAAGTGAAAAAAACATATAGATATAGTTAATATTAATATTACTGAATATTTATTTTTATATTAATATTAATATTCACATACTTATATATATATAGATATATAAAGTGAATAAGATGATATTGTCAAACATAATTACTTTTTTGTAGTGAATTTTTACAATGAATGTTTAGATAGTCAACTATGGTCAACCTTGTTTTCTTAGAGTCATCGTTAGTCAACATTGGTTTACCATATTCAACTATGGTTGGCCATATTCAACTATGGTCAACCATACTCAATTGTGGTCAACAATGATTGACTTTATGCAACCATAGTCAAGGTTTAAAAGTGCCTATTAATATTAACATGGCTTACAACGCATTTACTAATATTAATAAAGTTTAATAAGTTTTTATTCACAATGTTTTATTAAAATTATTTTCTATATTTATCGAAACATTAACATCATACTCAATCATGATTAACAATAGGCATGATGTTGAACATGCCTATAGTTAACCATAGACATCATGCTTGACATACCTAGAGTTGACATGTTTGACTATGTTCAACTATGGTCAAATATATTTGACTATGTTTGATTGTCAACACTCCTGAACTTTGGTCAAACATAATTGCCTATCAATATTATTGATTAATAATAATAGTCAAAATAGTCGACCACATCAGTCAACATAGTAAAGGAAATACAATCTTTATAGTGTTTGTTTAAACAGTTGACCATGAACAAACTTGGTTAACCCTATGTCTATCATATTTAACAATAGTCAAACTTGCTTAGTCATAGTTGTCCTTAGTAATTGTAACTCAACCATATTCAATTATAGTAAACCATGGTTGACTAAAGTCAAACCATGGTTGAATATGTTTGACAATCAACACTCTTCAACTTTATTCAAACATTATCTCATTTTAATATTATTGATTAATATTAATAATCATGCATAGTGAGCCACATTAGTGAAAGATAGACAAATAAACTCAAAACAAAGTCAATAATTTGTGAAAAATAGTCAAGAATTATGGTCAATCAAGGTGTCTATGGTCATCCATGCTCAACCATGGCCAACCATGGACAACCAAGGTCAACCATGGACTGCCCCGATTCAATATAACTCAATCATATTCAATTTTAGTCAACCACACTTCATCAAAGTCAAACACTATCAACGATAATCAACTAAGGTCATCCTTGGTCATTCATAATAAAGATTTAAAAATGTTTAATCATAAAAATATTAATACAAATTTGGTTTCCTAATAATAATAATAACCAATATTGTAATGTGACAAACATTATTGCAACATTAGATTACATTAAAATTTATCTAATGTTTTATTGTGACATTATAAAATTAGTCAACCAAATTTACTAATGTGGTTGATAATGTTTGACTATATTTGACTACATTTAGTGATCAGTAGTTTTCGGATTCAATAAAAAATAATTGCATATTCATATTATTGATTAATATTAATAATCAAACATGTTGTAATGTTGGAATGTTATATAAATCTACCCAATGTCCTATCGTGGCAACCATTATTATAATGTGACAATGATTGTCACAATGTTACATTACATTGCAATTTATTCAACATCACAATGCAACATTATAAAATTAGTCAACCACATTTTCTATTGTTGACTATGCTCGATTATGTTTGAGTATCTTAGACAATCAACACCCCTTATGATCCAGGTGGATATTGGTGGCCACCTGCTAGGTCCACCTGGACCCCCACCATTGTCTTTCTCAGCATTTTCAGTTTCCTTAATTGTAGCACAGTTTACTATTTTTAGCAGTTTTTCGGGTCCTGAACTTCCGGAGCCGTTTTGAGGCCCTAAACGACGTTTTTTTGGAATTCTGGGGCGATCGAGCCCTATGTAGCCTCCCAAAGTGGTAGTACTCGGATAGATCTTTCTAACGAGCTATCGTACGCGTCAAACGGAGATCGTATGCCAAAGTTACGACCCCGGGAAATTGATGTACCAATTTACCCAAACGGGGCCCACAATTTGGCGTTTCATCTTCTAGGGTTAGGTTTTGGTATGTGAAGGGTTTTCCATTGTTTCTCAACAATAAATAGGCCTTCGAGCCTCATTGTAATACAGTTCAGAATAGTTCAGAGGCATGTAGCCATCACATCTCTTCTCAGAGATAAGCTACCATCGCCCTAGCTAGTTTATTGCCATTTCTGTTTGTAAGCATATGTCAGTATTTTCCATTAATGAAATGAAGTATTATTTCCGCTGCATCTTTGTGTATATGGTTATCTCTGTAATTTGTTGCGTTCCTGTTTAAATCTGGATCACCTTATCTTCAATCAAACATAATCTCCTATCATTATTATTAAGCTATATTAATAGTCAAAATATGGTCAACCACAGTGAAATTGTATTCTAACCATGGTCACCTATAGTCAATCATACGGAATTTTGGTTGAACATAATCAAAGCATGTGAAACTAATCATCAGCCATAGTCAAATCATGTTTGGCCATAGCCAAACCATGTTTGACTATGTTTGATAGTCAACACTCTTCAACTTTGGTTAAACAAAATGTCTTATTATTATTGATTATTATTAATAGTCAAACATACTCAAGCATATTATATAAACATAGTCAAACCTTGATAGTCAAATAAAGTTAACCTTTATAGTGCATGTTATAATAGTTCACGATGATCAAACTTGGTCGACGCTATGTTTACCATATTTAACAAAAGATAAAAGTCAATCATTTTTGTCCTTTGTCATTGTAACTTAACAACATTAGGACTTAGAATCTAGGGCTTTAAATATTTTACTTAATATTAGATTCTATAATATTAGGTTTTTTTAAATTGGGCTTAATATTAGGTTTTATGATATTGTGTGTTTATCATACAGGATTTAATATATAGTTATGAATATTAGGGTTTATAGTACTAGAGTTTAGTATAATAGTGTTTAATATTAGGGTTTGTACTATTAGGTTTATAATAGTCAAACACATTAGTCAAACATAGTCAAACAAGGTTAACCTTTATAATCAATGTTTAAATAGTTGACCACAATCAAACTTGGTGAACCCTATGTTTACCATATTTAATATAAGTCAAAATTCTATTATAGTTGTCCTTTATTAATGTAACTCGACCATATTACAATTTATAAAATAGGGTTTTTAATATTAGAGTTTATAATATTATGGTTTATAACATTCTATATAATATTTGGGCTTATAATATTGGTTATTTAATGAATAATATTTAATATATTAGTATTTAAGATATAGTATTTAATATTAGGGGTTTTAATATAGGGTTTAATATTACAATTTGTGTCAAGGTTGAATATATAGATTTTATAATATTGGGTTTATAATAAGGGTGTTTAACATATAGGTTTTCATATTAGGGTCTATACAACTAGGTTTTAATATATTAGTGTTTATAATATATGGTTTACAATATGGTGTTTAATATATAGGGTTTAATATATTAGGGTTTAATATTAGGATCTAAAATAAAACGTTTAATATTAGGGTTAAATATATAAGGTTTATTATCTTGCACTTAGTATAGGGTTTATAATATAAGGTTTATAGTATAATGGTTTATAATATTAGGATTTAATATTACAGTTTATATTAGGCATGAATATATAAGGTTTAATAGATTAGGTTTTACAATATTAGGGTTTATAATAGTCAACCACATTAATCAAACATAGTGAAATAATGTTAACTTTTATCATCTATATTTAAATAATTGACCATGATTAAACTCATATTTATCCTTTTCCAATATAACTAGACCATATTAGGTTTTATAATATTGTGTTTATAATATAGGGTTTTAATATTCGGTTTAGTATTATGGTTTAGGGTTTATAATATATAAGTATTTTGATATTAGGGTTTATAATATTGGGTTTAATATTAGGTTTAAAATATTGGGTTTTAATATTAGGATTTATAATATTAGGTTTATTAACATTTATACTCATAAATAATATTTATAATTTTTACGTTCTAGTAATTAATAATATATTTATTAATAATAATTAATAATTAATAATTCTATTTATTCTAAAAATAAGATTAATAATGTTAATGATACATGCCTATAAACTTTTATCAACTACATTTACTAATGTGATTGTGCTAGTTATACAAACACTCTGAAAAATCCACACAAACCAACTAGATATGGAGCGAAAGTCGAGCACTATTTAATATTGTATTATTATTTATTATATTCTTCTCAAGTTTGGGAGACAAATTAAAACTAGACACAATGTACATTACATTTTACTAATTTTAAATTCTATAATGTTCAATGTTCAGTTATTTCCATAGCTACTAGACTGCCTTCCTTGTGCGAGAAAACATGTGTTTTGTTACTGTGCTTATGTAGAGCATAGATGAATAGTGTTTTATAGAGCTATCACATCCTGAAAACATTAATTCTTAAATATATTTTATCATATGACATATATATTAAAATAATATTAATAGTTGCAATGCAACATAGTCCCTACCTCTACTGATAATTAACTAATTAAAGGTTTTTCTCTATGACCAAGGCTCTTTACATAATCTACTCTCCACACAATGAAAGATTTTGACACAAAGCTATCTACATAATGAAATATCTCTGTGTAGTAAAATATTTCCACACATGATTAAGGATTGTTTGGAGTGTGAATAAATATTCACACAATGAAAGCTCTGTGCATAAAACCCTTGTTATAATGAAATCTCTCTGCATAGTGAAAACTTGCCCCACAAAACCCTTTGCATAATGAAATTTGTTGATAATAATTACAAGTGTGTGGAGATAATCTCTCCGAATAGTTCCCCATCATCATTATTATTATATATTAATTGTAATATTTTAATACTAAATAATCCATATCTTGATATTCTGAATACCATTAATTAGTTGAATAAGCATTGTGCGGAATGCAAAGAAAAATATGCACAATGAAATATATCTATAAAAATCTCTCTTCATAATGAAATATCTTCACAGAAAAATATCTTCTTAATGCAATCCCTTTCCATTGTGAAATCTCTATACACAAAGCTCTATGCAGAATGAAATTTGTTAGTAACAAATACAAGTGTCTGGCGATGATCTCTCTACATAGTTCTTCTACATAATTATTATTATATAACATTGATAATTTTTTTAATCCATATCTTCGTACTTTGAATACCACTAATTAGTTAATTAAGTGTTGTGCACACAGCAGTGAAAAATCCACATAATGAGAGTTTTAAGCATAATGAAATATTTACACACAATGAAATCTCTCTACACAAAACTCTCTACAAAATGAAATATATTAATGAAAAATAAAAGTGTGTGGAAATGTTCAACACTTACGAATGCATTAACTATGTGTTGCGATGTTCTGCACTTTCGCATGCATTCTCTCTCCACATAGTTCTTACGCATCATTATTATTATATATTATTGGTATTATTTTCGCACTAAATGATCCAAGTGTTCATATTCTGAACACTGGTAATTATTTGATTAAAGGTTATGCAAAGTGCGACAAAAAATCCACACAATGAAAGATCTTTGCAAAATGAAATCACTCTACACAAAAATCTATGTAGAATGAAATTTCTCCACACAAATATCTCCACACAATGAAATCTATCCACATAAATCTCTCTACATGATGAAAATATGTACCCACAAAACTCTCCACGCAATGAAAATATGTCCACACCAAACCCTGTGCACAATGAATTGTTCAACATTAGATGAAATCTGTAGAAATTTTGACTATAGATTAACCTGATTATGCAATATAACTAAAGAAAAATACTTAATCTACTTCTACAATCAAACTTTCTGAAGCTTAATAGATTTGAGAAAGATCAAGAGGAAAACATATAACAGAGAAGAAGAATCAATACACATGTGTTATAGACATTTTTGGGCACTGCAACCCCAATCATAAATGTCCATAAACTAAGGGCTCCCAAGTCCCTAAAGGTGTTGTTCCAACCCCTAAAAGAACAAGGTCAATTGATTACATCATCTCCCAGAAGTTCACCATGAAAAACTACTAAGAACTGGTCAAAACTGGATTATTTCACTTGCTCCATGGCCAGGGTGCGATGCATCTCACGTTGTACACACGGGAAGTGGGTTGCATTTCAAAAATCCCTTCTATGGGGTGCGATGGATGAGAAAAGACAAGTGGCAGAGACAATTTGCGAGGTGGATGATCATGGAATCTTCCAGAAACTTTTCCTGTGACGCTTGCCTCTCAGAATCGCCCAAGGATGAGTAAGAGATCAATGAGATCTCCAGGTGGAATCAAGAACTATCAGAGAGAAGACACTAATAAAAAACCCGGAGCTGAGTCACACCTCTGAAAGTATCTATATATAGATCTCTTATCTTAGAGATCTAGGAGGTTAGAGGCTGGAATTTTGCATCTTGTAAGGAATTGTTGTTGGTTTCTTGAGGCAACATCATAGTGTTGGGTGATCTAAGCTTTGCATGAGGTGAAGAAGAGCTCACTTGCTGAGAGGATGATGTTGGGTCAGAATAACTGGTTGTAACTCTCTTGGCTCTTTCTTGATTATCAATAAAGTTATTCAAGTATTCCTCCATACTCTTGTGTCATTTATGTTTTATGCATTTGTATGGTCAATTTACATCTGATCCTAGATTGTTTATGATAGTAGATCCATGTTCTTATATAGTGTTATGCTGCTTTGATTCTACAGGTACTCTGTGAAGCTGGGTAGACCAGAAAACAAGTAGCAAAGGACTATCAGAAGAGAGAGGAATCGAACAAGGAGCCAAGTGCAAGACAGAGGTTGGTCTCCTTTATTCTTCTCTCATCTATCTTTCATAAAGGAAAACGAAAGTAGTTTTACTTTGTTTGTTTCTAAGGTAGCTACCACGCCTTAGTGGGATTAGCAATTCTACATAGACACCTTTCCCTTTAACAAAATGGCGACTCCGCTGGGGAGCGAATAGGTTGTTTGTCTATCTACATTTGTTTACTTTATAAACTTACATACAGAGCCTGAAGTCGAGCCAGGTAGCTTTGGAACTGCATTTGCTATGCAAATGCAAAGTAGATAAATGTCGCTTCAGTCAATCTCCAGGTTTTGTTTATGAATTGAACAACTTATTTACAAACTCTCTAATTTCCCTTATGGTAGCTCTAGTAACCTCCTTAGATCTACCCCTATTGTTGATTTACTGATTACCACATGCTCGGCCAAAATACCTGAACTGAACTGCAAAATGTGACCTGGAACCAAAGAAAAGTCTCGTTTCTGGTCCAGCGCACTGTCTATTCTGTGAATCTCAAATTCAACGCACTTCCCAAGTGTAGCAGGTCCGTTGCATTTCAAATTCACTGTGTTACAGGTGCGCTGATCAGACTAGGCATTGTTCCTGAATTTTGGTTTCTGTTCACTCTTTTCAGATCTATTCAAGAATTTTGCTGCCTGTAGTCAGTACACCTCTGTTTGAAACCCCTTTCCTTGCTGTTATTCCGCCTCCATTGTGCAAAGGACTGTAAATGTTTTTGTGTATTTGTTGAGTCATTTTCAGTTCTCTTTTGCAAAAAAGCAACGTAATTGTACCGTTGTTTCTTGATTTGAAAGTGTCACAAGTGTCGCTTTCAGTCATAGAAGAGAGTATGTTTGCTCTTGATAGTGGATTAGCCTGTTACTATTGTATTTGATCTGAATTAGTAGTTTTTCTAGTGTCAAAAGCAAGTTTTCATTTCCAAATCGTAAAGTGTTGTCATTATCTTCATTTTTTATTTTGAAAAGAAACTTGTTAGTAATTATCGCTTTGAAAATAATTCAGATTTGCGCATTAGCTTTCTTTTACCATTCACATATTAAGAAGGCTAAAAACAAATACATGCACGTGCATTTGCATTTAGACTGTTTGATTGGTTTGATTTATGATAGTGCATATAGTGTGTGCTCTTTGCTCTTTGTTGAAAGAATACTATCTCTCTTTCCTTAGTAGCTAGGATTTTCATTGCATAAAGAAGATAAAAAGACTGTTTATCATCTTAGTTTGCATTTTAGGAATTGTACATCTACATCACGCGGTGAACCTGAAAGGAAAATTTCTTAAGCAAGATCAACTATAAAATAAATTTAATTAATCTAACAACGCTTTGGAACCTAACGCACAACATCTAGAAGTCTAGGCTAGAGACGTATTCCGGCATCGTAAAGCCTGGTAACTGTTGTTCTCACTGTTGGTTAGGTGATTCCTCCACTTTGAGACGATAAGTGCCAGTACGGACTTGTGCTCCCACGTATCGTCGAGTATATTTTGGGAGACCACAATAGGTTTAATCCTTTATCCATGGGAAGCTGTGTCTGTTGCCCTATCGATTACAATGCACTGAACACAACATTTGGGAAGATTGACTACCGTACCGTAAAAAGTATTCTGCAATTTTGCGATTGGTTTGGTAATCCCTCTGCCTAGATTTCCAGAGCAGTCCCTTTTGTTCCTTTTTAGACTCCTTAACGGAAAAGGTCCATCTGAGCACTTGTCACTTCAGGCTCATTAAAAATCGAAGGCGACTAGAGTCATCTTTTGTTTTTTCTCGACTCTTAAAAAATTGAAAAAACAAGTTGTGTCAAAGCATCTAAAATTCATCTAATTCGGAAACATACTTCCCCTTGATTTTTAGTTGATCGAGTAATCCGCAATCGTGGAAGAAAGTCAATTGAAACCCCATCGTTCGTGGATAATTACGAGTCAACCGTGTTTGTCTCCGAAATCGAAACTATTACGAACAAAGCGAACTCGTTTAACCAGTTCCAAATCTCCTGGTAAAGTTAGAACAAGTGTTCAAACAACATCAGAGACTCCAGTTACTCCAAACATTTCTAGTATCCCTACCTCTACAGAAGAAGTTCAGCAGCCACAGAGGGATAGTAGCTCTGATCCTAGTTTGAAGGTAAACACTTGTGTTACTGAACCAGTTTCATCCACAACCAGTTCAGAGAGTGTTATTCCCCAAACATCTGTCGCTGCAAATTCCATACCTTCTTCGGCACCAGAAATATTTTACGGACCTAACGGTCTACCTCTTCCACCTGGTCTGATTGCTATAGAAGAGATTGTGGAGGATCCTCCATCTAGTACTCCATCGTAATTTGGAGTCGGGATCACTTTGTATTTTTCTTCATCAGAAATTAGTCTACCGCCAGCGGAGGCTCTTGTAGAATCGCTAGGTAATCTTTTGGATAGACTAGTCTGAACAACCGTCGACATCCAGGACTATGTCATCTGACGCAACAGCGGCAGAGCCTCCTATTGCTACTCCAACGATGTTCATCGATATACCATCTGTCCCAGAAAGTTATCAACAACAAGTCGGAGTCCAATCAGGGACTGTTTTGACGACATGGTCAGTTCCTATTTCTTCATCTGGATTATCGTCTGATATTTCTTATCTTGAAACTCAACAAATTGATCCAATGTGTCTTCAAAGGCCAATCTACCCTTTAAGTACTGGATTGCCACCATATGGAGGGCAGTATGCCTTTTCACCCGGAGAACAACCATATGGGAGTTTACAACAAAGTTCAGGTCAAACTAGAATTACATCCAGCGGTTGGGTACCAATACTGCCTCAGCAACCAACGGTTGTATATTCAATGCAACAACTCCACCCTGTGTCGAATATTCCCACTACACCTGCTATGGTGACTGTGTCACAAGTACAAGCGCTACCTGTTGTATGTCAACCCCAAGTTTCTCAGGTTGCAATACAACAACCTCTTGTCTCAACGACTCAATCGCAACCTGAGGTTAGTGCCTCCTTATCTGGAGCGACTCAGGCTCAGACAAGTACTATGACTCCTCATCTTGGTCAATCATCCAGTATTGGGCAACAACAAATGGTCCAACAACCATGGCTGATTCAATCTCAACAAGCGCAATTCCAACAATCATATCAAGGACCTGAGCAACAAGTCTTTGCAAGTAATGGGCAACTGCATTTCCAAAGCGGTTATCAACAACCATACTATAATGGTTATGCCCATCAACCTTATCAAAGTTATCAGCATCAAATACTTTATGCTGGTATGCAAAGACCCACTGCTCAGGCAGTTCCATCTTATCATGGGTATGCTTCGCCTAACCTGAATCAACAGTTGCCCTTTGTAGCAACTCTAGAATTACCAGATCTAAACCGGTTGCCGAATGATCCAATTGCTTACGCCCCTGGTGGCCGGCGATTCCACATAAACTTCCCTCAGATATTCCTAAATTTAATGGAAATCCAGGTGAAGACCCGTCGAATCATGTGATGACCTTTCATCTGTGGTGTTCATCTAACACTCTAAACAATGATTCGATTAGGCTTCGCCTTTTTCAGCAAACGTTAACTGGTCCGACAGCAAAATGGTATATCGAATTGCCTAGAGCTTCATTCGATAACTTCAGCACCCTAGCCACAACCTTTTTAACCCATTTTCAGTTACCAATAAGGTACGAAACAGGAATAGAGCTTCTTACCAATTTCAAATAGACAACGACCACTCACATATCTGATCATATTCATGAGTGGAGACGTTGTCGCAGAATGGTAAAAACATATGTTACCGATCAGCTGCTAGCTGAATGGTTTATTAAGTCATTATTACCTTCTATCACAAAAGATGTGGCAAAGGGAGGAGTCGTCACTGTAGAGCAAGTTATTGCTCGTGAACAATATCTAGACTTGATCTATACTCAGTCTGGCATGCTCTACGATAAAATACTTGATGCTCCTAGACCAAAATTTTCCGTTCCTCCCCCTCCTAAATCAAACAAAGACTCTCATGCTGGTGATGGCGTGATAGGTACGACAAGCACGAAATCGACAAAGGCTACATCTAAGAAAGCCCATAAAATTTTTGGTCAAAATGAAAGTGAGGAACTTCTCGCCTCGGAAGTAAATGTCGTCTCGACTAACAAAGGCAAAGAAACCAAGCAACCAGGAGGCAAGAAGAAAAAGAAAGGGAGAAAAAGGAAGCAGGATGAGTCATCACTTGAAAAACCTTCTGCAAACCCTTCTGGGAAAAGGAAACCCCCTGTGGGGTGTCAAATATGCGATGAAGATCATAGGACGAGAGATTGTCCACATAAAGCTGAAGTTAAGAAACTCTTTAGGAGTTCAAAAACCTCAGCGGTATTGACTGATCCATTTCCAAACCCGGGAACCAAACTGGTTGCTAATCAAAATGCTTCCCGATCCCAAGTGCTTATGTTGTCGATTTCGAAACAGCAGAATGATGCTTTGATGAGGAATAAAGATTACGGGAATCCACAACTGTCGAATAACAAGGCTAATGAACAACCTAGTAGTTCAACAACAACTTTGACCGAAGTTGTGCCACCCATCATTCCTGAACCAATGATAAAGCCGCCAAAGGGAGTCGTACACAAATCGACATTTAATCCTCATGCCAAAGTAGCACAAAATTATAATATAGTAGAGGACCTGGCCCAATCGCCGTCCGCTATGTCAACACTTGATGTACCGCAAAATTGCCTCTCCCAAAAGCAGGATCTATTATCAGTAATAGGTGAGATTGACCCAATGGATTCCAATCTTGTATCCTTTAATCACAAAGGATATGACCCTCAATTACCAGCTCAACTAGCTTTCCTTATTCAAATGAAAGCTCTCAACAAAACTGTTCATCAAACAATTATTAATGAGGGGGCATCTACATGTATTATGTCGATGAGTTGCTGGAAAAATTTAGGCTCACCACCCTTGTCATGATCATCGACAATGTTAAAACATTTGATGGACGATCATACACTCCATATGGGACTTTAAGTAACTTGTAAGTTGAACTGGGGGGCAAAACAGTAGAAATTGATTTTGAAGTAATCGACGGAAACCTCGATTACAACATCCTACTGGGAAGGCCCTGGATTTATGCCATGGCCGCAGTTGTGTCGACCTACTTCAGGAAGATTGCATTTGCCTTCCAAGGAGGAATTAAAATCGTCGACCAACAAACATTTCTCCCCAACAATTCACAAGTTACGGGAAGCATTCCAATGATCCATGGAAGCAATCATTCGCTTCAAAATATTGGAGTAGGCCTCCTAAAAGACCCTGCCTTAATGGGTACTTTTGCCCTACCACCTACGAGTAATTTGGCAGAAGTGGCCATAGTGGAAACCTGCAATATGAAATCTTCTATATCTAATGGATTCGGAAGATTCCTAAACATTTTGTCAGCATGGATCATCGCCATTTTAGAAATATTGTAACAATCAATTTTCTTGGCTTGGCGGGCAAACCCAAATCAACGCTCATCGAGTGTTTGGATAGATAGGTCTAAGGAATATGGTACATCTTCAGATCCTTGGTTGCATGTACATTCTATAGATGAAGGAATCATTTAATCAATAATGATAGGAGAGGTACCATGGGAAGGTTACCACCATCGCTCCGATCTTCCGGATTACCACGAAGATCATTCCAACACCCTTAATCATCCTTCAGTTTTTGATTTTCTATCAAATACTGTAAATACGGTGGATTTCAACGATGGTTCTTATCTCGTGTCGACCTCATTAAAAAATGAAACAAGGAGTTAGGAGGATAGCTCTTTTATTGTGTCAACCTCATTAAAAAATGAAACGACTCCCTTTCCAAATCGAGTCTTTGATTACGATCTCGTAAAATCAAAGTCGAGTCTTTGGAAGATCTCTAAGGTAAACCTTCATTCCAACCACCGAGTTGAATGTAATGAAGCTTGGGGGGCATGCACCTCGATTTGCGTTATTATGCTGGGGGCATGCAAACTTATCACGAGCAGTGTTACTGCAGGGTTCAAGCTCATTAAAAAATAAACCCGCCATGAGCAGTGTTACTGCAGGGTTCAAGCTCGTTATCGAGCAGTTTTAACGCGGACTTCATGCTCGTTAAAAAATAAACATAAGGAATGAGAAAATGTTTCCCCCAGCGTTTAAGATCACTTAAAAATGAACCAATTCCCAGTAAATAACCATCGTGAATGTAGTACTTCAGCTTTTAAAGCCTTGGTCGTGTTCTCATCATCACCTCCACTCTGTATTTGCCGATCATTCACCTCTATTTGATTGTTTACCCCTTTTGAGGAACAGCTGCGAAGAGTGATCCTATTAGCCATCCTTGTAACACTGCCGTGATTGGAAAATTCCAAACCTTACCTGGAATCAGCTGCTACCCAATTTTATCACTCGTTCCTCAAAGACGAGTCTCCTTTAAGCTCTTTTCAACTGACTTGTAAAATATGAAAAGATTGCCGAGCCATTGGCCTCTCCAGCTCGTTAAAGGGACCAGAAGTTATATCCCTCCTTTAGATTTTAATCTTTTTAGACCTAAGGGATTATTACACAAAAAGATCGAGTGCTTGTTTTATTCGGCTCGTTAAAAGTATCGAAAATTCATCCCTTCTGTATTGTTTTATACTTTTTCGGACTTAAGGGATTAGATAAAGAAAAAGGATTTCTGGAGTTTCCTTTACGTCCCTTTTTAGACTCTCTAAAATTGAAAAGGACCGACTTATCTTTGTCGTTAAGCTCGTTAAAACCTAATAGCGACAAACTTGTCCATAGAAGACAAGAATGAGTTTCACTATCGCTAGGCTCGTTAAAACATAGCGATGGGTTTGCCCAAAGGGAAAATTATATAACAAGGATATGTTATCCTCCTCAAGCTTGACAAAAATAAAGAGGTACTGGTCAGCAATGAGTAGGGAAAAATTGGGAAGAAAACTTGAAGAAACTTTGTTGGTAGCAAGTCACTCTTGAACATGACACTTTCACTCCACATCCAAGTCGGGTTGGGTTGTTTCATTCACCGGTCACATCACCATGGTCACATCACACCATCCATATTTGAGGTTAATGCTAGCAATCCATCATGTCAGTGTCGCTGATATGTTCAAGAGAAGTCACTCAAAGAATTCACTTGTGTCTCACCCGCTGCAATACATTTACACTCCATTCTTTCATGACCGCCACCCTGAACCTTACATCACCAGATCATTTTCACCTCCATTAAAATCATTTGCTCCGTTCCATGTCATTGATGTGGGATTCATTAAGGCCCTCCTATTACGGATCGCTTCTTGTCGACATCAGCTCATTATCCAAGAAGTCGATCTAGGGACACCCCTTTCAGTACTTTGAAGCTTGCATGCCTCAATGGCAAGTTTCTCACTTCTGGCAACAGGTTTACATCAATGACCTTCGACCGAAAGATTTTGCGCGGTGTTCGACGCCAAGTCCTTATTCACACCATGTGAATTGTACTGTAGTACCTTGAGGATCATTATCATTATCGGTGATTCTTCTCGCGCCTGTTAACAGCTTACATCATTGGATGGTAATCAGGCGATGTCTTTCCATGTTTGACCCCAGAACATCTCTCACATGGATCGACTTGTGCTTTGAGTGAAGATTGAATGAGATTGAAGACCCCGGATCTAGTTTCATCCATCCGGGTTGCGATATATATTCAGGAAAATAAAGACATCAAATGTACATCATTTCTCCACAGATAATCATCCAATCTATGGGATGATGGCTCCTCCAGAATCCTCAGTCTACACTCAGACGATTGTCTGTCATATGTACATGAAAATGAGTTTATAAAGCTGAGCATGGGAATGCCCGCCTCAGCTAGATCATGAAAATATTATAAAGATAATGTACTGTATTGTATCTTATTACAGGTCTCCTTCCAGCTTGAAAGAACTTCGGATCCTCATGATAAAGAATTTCACCGGACATCAAAAAAGATTAACGACCTCATTCTTTAGGGGGCAACTGTTATAGACATTTTTGGGCACTACAACCCCAATCATAAATGTCCATAAACTAAGGGCTCCTAAGTCCCTAAAGGTATTGTTCCAACTCCTAAAAGAACAAGGTCAACTGATTACATCATCTCCCAGAAGTTATCCATGAAAAACTACTCAGAACTGGTCAAAACTCGATCATTTCACTTGCTCCATGGCCAGGGTGCGATGCATCTCACCTTGTACACATGGGAAGTGCGTTGCATTTCAAAAATCCCTTCTATGGGGTCCAATGGACGAGAAAAGACAAGTGGCGGAGACAGTTTGTGAGGTGGATGATCATGGAATCTTCGAGAAACTTCTCCTGTGACACTTGCCTCTCAGAATCGCGCAAGGATGAGTAAGAGATCAATGAGATCTCCAAGTGGAATCAATAACTATCAGAGAGAAGACACTAATAAAAAACCCAGAGCTGACTCACACCTCTGAAAATATCTATATATAGATCTCTCATCTTAGAGATCCAGGAGGTTAGAGGCTGGAATTTTGCATCTTGTAAGGAATTGCTGTTGGTTTCTTGTGGCAACACCATAGTGTTGGGTGATCTAAGCTTTGCATGAGGTGAAGAAGGGCTCACTTGCTAAGAGGATGATGCTAGGTCAGAACAACTCGTTGTAACTATCTTGGCTTTTTCTTGATTATCAATAAAGCTATTCAAGTTTTCCTCCATACTCTTGTGTCATTTATGTTTTAAGCATTTGTATGGTCAATTTACATCTGATCCTAGATTGTTTATGATAGTAGATCCATGTTCTTGTATATTTTTATGTTTCTTTGGTTCTACAGGTACTCTGTGAAGCTGGGTAGACCAGAAAACAAGTAGCAAAGGACTATCAGAAGAGAGAGGAATTGAGCAAGGAGCCAGGCGCAAGATAGAGGTTGGTCTCCTTTATTCTTCTCTCGTCTATCTTTCATAAAGGAAAACGAAAGTAGTTTTACTTTGGTTGTTTCTAAGGTAGCTACCACGCCTTAGTGGGATTAGTAGTTCTGCATAGACACTTTTCCCTATAACAACATGAAACACAGAAGAATACTCTGGGGAAAGCCTCAGCTAAAAACCCTGCCATCTATATTATCATACAAGTGGAAATATATCAGGATTAGACACAACTTTAGCTCTCAAAACTATCCATCTCTTAGTACAATCCTCCTGGATGCTCACAGGCAAACGAAGCTTCTCACAAGCATTCTCCTATGCTCTCCAAGCTCCTATTTCCTTGCACAGTTTCTCCTGGGTGATCCTTCTATTACGAACTGTAACTCTAATCTCTCACACTGATCTCACACCCTGTAAAACTGTGGAATCCTTTAAGGAACCTTGTTCCTTCTACATGGATTAGTTTCCTTTATAGGAAAACTCATGCAACTGATGGTACAATGCCCCTGTCTTTAATCTCAACTGGGTCTTTCTCATAATAGACATGCATGAGTTATCGATGAGAGAATCTTCAGTTATCTGGAGTACACAAGTTGGATGCATGCATGCATTAACTGACTGAACTCACAATTAGTTCCTCAAACAGTTTGGAACTAATTTAACTGGGCTTAACTCAGTAAACTGAGCAAACTAATTACAACTCAAATATAACTCATCCTTATCTCCTTAATTTAAGGGATAACATTTGCATGACTTCAGAAAGACTTCTAGCTTGAATTTCTCCAACTAATTAACTCAAGATGAATTGATTAATTATTTTCCAAGCAGCTAGTGAGACTAAATTCGAATTTTAATTCTCAATTTAATTCAAGGACAAATTAAAATTGGAATATTCTAAATGTTATTTTTGGCGTTTCTTGTTGCTATTCTAAACAAAATTTGTTAATAACAAATATGTTGATGATGCTGGAATCCAAAAATACGGAAGGGGGTCTCCCTAATGTGAATTACTAATTATTCCCCACAACATACGGAGTAGAAGCCCCAATCAAAACATGACCGACTTCTAAGTAAATTGTCTCAAAGATGTGCCTTTGCAAAAATGAACACATAAAATCACATACAAATAACTTTGATGATAGAAAGTGTATGAAATTTGTGAGATATCAAATGTAATGTATGAAAGTTACTTTCACATCCAAGGGAAGAAATGTGAGCACCTTGAAAGAATGTAGTAGTACCATTTTAAAAGAGACACATGCATGCATATAAAGAATCTTTAGCTAACTTGCAAAATATCTCACAAGATAATAAAGATCATGATAGCATAAACAACACATTCAATAAGATACATACTAAGGGAAATAAAATAGTTTGTTAACATTAGCGTAAATGAAATAACATACATATAAAACATATAAAGAGTAGTCTTACAACATTCATGATATATGCATGAACGTGTGTCAGTTCTTAGAGCTTCTAATCATTAAGTGAAAGTTTTAGGAATACAATTACATTGGCATGTCACTAGACCCAATAGTGGAACGTGAATCCACCACTTGGTTCTCCAAAGAATGATACTCTTCCTATGTTAGACAAGGGAAGCCAAGGCTCCAAATATTAGGGTCCAATCCCCTTGTTTGAGTTATGAGGGTTTATTTATAACAAATAAGATGACTCTTCATCTCCCTTTATTACCTTTGAGCTTCCCTCATGACTCTTAAATTTCTTTTCTCCTTACTAAAACTAATGACTCCTCACATTCCACATTTAACTCTTGGAATTCCACTTACATTTACATTTTATTATTTTCCCAATATAGTAAGACAAAACCTCATATAGGAAAAAAATGGCTAGAGCCTAATAAGAAAAACTAAATACGTTATGAGGAAACTCTAGCTTAACAACTTCAACTTCTAATTCTATAGTGACATATAGATCCCATATTTATATTGTGCAATTGTGTCATGAAAATTTACAAGAAGATTTGGATGACATCTCATAGTAGCTTCCATAACATCTAGGTAAATGGTTTTGGATCCATTCTATGCCTCGTTCTGTAATAAGAACAAGTTCATATTACCCTTAGTAGGCCCAACTATATACCTATGCACGTTCTGTCTATTGATCTCCATTTCTTATTTTGAAGTGACCTACTTCAAATTGTACAAGTATTCTTGGATTTCCTTCTTACTGATGTTTCTTCCCTTTATCTATGTAAATGGTCCAATCGAAGCAATCTTGTCTATTTTTACCAAAGATTCCAAACCATTATATAATCGTGCATAAGCGACAATAATTTTGGAAAAAAGAGTATTGAGTTGCATGTCACTTTGCATGAGAATTTGGACCTAAGCTTTCTCCAACTCTTCTTCTTGTCTTGTTTTCTTAGCAAACTCCATTGATGCATCCCTCTACTTGGTGCACCATTCATGGATCATGGTAATGTATACATGAGTTACTTTCAAAGCTTTCACATTTCATCTATATGTGTACATAAATATGATTCTATCTATTTACCATTTAAGTAAATTCACACACACACACACAGACACAGATATATATATATATATATATATATATATATATATATATATATAGATACTATGATGTGAATGATGGACCTCCCCCATTTCATTTTATATTCTCTTTGATCCATGACCTCGATCTCGCCCTCTAATAGATGGGTGAAAATGTGAGGTTGGATTAAAGGTTTTCCCTTCTTTGAGAAAAAAATATCATTTTTAGAAGTTCTTCAACTTTCGGCAAGCCTAAGAAATTGTTTTGTTAATAATTTCATTTTACAATAAAAATAAAAATTGTCAAAATTTTTATTAGCTTTCTATTACTTATTTTTTGGAACTTTTTATTCACATTTTATATGTCAACTTAGCAATTCTCTGACTGCGTGTTATTTAAAAATCAAAGGATTCATAAAAAGTCATGTTTTTTAGCACTAGTGTATTCTTGGTTAACTTGGAATTTTCGAAAAAACAAATGTGTTGTAACAATCTAGACAAACTCTACTTCAATATCATTATATTTTGGAAACCAACTGATGCACATCATAATTACTAGATTTTTTTGAATTGAACCAATATGAAAAATTTGTAGATTTTGAAGATGTTTATAATAGCATCATGTTTCTCAACATATTAGTTATAAAATAAAAATATAAAAACTACCCATTACAGAAGACGGACCAATGTAATGAACCAACTTTTTTTCATATTTTTTACAGTGTATTTTGGAAGATACAAAATTTTGATTCCACTGAATCATAATGAACTTTAGAATTTTTTTGCACACATTTTATTAGAAAATTAACTAAAATTAGCAAATTTATATGAAATTCCATAAACTTTATATCTACTAAAAGTAGATTCAATTATGAGAATCATGGTATTGGTTATGAAAGTAAATTCGCCAAATTTTATGGAGTTTAACCATTACGAAGTTGGAGAAAGGTGACCAAAGCTGAGATGTTGTAGAGTTGCACGTTAAAGTCATTCAGTTGAACTAAAAGCACATTCTCTTGAACTTTTGTTTATTGTCGACGTCCATTAAAATAAATGGAAAATTAATTTCGCCATTTTTTTTTAAAGTTTAGTTGAAAATGTGTCATTATTTTCCATCAGCTGCAAAAATGAAATAATGTGACCCTTCGAAAAACCTGTTTCACCCAAAAAATAGAAATAAATGGAGCCGAAACATTATTTTCACACTCTTTCCTCATTTGGAGTGAACTTTTAAACTAAATCTTCTGAGCTAAATTTTGAAAGGAAATTTTTTGGACTGAATTTTTTAAGTGAGTTTTTTGGGGCTTAATTTCTATTTTGGGCCTAATTTCTACAATACGTCCATTGGGTTGAATTGTTACACTTAGATTTTCTGTCTTAATTTTCAAGGTAAGTCTTTCCGGCTACATTTTAAAGTGAGTTTTTTGAGCTTAATTTTTAGAGTAAGTCTTTTGGGCTGAATTTTTAAAGTGAGTTTTTTGGATTGAAATTTTCAAGTTAGTTTTTTTGAAAGTAAATATTTTTGGTTGAATTTTTAAAGTGAGTTTTTTTAAAGTAAGTTTTTTGTGCTAAATTTTTAAAGTGATTGTTTTGGTCTAAATTTTGAAAGTGAGCTTTTCTTGCAGGATTTTGAAATTCGCTTCTTTGGGTTGGATTTTAAAAATCTACATAGATTGAATTATAATGGAAAATCAAAGAAATTGCAAGAGAAAATATTATTGAATAAGAGACATAAACAATACGTGAGAAACTATTACAAGAGAAAGAAGGATGAATGCTTAAATATTGAAAGGGAAAATTAATTTCAACTAGAAGTTGAAGCATGTATGTAAATGTAAATATTATAAATGATATTTAAAATTTAACTACTGTATTGTGAAATTTAATTTTTATTTGATGAGATAATTTGAAAAATATTTTGCAATGTAAACAGAGAGAGATATTCCTCATAACATTGATGATGAGATTGAAAATGTTGAAAGACAAAGTGAAAAAGATAATGAACCAATGATTTATGATGTTGTTGAAGATGTTGAAAGAGATTCAAGTGAAGAGGTTGAATCACCATTAGGTATGTATATCTATGCCCTGTTTATTATTGAAACTAGACATATTTATTAATTTCAATTTCATTCAAACTCTATTTTTTAATTTAATTATTTAATGAATAATTATACCCACTAATGTTTAATCTTCATATGTACTAATGAAATTAATATCAATGATGAGATGTTAGAAAATGTTGACACTGACACATATGGAGATAAAAAATTTGACCATGTTATATGATATTGTGTTAAGGTCATTATTGATAAGTTCTTCAAAGATGAAAATGTGACAGTTGAAGGTAAAATTTTGAGAGGTCTCTTAACATCAAAGAAATTAAAAGAAGCTACAACTCTATTGGGTATTCAAAAATCAATTAAAGATAAAAAGGTGCAGGAAAATGTGATTGAAAGTAAAAGTAGTCTCTAAAATCAATTGGGAGATCTACAAAGAAAAGTGATATAGATGCATGTTGAGAACTAGAAATGGTTGTGATTTAATTAAGTAGCAAAGAAAATCATTTGTTAAAATATATGGCAAAAGCATTATGGACCTCACAAAAAACATTGCAGAACATAGGAAATTTCGTTTGAAAATAGATGTAAATGATGAGCTTGCTTGTTTCACAGTTATTTGTAGGAAACCATATAAAGATAGACTTGGAGAAGATGTTAAAAAAATAATATATGAATATTGGATGAAAAATTCACGTGTTTCACCAAAAGAAAGGGATGTGATGTGATGAAGAATAGCATGAAATCAGTATGAGAACATGAAAAACATATCTTTGAAACTACTCAGATAGAGTTTTTCAATAAGTTCATAGAGGAGAATCATGGAATTAATGTCTCAATCAATACTTTTGTGCAATAGAAACCATGGTATGTTAAACCTATCACTGTATGCGACACTTGTTGTTTCCATTACCATGTGGAATTTCAATTATACTATGACAGCTTCGTTAGTTTTGTTAAAACATTTTGGAAAGATTCACCTCCTACTTCCACTATCAATGGTTTCATATTCGAAATTCTATGTGAAAGAGAAAGCCATGAATTATTTTACCAAAAGAAATGTGTTGGTGGTAAAAAAAAATGCGATCATTTTGTGGAAATTAGACTTTATTTTAGAACAAATATTCTATTCATATAAATAATCAATCATTGTCTAACCTAAAAGTGAAATCGAAGAGATATGAATATATCCATACATCGATTAGTTTAAATAATAGTACAAGTGTTGAAAGGATTAATTTACAAGAAGAAGAAATTTATGTGATAGAGCTTTTGAAGAAATTTGAGACAAAAATTTATAAGTACACCAAGGATTCACATAGAGCTCGATGGAAGGAGCAGTAATCCAAAAGATATCATGAAATTTTTCCATGAGGGAACATTTTGTCAATAGTTGATTTTGTAGAGAATTGCAAATTTGTTGCTCAAAATGAAATACAGAGTGAATATTATAATTCTGACCAAGTCTCTATGCCTATCCATATTCTATATAGACACGAGAAGAAATTTTTTATCATATAGAAATCACTAGTGAGAATTGACATGTTATTAAAGAATGAAACTTTTATATTAGCAATGATCATACACGTGATACACATTTTGTACAACATTCTTTTGATAAGATTTATGACTCATTGAAATGTCATAGAATAAAATTCTATGAACATTGGATATGGTCAGATGGATACGTAGGTGAATTCAAATCTTTGTGATCATTCTTCTGGTTGTGTCCTTTTCATAAGAAAACCCACGCTAATCATTGTTGTAATTTCCTTGAGACGGTCATGGAAACAGAGAACATGATGGTGCCGGGGCATGTATACAACGAGTACTTTGAAGATATCAAATTGGCCACTCTACAAAATTCCTTGTCTCTACCGAACAAGTTGATCAATGGTGTGATGCTTCTCTAAGCCATCAGACCAAATCATCAAGGGCGGTATGAAGGTATGTACATATATACAAATTAACTTGTATATAGTTTTAATATATGATAATTTTTATTAATTTTATAATTTAAAAATTTATGTTTATTATATAGTTTAAAAAATATCATAATGATTATCTATGATATATAAATTTTATTTTAAATAACATATTAAAATTCTTGTTTACATTTACTATAGCTTTTTTTTTCCATATTGGATTCCAAGATGTAGATAGATCGATTACATATGAAGCTGAAACAATAAAAGGGACTTGAAAATTTCATTCAATTAAAAAAAAGGATTACCGAAATGCGTTTTCATTTGATAAAGGAAAATATTCTTGTTTTTGTCATGTTCGCATAGAGGACACACAATCCAATGATTTTTGTGAAAACAATATGTATGTAAATCTTGGCAACATACAAAACTAAATACAAAGGGGAAAATGTTAGTTCAAGATTCAAAGAGATGGAATCAAAGGAGGCTATAATATGATCTAAAGGTGATCGATTTTCTGATCTTGTTAGAGAATGTAAAATTTCAATTTCTTTCAAAGGATATATATATATATATATATATATATATATATATATATATATATATATATATATATATGTGTGTGTGTGTGTGTGTGTGTATGTGTGTTATGTTTTTAAAATCATTGTGTATAAGTATCTAGATAATAGTTAAAATATAGATATCTCGAAATAGATAGTAAAATCAAGTCCATGTTGATAAATTTAATTTGATGTTAATTATGATCTAAATTTGCACTTGTTTTATTGTGCAAGAGATGTTTTTGATTTAGTTGCACCCATTAACAACATATAAAATGTCAAGTATTATTTGATGCAGTGCATTGAACGAAAGATGAAGTTATTGGAAGACTATGATGATAATGGTTTTATATATGAAAGAGGGTCTATTATATTGAAAGGCTATTTTTTTCCAAGAAACTCATCAAAACCGAGGGTAATGTTTACTTTCAATACTCTCAACCCGATGTCATAAGTTATCAATATAGTCACTTGGTGTGTGCAGTGTGCACAAAGTTGATAGAATTTGAATAAAAAACAATTGAAAGTCAAAAAATGGAGAATGACAAAAGTTTACCATGAACAGATCATTTAGGATGGCATTCCATTAGAATTTTTTAAATTGAGATACCCAAATATTTCTTCTCCTTGGATTCATCTTTGAGAACTTCGAGTTCAAGTACAATGTTATCCTTTCTTTTTGTGCACTCTTAAATTGTACATTCTTAAGAATGTGATGATGTGAAAACGATACTCATTGGGCCTTGTATTGAGTTACAATGTTATATGTATACTTCATGTCATTTAGGTGTATTGATTATTTGATGCTACTGATATTATGTTTTCATGCACGACAAGTAATTTATATGTATACATTCTTTGGTCTTAAACGATGTCATACATGAATGAAAAATGTATTAGCCTTTCTACACATTAATGCAATTTAATGTACATACCATATTTTTTAATGCAATTTTAAGTTATGATTGTTTTATAAATATACAACAAATTATAAGATTCATTCAAATGAAAAATGTACCATGTTTTGTAATGTGCCATTTTCCTAGATTCATTTTAAATAAATTGATGAAACAACTTTAAACAAAACCTAAGAATCATCTATTAATATTATAAGAATGATTGAATGGAAAATATACCAACTAAATGAAAATTTACTTTCATTGCTACATATTCATGAACCTAGATATGTAAAACTTTCAAAAGCATCAAACCATGCATGCATCATGCAAATTGTGGGCCATGTTTTATAATGCAATTTTGTCTAGTATGTCTGTGCATTCAAATAACTTTATTTAAAAGTTAACTATCAACCAACATCCATAGTAGCCTTTCTATACATGAATGCAAAATGTACATAACATATATTATAATTAAATTTTAAGTTATGATTGTTTTGGACATCTACACCAAATTAAAAGATTCATTCAAATGCAAAATTTACCATGTTTTGTAATTTGCAATTTTGATAGATTCATTTTAAATAACTTGACAAAACAAATTTAAACAAAACCTAAGAATCACATAGTAACATTATAATAATGATTGAATGCAAAATGTACCAAGTAAATGAAAATTTACTTTGATTGCTACATATTCACGAACTTAAATATGTAAAAGCTTTAAAAGCATCAAACCATGCATGCATCATGCAAATTATGCGCCATGTTTTATGATGCAATTTTATCTATTATGTTTGTGCATTCAAACAACTTTATATTAAAATTTAACTATCAATCGACATCCATAGTAGCCTTTATATACATGAATGGAAAATGTAGACACCATATTTTATAAGGAAATTTTAAGTTAAATGATTTTTTATATATGTACATCAAATTAAAAGATTCTTTCAAATGAAAAATATACCATGTTTTGTAATTTGCAATTTGACTATATTCATTTTAAATAAATTGACAAAACAAATTTAAACATGTTATCACTCAGGTTGTTCCCTTTGACTCCTAAGGGAATACGGCCGAGGTAACCACAGACCAATCTTTGGATCACAGGTCCTAGCCTACCTGCAATCAGAGAGGGCTCTCTCTTTAGAATTTAGCTTTGTTTAAGTAATGTTTAGGCTAGTTATGATGTACTGAATTTTGTTTAAAGTTTTGGTTGAATGATGTCTTCTAGCAGCTAAAATGTAATCTTCAGGAGTTTTAGTCCATTGGGCAATGGAGTCTGTGATTATACGCTGTTTGAGGAATTGAGTGAGAGTGATGAAACTGCAGGGCCATATGGGTACTCATGAAACAAACTTCAAATTGTGGAATATGGACTATTTCCAGCCAGTGAGAGGCAACTAAGAATCTTTCACTAAGCTGGTGATGTGGAGGAATGAAATATTAATCAGGAGTAGATTAGAATTCCTGAACAGTATTTACTATGAAAGATTTAGTATGAAGGTGAACAATTAAGAATTACACATTCATAACTAATTCTGAAGAAAACATTCATAACAGCATAGATTGAGTTTAGGGTGTTCAATGAACAAATCCTGAACTATTCTTTTTCTCTACTGCTAAACCATGAAACATATAGCATAAGTGGATTATGAAAGAATGAAATACATAATAAGATGGTTCAAAAAAACTTATTGTGACATGAAATAGCGTAGGAATCCTGTAGCAGCAAGCAAGCACACCACAACACTTCAAACAACTCAGAACTTCAGAAATTCCATTAGCTTCCTGTATTAAAAGTCTGAAATTACAGCATAGCTTCTCCAGAAGAAAAATTAACAACCCCAATAAGTTTATGCGTGGGGATATATATACAATCGTCTTACAAAATATCTTAACGATGAGTCATTTTCTCAATAACTGTCTTTACCAACTTTCAAAAATAACAGATACAATTGTTATTGCTACTTTAAATGGAAAATGGATGACTGTTCAGTTCTGTCAGAAATTCTTTGACTTTTGGAGGCAACTGGGTCTGTCGGGTGCTTCGTATTGATTCTGAGTAATACGCCCTTTACTGCTTTGTCGTGGTGCGACTATCTCAGCCCCGTCATCTACATCTGTCGGTCTTGCTTTGGTGGCCAAATTTGATTGCTGAGTTGGCCCTATCCACTCCTTTTCCAGTTAGAGTGAATATATCAATTTTCTGAAAATGATGACTTATGATCGCTATACAAAAATTTGGAGAAAAACCTGTTTCTTCACAGCAGTGTTTGTATCATGCCCGTCCACCATTCCTGTGTAGGCAATTGGTGTCTTAGGATTATGCATAAGGTTTCATCTGCCTCAGTATATTTCTAGTAGTTTGGAGGCACTTCAAAAAGATGTCTAATCTCATTCACAAAAAAAAACAAATTCTCTAGTTTATCATAGAGACTCTGCCTAGATGGAGGCCCTGTTTCCTCTGGGGCACTTGCTGCTGCAGTGATCTGGTTTGTGGCATATGTATTGACCCTCTTGACATAGTTTTCATGAGATAGTAACCTTCCTGCACTGGTTACCAAGCTGGGAAGACCTCTATTATGTAATGCTGTAATTTTCTCAATGAATTTGTTCACCTCTGTCTGCATTTCTTGACACCTTCTCTCTAATGTCTGTACATGGTTTCTCAAAGTGAGCACTCTCTTCACTAGTAAAATGGTATCAGTTCTGTTAGTGATACCCATTGCTGCCAGGTGAGGGCCGGTGCGATTGTTAATGACATTGATCATCCTATTGGCTATTTCAGGCATATTGCCTAGAGATGCCCTTGCTCTTTGACTTTCTTTTTGGGCCCTGCCTATGAGATCCATATGCTCGTGGTTAGTTTCAATATATTGCCACTGGTCTGTAATAGATTGACCAATATTGGCCCACAGGATTTTCTTTATTTCAACTACAACCTTATCATGAGAGAGCTCTTTCTCCAATCCCTTTATTTTCTTCTCAAGAGCCCTTACCTCTCTTGTTTTTTTAGCTACACTATGCTTGGATTTATCATACTTTTCTTCAATGGCAGCCAATTTATCCTTGGTCCCTTGCAGTTCAGCCATCTGTGCTTCTAAAGCTTCCAACTCCTTCATCATGTTCTGCATGTTTGAGCTGGGTCCCTGATCTGGTGCTGTTGCTGGCGCTGATACTCCTGTAGTTGGTGCTGATGTTGAAGGGCCTGCCTCTGATGTTTGTCCTGTGGGAGGACCTGTTGTAGTAGTAGAAAGTGGCACACCTTCAGTGGATGCAGATGTCTGTGCTGGCTGCATTGGTGCCTCACCTTGTCTTGTTTTTAGTGCTACCTCTAATGCACTCTCTGTTTCCATCAGTCTCTTGTATAAACTCAGGAGTAAAGCAACTACATCCTGATCCTTCTTTTGCTCTGCCACCACTCTAGTTTGAGGGTGAAGGGTAGCTGGCATCTTGATATGCTTTCTCATAGTTGCTATGTCTTCATCACTTTTCTTTAACAGTGCCTGCACACCACTGGGGTCCTTTGGATCATGACCCAATTCTATAATGATCTCTTCCAAGGACTTGATTCTGTTGTCCTTGGCTTGAGATGATGCCTTCTCCAATTCCAGTTGAGCAGTAGTATTGTGTAAAGAATTTTGTAATTGTTGTGCCAGTAAGGTCTTATCAGCTAATGTGGAATATATCATTTCCCCGATTTACCTGTGTAGCTCAATTTGATCCAAGGGGTGGATGTCTTTTGCAAAAATTTCCAGGTTATTTCTGATATAATCGGCAGCTGTTTGAGGTTGCTGCATAGTAGGCCTGAAATGACTAAGAGTCATTTTTTGTTCTTGAATGTCATAAGCAGACATTAATCTCTGCTGATTAGTTGG
Organism: Pinus tabuliformis; assembly: GCA_031772625.1. NCBI lineage: Eukaryota > Viridiplantae > Streptophyta > Pinopsida > Pinales > Pinaceae > Pinus > Pinus tabuliformis. The sequence continues at coordinate 624,042,491 of CM062807.1, read as the reverse complement.
TGCCATTTTCAAGAGTAGGTTGTAGATTTGGTGTTTGAGGGGCTCATTCCTTTTCTTGATATCTATGAACTGCTGCTTGATGCTAGAGTTCGCCTTAGATATTTGCCTTGAAGAGCTCACCTCTGTCCCATGTGGCATGTCCTGTCCTTGCTGTAAGGAACTCGCTGATGTTTCAATGCTAGGAGGGGGCATATTATCAATTGGTCTCTCTGGTAATTCCTGCTCTGAAAAGGGGTTTAGCCTCTACCTTTTTTCTCCTTGCTGGTCTGTTGAAGTAGTAAGAGGAGTGTCCTCTTGCCTATCCCTTTTCCTTGTTCTTTCCTCATTAGCAGGTGTTTGTAAAACCGAGGATTCAACTGTTACCTCCTGCCTTGGAGGGATTTTCTCTTGTGTCTGCTGTTCTGTGGAGGCAAGTTCCTTGGTTGTACCTTCCTGCTGCTCTGCTTGCTGCTCCACATTTGGAAGTGACACTTCTTACTGCATTGTTTTGCCTTTAGCCATGTCTGCTGTTGGATCTGTTGTTTTGGCAGGCTGCTGGGGAACGGTGGATGAAGAGGCAGCTTCTCCAAGATGCTGAGGGCCTGAAGACCAAACCTGTCCAAAATATTCCAAGTCAACTGCCTTTTCTAAAGTTTTAATGGCTCTTTCTGCTAATTCTTCTTCAGAATAATCTTCCACTAATGTGCCTTCTTTCCACTCTAATTGGTTAGCATATTTTTCAACTTCTGGAATGCTAATGTGGTCATATGTAGCAAGCCTATGCTTGATTCTTCTGAGGCTTATGAAATGGTTAGGGTCATAGGGTGCCCAATAGAAGCTTGTCTTGAGGTGGAGGGCTTTTAGCATTTGGTCTGCCTCATCCCAAGCTTCTTCCCTCTTATTAAAGATGAATGGACCCAATTGATGCTTAATTTTCAGCTGTGCCTTCTTGTTTCTGCTATGGAAGTGAATCATATCTGCATTGCCGAACTGCCTGAAGTATTCTAGTGCAAAGAGTCTCATGGGAACATACTTTGGTAGCCTGCATGGTGCTAACTCATAGCCATATATCCTGATCACTGTATGGTCTTAGTAAAAGTACCAATCCCCAATGCTATAGTTCTTGGACAGCTGGAGGATTTTCTGCATATCATCAGTGAGTCTAGGAGGAGGGGAACTCTGCAGCAGTGACAAGGCTGGATGAATGAATAGGTCAATAAACTCATAGTAGTTATATGGTGAATAATGAATATGATGACAGACTGATGTCCAGAACATTACAGATCTTCGGTTTCCCTTTGCATCTAACTTCTTGAGGAAGACAGGGAAGCTGTCAGGCTGATTATATAATAGCAGATGATATATATAGGAGGTGTATTTGAATACTCTCTCTCTCTCCAAGTTCATGAACTGTTCATGAATTTTGTTGGCTATAAATGTAGCATAGTCATACTGGACAGCAGGGGGCTATCCTGGGGTAAAAATGGATAGCACTACCAGTGTTGTCTCATCCACAAACTCACTGGTCTTGAACCCTAGGATGGAGGATATGATGTCCACCAGCAGTCTCCCTATGTCATTGAACCAGTCATGCAGATAAGGGGGAGGCTGTCAGGGCTGGTACTCTGGACGCATAAATAATTGGCCAATTCTTGTAATTTCTGAGTTGGAGAGCTTGGCACCCTGCTCTAATAAAAGCTGCATAGAAAGAGGAACCAGTGGCTTTGTAGGCTTAAATTGTAGCATTTCGTTGATGGCCTTAGGAGTAATATGGAATAAGACAGAGCCTGAAGGACTCAGAACAGCGCTTTGATTGGGGTCATAGTTTTTGCAGCATTGGTGAATCAAGTCAGGGAACTCATTGACCTGAGGGAGATAGTAAATTGGCAAATTGGATTTCTAGATTCCCAGGAGGTAGGTACCATCTTTGTGCTTCTTTCTCAACTCACAAACTATTTCTATGTGGTATGTGATTCCCCTCTCTACAGTTTCTCTCATCTGATAATCTATGTCAGCAAGGGCTAACCATTCCAGGTTCTTGTGTGGGGCATTTAATGGGGCAATGTTTAATGCCACAGGGGTCTCCATGGTCAACTGATACTTGGAATTATATTTGAACTTGCTTTTTGGGCACAACAATACAGAGTAGTGGATTTCAATGAGCAGGGCAATTTGCAGAGAGAACAAGGTAAATTGGGGTAAAACTGAGTTGAAATGCTCCTGGGAGAGATTCAACGAGCAAATGCTGGGATTGAGAAATTCTTTTTTGCTGAGTTTGTATGGTAATGGTTTAGTTTCGCAAATGCACCATAAGCTGTGAATTTGTGGTAATTTGGCACAATGGGGGACCTCTGTGCGTGAACTTGGGATTACAGTGTGGAAAAGAAACTCTGGTTATTGAGGATTCCTAGCAATTCCTTTGTTTTCCCTCGTTTCTTGTTTGCTTCGGTGAATTATGCAAAAACTAAGGCACGCAGAGGGAAACTGATAAATACCTGGGTACAATATGAAAATGGTGTTGATATACACGTGAATTCACTGTGCCAGCAGTAGGGGAGCAGTCTTCAGAGTTGGCGGACAAGCAACGTAACCACGCATGCATAAGTATAGTGAGTATTTTTGTGAATAACGCGAAAAAATGACTTTTTTGGGAAAAATAGGGAAAATTCGGCATTTTGCGCCTTTTGTTGGATGACGTCAGCATGACGACATAGGTGGGGTCAGGTACGGAATGATGACGTGGTGGCCGGTGAGCGGCTCTACGTGGACCTGTGACATGGCAGACAGCTCGGAGCAATGGCGGATCGGGCGCTGATGTGATGGTGAGGTGGCAATGATGTGGGGGTGATGTGGGAGTGACGTATGGCGGAAATAGGAGGGCGGTAAGCGGTAATATCGGACCGCTCATGGTACGGGTGTGGTTTTCGTAGGAGGCAGCCCGACGAAATCCAGAAGCGACACGCGTCCGAGCCCTGACGTCACCCTCTGACAAATTTCGGGCGCTAATGTCCAGGCATCGGGGGTGGTCCGATATTGTTGTGGGCCGTCGGATGGGAGGGCCCGGATCCGATGGTCGATGCGCTGCGGAGGTGATGGGTGGATACAGTGGGTCCCGGCGGGGATTTTAATAATATTTTTTGTTTTTTGCAGTGCGGCGCGCCGAAATATATACTTTGGAAAATTGAACAAAAGTGGGTTTTTGCAAGATTGGTACCATGGCGGGAATAATGCAATGTTGAAGGTTTCCAAAGCGGACAAGGGTGGGAATGGGTTATTAAATTAACCAAGTGTTAATCCAATCTCCTATCTTTCAAAGTGACCCAAATATCAGAACCCTTTGATTCTGTAGCATTCTCCAAACTTTGAAAATATGGCTTATAATGCCCAAAGGAGGGGATTTACATATTATTTGGGCTTTTTCACAATAGTGCTATAGTAGTAGGGGAAAGGGGCACTTAGGGAGTTAGATAATAGGGTTAGAAGTCAATGTGAATTGGGGATATGAGAGATTGGAAGTGAGGAATAGAAAACTAAGTTTAGTGAGTAAACTTAGATTTTTAGGAGTTGATGGGGAATGATTTTACACAAGAAATGTGGCTTCTTTTCGGAGAAGAAAGTGAAAACTTGTCATGAAATTTCCAAGAAGAAATACAAGGAGGATTATTTAGGAAAATCCTGAAGTCCTCCATGGGATGTTAGAAAGAGAGTCTTTGGGGGAAAACAGGGGGAGTTAGACATGCTTCTATATTTTGCCTTCAAAATGCTGCATAGATACCTTTGCAACTGCTAACATATGCCTTCTTGATCAAGGCCAAAACTGAATAGGATCAGGATTCTGCAACTTCTGGCTACCTACCCAACTTAGAACCTAGCATTTTTTGTTACTTTAGGGAGGGTGCACTTAGACTTGCAAACCCTCATATGTTCTTTTCTTTTTGCTTCCCTCCTATCTAAATCTATCCTTATATCTTCCAAGGGCCCAGATTAAGCTAGTGGGCTCCTTTCTTTTTCTATCCAGCTAGTCATCTGTCAAGCTTGAACTATTTAAACAGGTACTCATTACCTACTCTAAAACAAGCAATTTAAAACATGGCATGGCCCATCTTGAACTGTTTGAGCCATACATCAAGATAGCAGTGGCATTTTGATTGGCCACTTTCCTGGTCTTTCTTTGGGGTTCATTTCAATTCTTTTTTCTTTTGACCATTTCATTTTCTTGCCTTTTGATTATTCTTTTAAGGCATACCCTCTTTACATTTTTTAACTTTTTTCTTTGTTCACAAAAATGGAACCTTTGTATCATCAAAGATGATCATTTTTAGCATTTCCACTGTCAATCATGAAATATGAAACCCTATTGGTATAGGAGGCTAACAGCGGCTCCACTTGGGGATGACTTTTCCAGATGAAAAGTCAAGATCAGCAGGTCAGATTGCCTTCTTTTTTCACCCTTCTGTAGTTTAACCTTTCCCTTTGTTGAAGACTGAACATCTCAATCCATGAAACTTGCATGCAATACTCCTTAAGCTGATCTGCTGTAAAATTATAGCCCTGTTTTTTGCCTTGCTTCTATGATTGTTTCTCATCTCCCAGATAGTTCCCAAGTACCTTCTCTTATTTTCCCATGACAAGGTGAATAATATTCATCAAAATAGTGCATCACCTTAGTTTTTCTCAAAACCTGCTTCATTTGGACCTCTATCTATCCGCTGAAAATAAACATAGTGAAAATACAAATTTATGTACAATATACAATTGAGCAGTGCTTGATGAGAGGGGATCAAACTAATGCTTAAGCATCCTCCCATTTACTGGGCCTTCCTCAGTGTTTGAGCCATCCAAGCTCTTTAGAAAATAAGTGTTATTACCTTGTACAACATAAATTACATAAGGTCCCTTCCATAAGAAGTCAAATTTCCCATGTTTTCCTTTGTCCTCCCTCCTGGAATCCCATCTCAGCACTTTGTTTCCTATAGAGAAGTCTTGAGCTTTGGTTCCTTTGTCAAATATTCTTTTGAGCTTTTCTTGCAGTACTTGGGTTCTTTCATAGACTTCCTCTCCTGTTTGCTGTAGGTGAATTGTCTGATTGATCCTTCTTTGAATGTCATTGGGCTCAGCTTGTATTTCTTGCAGCAACTTGATTATAGGAACACCTAAAGATGAAGGAAACCTTGCTTCCATTCCATAAACTAGTTCATATGGACTTGTACCAATGGATCTCTTGGTGGTTAGCCTATCTGCCCATAGAGCATTCACTAACTTCTTATGCCAATTCTTTTTGTTTTCTTCCAAAACTTTTTTGATGATATTGATGAGGCTTTTATTGGAAGACTCAGCTAGGCCATTGCCTTGAGGATAATAAGCTGTGGAATGACCTAAGGTCATATGATATTTGTGGCAAAAGTTGATCATTTTTTTGGACTTGAAAGCAGCAGCATTGTCTGTGATAATTTTGTCTGGACAGCCAAACCTGGACAAGATGTTGGTTTCTAGAAATTGTATGATAATGGAGTCATTGGCCTGCCTACAGGGGACAGCTTCTATCCATTTGGTGAAATAGTCTGTAGCAGTCAGAATCCACCTATGCTGGCCAGAGGATGGGGGGTGAATTTCACCAATAAAGTCTAAATCCCATTGCTGGAATGGTCTCTCAGTTGAAACAGGTTTGAGTGGTAAAGGCAACAACTTTCTCTTCCCTTCAAAGATTTGAGATTTGTGACAAGACATTACAAATTTTCTTACGTCAGTAAACAAGGAGGGCCAATAAAAACCAGCCCTTAGGATTTTATCAGCTGTGGATTTCCAGTATAAGTGTCCTCCACAGTCACCTGCATGAAATTCTTTGAGGACATTGTCAGTTTCATCCAATGTTAAGCAATTAAGTAAGATCCCTTCATGATTTCTCCAAAACAAAACACTGTCAATAATACAAAATTTTGATGCTTTCATGTTCAAGATCCTTTTTTTAGTTTTGCACAACCCTGGAGGAGCTTGCAGGTTTAACAATACAAAACATATATCAGTATACCAGGGGGATTGCATAAAGGCTTGGTTGATCTGTGGAGTCGCCATCTCCTGTTCGTTGTCCAGTCCATTAATGTCAAGGGCTTGGAAATTGGTTTCAGCGATCAACTTGGCTAGACCCTGTCCTTTTATTAGTTTGGTAGGCTTGATTTCCATGTCATATTCTAAGATTTTGGCAATCCATTTGCCCCTCCTACCTTCAATTCCTTCTTGGTTCAAAATTTCCTTCACCACTGCATTTGGGACATAAGAAATGATGTGGGAGTACAGGATATAGATACTAAAGTGTTTGATTTCCTTTACCAATGCATAGGCTTGTTTTTCAATGATCTGATATTTCAAGGGGGCATCCCTAAGGGCTCTGCTAAAAAATGCAATAGGTTTTTCACAGCCTTGGTCATGTTTTTGTAACAGAACAGCAGCAATTGTATGATCAGAAGCAAAAGAAAAAATGATGAAATCTCTATCAAACCTAGGGCTTGTTAGGACTGGTGTATTTGTCAATGCTCTTTTAATATCCTCAAAGGATTGTCTAGCTTCCATGGTCCATTTGATCTTGGAGTCCTTTTTCAGCATGTTGTTTAACAGTCTTGTGAGGTCAGCCAAATTAGGAATGAACCTTCTCAAGAAGTTGGTTTTTCCTAGAAAGCTTTGTAGTTCTTTGATGTTTCTTGGATGTGGTACTTGTAGGATGGCTTGAATTCTGTCTGGATCGATCCTAATACCATCTTTTGAGATTATATGTCCCAGGAGTTTACCTTCCTCTAGCCCAAACAGTGATTTCTTTGGGTTTAAAGATATACCATATTTTCTACAAATTGTGGAAACCTCCCTCAAGTTCTCGAAGTGTTCTTGGTCTCATTTTGAAAAGGCAGTAAGATCATCCAGTTAGACCACTAGAAAATCATGAATTTCCTTAGCGAAGGCTATATCCATTGCTCTTTGGAAGGTGGCTCCTGCATTCTTAAGCCCAAAAGGCATTTTGACATATTTGAAAGTTCCCAATGGTGTTGTGAAGGCAGTATTGTCTTGGTCATCCGGGTGTACTAGAATCTGATTGAATCCTGAGAAACCATCTAATAATGAGATCCTAGAGGCTCCCACTACCCTTTGCAGGATATGATCCATTTTTGTTAAGGGGTAATGGTCTTTGAGAGAGACTTTGTTTAAATTTCTTAGGTCAACACATAGTCTGATTTCTCCTGTCTTTTTCCTAGTAGACACTAGGTTTGAAATCCATTCTGAGAATCTGATTGGGGCAATGATTCCTGCTTCATACGTATGTTTCAATTCTTTTTCAATGAGGGGGAGGATAACAGGGTTCACTCTTCTAAGTTTTTGTTTGAAAGGCTTTTCGTTTTCCTTTAAAGGTATGGTGTGCTGGGTGACTGAGGTATCATAAGATTTGAGGTCCTCATAGCTCCAGGAAAAGACATCTTGGAACTCTTTAAATAACTCAATGTATTTCAGTTTCTGCTCAGGTGGTAATGCTTTGGATAACTTTATCATTTTGGGATTTTCTGTAGTTCCAATGTTACAATCTTCAATTTCGGCACTCAGTGGTTGCATTTTTGGTTTTCTTGAGATATCATTTGAATCAAACAGATCCTCCAAAGGGGTTAAACCTGTGGGCAGAAAATTATCTTTTAGCTCAATTACCTCTGCTTCTGTTTCAGCCAGTTCATCTTCATCTATTTGCCTCAACTTTTGTATACTTTCGTTGTTAAAGGTGGTAGGGTGCAAAACCAGATTAACTGTTTCAGCTGATATTTTCTGTGTATTTGTGTGTGCTTGTTGTTGATCATCTCCAGTGATTGAGTCAATGTTAATGCCAGAGAATTCCTCTTTTAGAGTGAGGAAATTATTTATCTGAGTGTCACTCTCAAAGACTTGCCAGTTTTTGATGTTGTCTGGAACTGCAGGTCTATGTTTGATTTCAGCAGTAAAAGTATGATTGGGTTTGAAAGGCAGCTTACAAGTGCTGGCAAAGGTTGCCAAGCTGTGAGCATGTAGATTGAGTTCTCTGGAAATTTTAGTCAACTGTGATTGTGAGAAGGTATCAAGTACCTGAATAGCTGCTGCCTTATATGCTCTCAACCTTAGATCATTTGTGGTAAAGTTTCCTTTGATTTGTTGTATGATTAGATCTGAATCTCCAAGATTGAAACTTTGGTTGCACCAAAAATTTTTATGAGCTTCAGACCTAATAAAAGGGCCTCATACTCAGCCATATCATTTGTACATTGGAAGTTTAACCTGTATGCATGACCCTCAGCCTGGTCATTGTGCATGTTATTGATCCAGACTCCTGCCCCAGCTCCTAACTTGTTTACAGAGCCATCAAATTCTAAGTACCATAAGGTTTCATGATCAAGACTTGGATTGATATTTTTAGTAAGTTGGATCATGGGAAGATTTGTTTCCTGCAAGTTGGTTGATACATTGTGTTCTGTAGTTACCTGAGTTATGCCTATAGTCCTTTGGTATTGGGGGGCACATTGTTCATTTAATTTCTCTGCTTCTGCTGCTATTAATAGTTCAGAATAAGCCTTGCTGCAAATGTCAGCATTGCAGAGAATAAATGAATCCATGTCAGAGTGTATTGAATAGATTGGGAAGTTTTGGGGCTTCTCTTGACTGCTTACCACATATTTCATCAATGTTTCACGGTATAATATCTTTGGCTGCCCAAAGACTGAAATGGTTGCATAGGACATATCTAATTGCAAAGATCCTTGGAGTTTGGCCCCCCAGGATCTGGACAAGAGCATACCATACTTAGGAGGTATGTCAGCTACCACTACATCCATCAAGATTGTTTTGGTTGTGTATTGGACCAGAGAGACAAATAAGTCTTTAATCAATCCTAAGCACCTGACTTGGCTTGAATCAAATGAGAATAGATCTTTATAAGGTCTTGTGATGTCTAAGTCGAGTTTTTCCATTACAGATTTGGGCATTAAGTTGTGTGAGGTCCCGGAATCAAACATTGCATTGTGTAAAACCTTATCATGAATGTTTAAACTGACATAGAAGGGGGGAACCCCTCCATTTTCTGTTTTTCCATTAACTTCAGGGCCAAACAACAACTCTGGTTGATCATCTAGGACATTCACAGCATCTTTATTGTTTGATACTTGGAGTGACTTGTTAATCTATTGTCTGTATACTTCATGCTTGGCCAATTCCAAAAGAGGGACTGATATCTTCAGCTTACTTATTTCTGTTTCCAAGTTAAAGGGATTTTCTATTTGCATTTTGGCATTAAGTGCAGCAAGTTTTTCTTTTTCAGCTGGGTTATCAATGATCTTTTATTCATGGTTGATATGGTTTTGAGTAAAATTGGTACCATGTTTGTTTCCCGGGGTCGTATCTGCCTTTGTTTTTGTGGGATGGAGTGGGGCTGCCTGGTTTTCAGAGGTTTGTTGTTTTGACATATCCTCCAAAGTGACTTCTGTGGTGAGTGGGTTTGAATTGCCAGCTGATTGTGGAAGAGCAGTCTTGTCATTGTTCTTTTTTGGCTGCTTATTGTCCCTTAGTTTATGAGGTTCAGGTGCATCTATCGTTCTAGTCCATAGTTTATACTGTTTGTGTACCTCATAAACAGCTGCATCATAACCTTCTCTGAAATCAAATGATTCTCCTGACTTAGTGTGAAATTGATTGTCATTATAAACCTCTTGATCTTCTTGTGTTAAGAAGACTTGATGTTCATTGTCCAAACCCATTAGGTTGATGTGAGGTTCCTCAGTTGGTTCATTAGATGTTGAAGCCTCAACATAATTTTCTTGGAAAGGAGGTCTGATATGCTGGTCTGGATCAGTCCTTCCAACATTAGGATTTTGATTTTTTCTAAAGTTTGGGTTTCTAATATTGCTTGGTTGACCTTCCCAGGATGATTTTCTTTCTACGGTTTCCACCCTGTCCCGAAGTCTATCCATACCTTTGATGATTGCATCTAGCTTTTGCTCAAATGATGAGGGTTCTTCCTTAAAAGTGGTTCTTCTTTCAGTTCTTGCCCGGTTTCTTTTAGCAATCAGATTTGCCTCTACGGTGACAGCTATGTTTTGCATGTCTACCAAAGTTGCAGGGGATCTTTCCCTTAGTTGATATGCCATATCAACATCAAACCCATCAGGGAACTTAATTAATGCTAAATCAGGTGGATGCCTAAGATTTTGAGGAATGGCATCATAAACCGTGTTGAATCTGGTACAGTAATCTAGTACAGTCTCTTGAGGGCCTCTCCTTATGGAGTCATACTCGGATAAAATGTGTAGAGGGTCCTTTTTCTTTTCCCATCTGTTCAGGAAGGATTGATAAAGAGCACCTGAGTTAGGTATAGAATTTGCAGTGAGTGCTCTGAACCAAGTTCTTACTTCACCTGTTAAACTTTGTACAAAAATTTTCATTCTCACATCATCGTCATCTATCTCATAATTCTCAAAGTAATCTTGCATTTTCTTGGTATGTTGTAAGGCGGTGTATGTGTTGGTTCCATCAAAATAAGTGATCTTACTTTCGTAGTCCTGAGGCATAGCCCCAGGATTACCAGGTAGCTGAAGGGGAAAATAACGATTAGCCATATCTGGAGGGATAAGTGGGACAACAGGAACAACAATAGCAGCTTGTGTATTGGGTGGGGGTGTGGACAGTATGTTTTGGGAAGTGGATGAGGAAGAGGGGGAAGAATGGGTTATATGTAGGTGAACTGATGGTCTAGCAGGGGTTGGGATATAACTTTGCTGAACTGCCTTAGGGCTGGACTCAGCAGATTCTTCTGGTTCCTTTTGGTTCCTGAGAGTCTTGGGAATCAAATTAGGGTTATCAAAAACAAGTGGAGGATTTGGGTTAGGATTTGACCTGGTATGCCTAATTCTCTTTTTAGGGGCCAGCTTCTGAGCTTGTTTTTGGTATTTTTTGAGAATATTTTTAGAATGGTCAAGGGATTGCTTAAATTTTGGAACCACTATCTAGAGCAGACAACATTTGAAACATGAGTTCTCGCCCTAGCAGAGTCGCCAGTTATGTTATCACTCAGGTTGTTCCCTTTGACTCCTAAGGGAATACGGTCGAGGTAACCATAGACCAATCTTTGGATCATAGGTCCTAGCCTACCTGCAATCAGAGAGGGCTCTCTCTTTAGAATTTAGCTTTGTTTAAGTAATGTTTAGTCTAGTTATGATGTACTGAATTTTGTTTAAAGCTTTGGTTGAATGATGTCTTCTAGCAGCTAAAATGTAATCTTCAGGAGTTTCAGTCCATTGGGCAATGGAGTCTGTGATTATGCGTTGTTTGAGGAATTGAGTGAGAGTGATGAAACTGCAGGGCCATATGGGTACTCATGAAACAAACTTCAAATTGTGGAATATGGACTATTTCCAGCCAGTGAGAGGCAACTAAGAATCTTTCACTAAGCTGGTGATGTGGATGAATGAAATATTAATCAGGAGCAAATTAGAATTCCTAAACATTATTTACTATGAAAGATTTAGTATGAAGTTGAGCAATTAAGAATTACACATTCATAACTAATTCCGAAGAAAACATTCATAACAGCATAGATTGAGTTTAGGGTGTTCAATGAACAAATCCTAAACTATTCTTTTTCTCTACTGCTAAACCATGAAACATATAGCATAAGTGGATTATGAAAGAATGAAATACATAATAAGATGGTTCAAAAAATCTTATTGTGACATGAAATAGCGTAGGAATCCTGTACCAGCAAGCAAGCATACCACAACACTTCAAACAACTCAGAACTTTAGAAATTCCATTAGCTTCCTGTATTAAAAGTCTGAAATTACAACATAGCTTCTCCAGAAGAAAAATCAACAACCCCAATAAGTTTATGTGTGGGGATATATATACAATCGTTTTACAAAATATCTTAACGATGAGTCATTTGCTCAATAATTGTCTTTACCAACTTTCAAAAATAGCAGATACAATAGTTATTGCTACTTTAAATGGACAATGAATGACTGTTCAGTTTTGTTAGAAATTCTTTGACTTTTGGAGGCAACTGGGTTTGTCGGGTGCTTCATATTGATTCTAAGTAATACGCCCTTTACTCCTTTGTCGTGGTGCGGCTATCTCAGCCCCGTCATCTGCATCTGTTGGTCTTGCTTTGGTGGCCAAATTTGATTGCTAAGTTGGCCCTGTCCACTCCTTTTCCAGTTAGAGAAAATATATCAATTTTCTGAAAATGATGACTTATGATCGCTATACAAAAATTTGGAGAAAAACCTGTTTCTTCACAGCAGTGTTTGTATCATGCCCATCCACCATTCCTGTGTAGGCAATTGGTGTCTTAGGATTATGCCTAAGGTTTCATCTGCCTCAGTATATTTATAGTATTTTGGAGGCACTTCAAAAAGATGTCTAATCTATTCACAATAAAAAACAAATTCTCTAGTTTGTCATAGAGACTCTGCCCAGATGGAGGCCCTGTTTCCTCTGGGGCACTTGCTGCTACTGTGATCTGATTTGTGGCATATGTATTGACCCTCTTGGCATAGTTTTCATGAGATAGTAACCTTCCTGCACTGGTTACCAAGCTGGGAAGACCTCTATTATGTAATGCTGTAATTTTCTCAATGAATTTGTTCACCTCTGTCTGCATTTCTTGACACCTTCTGTCCAATGTCTGTACATGGTTTCTCAAAGTGAGCACTCTCTTCACTAGTAAAATGGTATCAGTTCTGTTAGTGATACCCATTGCTGCCAGCTGAGGGCCAGTGCGATTGTTAAGGACATTGATCATCCTATTGGCTATTTCAGGCATATTGCCTAGAGATGCCCTTGCTCTTTGACTTTCTTTTTGGGCCCTGCCTATGAGATCCATATCCTCATGGATAGTTTCAATATATTGCCACTGGTATGTAATAGATTGACCAATATTGGCCCACAGTATTTTCTTGATTTCAACTACAACCTTATCATGAGAGAGCTCTTTCTCCAATTCCTTTATTTTCTTCTCAAGAGCCCTTACCTCTCTTGTTTTTACAGCTACACTATGCTTGGATTTATCATACTTTTCTTCAATGGCAGCCAATTTATCCTTGGTCCCTTGCAGTTCAGCCATCTGTGCTTCTAAAGCTTCCAACTCCTTCATCATGTTCTGCATGCTTAGGCTGGGTCCCTGATCTGGTGCTGTTGCTGGCGCTGATACTCCTATAGTTGGTGCTGATGTTGAAGGGCCTGCCTCTGATGTTTGTCCTGTGGGAGGACCTACTGTAGTAGTAGAAAGTGGCACACCTTCAGTGGATGCAGATGTTTGTGCTGGCTGCATTGGTGCCTCACCTTGTCTTGTTTTTAGTGGTACCTCTAATGCACTCTCTGTTTCCATCAATCTCTTGTATAAACTCAGGAGTAAAGCAACTACATCCTGATCCTTCTTTCGCTCTGCCACCACTCCAGTTTGAGGGTGAAGGGTAGCTGGCAACTTGATATGCTTTCTCATAGCTGCTATGTCGTCATCTCTTTTCTTTAACAGTGCCTGCACACCTCTGGGGTCCTTTGGATCATGACCCAATTCTATAATGATCTCTTCCAAGGACTTGATTCTGTTGTCCTTGGCTTGAGATGATGCCTTCTCCAATTCCAGTTGAGCAGCAGTATTGTGTAAAGAATTTTGTAATTGCTGTGCCAGTAAGGTCTTATCAGCTAATGTGGAATATATCATTTCCCCGGTTTTCCTGTGTAGCTCAATCTGATCCAAGGGGTGGATGTCTTTGGCAAAAATTTCCAGATTAGTTCTGATATAATCGGCAGCTGTTTGAGGTTGCTGCATAGTAGGCCTGAAATGACTAAGAGTCATTTTTTGTTCTTCAATGTCATAAGCAGACATTAATCTCTGCTGATGAGTTGGTGCCATTTTCAAGAGTTGGTTGTAGATTTGGTGTTTGAGGGGCTCATTCCTTTTCTTGATATCTATGAACTGCTGCTTGATGCTTTTGTCTGCCTTAGATCGTTTCCTTGAAGAGCTCACCTCTGTCCCATGTGGCATGTCTTGTCCTTGCTGTAAGGAACTGGCCGATTTTTCAATGCTAGGAGGGGGCATATTATCAATTGGCCTCTCTGGTAATTCCTCCTCTGAAAAGGGGTTTAGCCTGTGTCTTTTTTCTCCTTGTTGGTCCGTTGAAGTAGTAAGAGGAGTGTCCTCTTGCCTATCCCTTTTCCTTGTTCTTTCCTCACTAGCAGGTGTTTGTAAAACTGAGGATTCAACTATTACCTCCTACCTTGGAGGGATTTTCTCTTGTGTCTGCTGTTATGTGGAGGCAGGTTCCTTGGCTGTACCTTCCTGGTGCTCTACTTGCTGCTCCACATTTGGAGGTGACACTTCTTGCTACACTATTTTGCCTTTAGCCATGTCTGCTACTGGATCAGTTGTTTTGGCAGGCTGCTAGGGAACGGTGGATGAAGAGGCAGCTTCTCCAAGATGCTGAGGGCCTGAAGACCAAACCTGTCCAAAATATTCCAAGTCAACTGCCTTTTCTAAAGTTTTAATGGCTCTTTCTGCTAATTCTTCTTCAAAATAATCTTCCACTAATGTGCCTTCTTTCCACTCTAATTGATTAGTATATTTTTCAACTTCTGGAATGCTAATGTGGTCATATGTAGCAAGCCTATGCTTGATTCTTCTGAGGCTTATGAAATGGTTAGGGTCATAGGGTGCCCAATAGAAGCTTGTCTCGAGGTGGAGGGCTTTTAGCATTTGGTCTGCCTCATCCCAAGCTTCTTCCCTCTTATTAAAGATGAATGGACCCAATTGATGCTTAATTTTCAGTTGTGACTTCTTGTTTCTGCTATGTAAGTGAATCATATCTGCATTGCCGAACTGCCTGAAGTATTCTAGTGCAAAGAGTCTCATGGGAACATACTTTGGTATCCTGTATGGTGCTAACTCACAGCCATATATCGTGATCACTGTATGGTCTTGGTAAAAGTACCAACCCCCAATGCTATAGTTCTTGGACAGCTGGAGGATTTTTTGCATATCATCAGTGAGTCTAGGAGGAGGGGAACTCTGCAGCAGTGAAAAGGTTGGATGAATGAATAGGTCAATAAACTCATAGTAGTTGTATGGTGAATAATGAATATGATGACACACTGATGTCCAGAACATTATAGATCTTCGGTTTCCCTTTGCATCTAACTTCTTGAGGAAGACAGGGAAGTTGTCAGGCTGATTATACAATAGCAGATGATATATATAGGAGGTGTATTTGAATACTCTCTCTCTCTCCAATTTCATGAACTGTTCATGAATTTTGTTGGCTATAAATGTAGCATAGTCATACTGGACAACAGGGGGCTGTCCTGGGGTAAAAATGGATAGCACTACCAATGTTGTCTCATCCACAAACTCACTGGTCATGAACCCTAGGATGGAGGATATGATGTCCACCAGCAGTCTCCCTATGTCATTGAACCAGTCATGCAGACAAGGGGGCGGCTGTCGGGGCTGGTACTCTGGACGCATAAATAATTGGCCAATTCTTGTAATTTGTGAGTTGGAGAGCTTGGCACCCTGCTCTAATAAAAGTTGCATAGAAAGAGGAACCAGTGGCTTTGTAGGCTTAAATTGTTGCATTTGGTTGATGGCCTCAGGAGTAATATGGAATAAGACAGAGCCTGAAGGACTTAGAACAACTCTTTGATTGGGGTCATAGTTTTTGCAGCATTGGTGAATCAAGTCAGGGAACTCATTGACCCGAGGGAGATAGTAAATTGGCAAATTGGATTTCCAGATTCCCAGGAGGTCTGTACCATCTCTGTGCTTCTTTCTCAACTTACAAACTATTTCTATGTGGTATGTGATGCCCCTCTCTACAGTTTCTCTCATCTGATAATCTCTGTCAGCAACGACTAACCATTCCAGGTTCTTGTGTGGGGCATTTAATGGGGCAATGTTTAAAGCCATAGGGGTCTCCATGGTCAACTGATACTTGGAATTATATTTGAACTTTCTTTTTGGGCACAGCAATACAGAGCAGTGGATTTCAATGAGCAGGGCAATTTGCAGAGAGAACAAGGTAAATTGGGGTAAAACTGAGTTGAAATGCTCCTGGGAGAGATTCAACGAGCAAATGCTGGGATTGAGAAATGCTTTTTCGCTGAGTTTGTTTGGTAATGGTTTAGTTTCGCAAATGCGCCATAAGCTATGAATTTGTGGTAATTTGGCACAATGGGGGACCTCTGTGGCTGAACTTGGGATTACAGTGTGGAAAAGAAACTCTAGTTATTGAGGATTCCTAGCAATTCCTGTGTTTTCCCTCGTTTCTTGTTTGCTTCGATGAATTATGCAAAAACTAAGGCACGCAGAGGGAAAGTGATAAATACCTGGGTACAATATGACAATGGTGTTGATATACTGGTGAATTCACGGCGCCAGCAGTAGGGGAGCAGTCTTTGGAGTTGGCGGACAAGCAACGTAACGGCTCATGCAGGAGTACAGTGAGTATTTTTGTAAATAACGAGAAAAAATGACTTTTTTGGGCAAAATAGGGAAAATTCAGCCTTTGGCGCCTTTTGTTGGATGACATCAGCATGACGTCATAGGTGGGGTCGGGTACAGAATGATGACGTTGCGGCCGGTGAGCGGCTGTACGTGGACTGGTGACATGGCAGACAGCTCGGAGCAATGGCGGATCGGGCGCTGATGTGATGTTGAGGCGGCAATGACGTGGGGGTGACGTGGGAGTGACGTATGGCGGAAATAGGAGGGCGGTAAGCGGTAATATCGGACCGCTCATGGTACAGGTGTGGTTTTGGCAGGAGGCAGCCCGACGAAATCCAGAAGCGACACGCGTCCGAGCCTTGACGTCACCCTCTGACAAATTTTGGGCGCTAATGTCCAGGCATCGGGGGTGGTCCGATATTGTTGTGTGCCGTCGGATGGGAGGGCCCGGATCTGACGGTTGACGGGTTGCTGAGGTGATGGGTGGATACGGCAGGTCCCGGTGGGGATTTTAATAATATTTTTTGTTTCTTGCGGTGCGGAACACCGAAATATATACTTTGGAAAATCGAACAAAAGTAGGTTTTTGCAAGATTGATACCATGGCAAGAATAATGCAATGTTGAAGGTTTGCAAAGCGGACAAGGGTGGGAACGGGTTATTAAGTTAACCAAGTGTTAATCCAATCCCCAATCTTTCAAAGTGACCCAGATATCAGAACCCTTTGATTCTGTAGCATTCTCCAAACTTTGAAAATATGGCTTATAATGCCCAAAGGGGGGGATTTACATATTATTTGGGCTTTTTCACAATAGTCCTATAGTAGTAGGGAAAAGGGGCACCTAGGGAGTTAGATAATAGGGTTAGAAGTCAATATGAATTGGGGATATGAGAGATTGGATGTGAGGAATAGAAAACTAAGTTTAGTGAGTAAACTTAGATTTTTAGGAGTTGATGGGTAATGATTTTACACAAGAAATGTGGCTTCTTTTCGGAGAAGAAAATGAAAACTTGTCATGAAATTTCCAAGAAGAAATACAAGGAGGATTATTTAGAAAAATCCTGAAGTCCTCCATGGGATGTTAGAAAGAGAGTCTTTGGGGGAAAATAGGGGGAGTTAGACATGCTTCTATATTTGGCCTTCAAAATGCTGCATACATACCTTTGCAACTGCTAACATATGCCTTCTTGATCAAGGCCAAAACTGAATAGGATCAGGATTCTGCAACTTCTGGCTACCTACCTGACTTAGAACCTAGCATTTTTTGTTACTTCAGGGAGGGTGCACTTAGACTTGCAAACCCTCATATGGTCTTTCCTTTTTGCTGCCCTCCTACATAAATCTACCCTTATATCTTCCAAGGGCCCAGATTAAGCTAGTCGGCTCCTTTCGTTTTCTATCCAGCTAGTCATCTGTCAAGCTTGAACTGTTTGAACAGGTACTCATTACCTACTCTAAAACAAGAAATTTAAAACATGGCATGGCCTAGCTTGAACTGTTTGAGCCATACATCAAGATAGCAGTGGCATTTTGATTGGCCACTTTCCTGGTCTTTCTTTGGGGTTCATTTCAATTCTTTTTTCTTTTGACCATTTCATTTTCTTGCCTTTAGATTATTCTTTTAAGGCATACCCTCTTTACATTTTTTAACTTTTTACTTTGTTCACAAAAATGGAACCTTTGTATCATCAAAGATGATCATTTTTAGCATTTCCACTGTCAATCATGAAATATGAAACCCTATTGGTATAGGAGGCTAACAAAACAAAACATAAAATCATCTACTAACATTATAAGAATGATCATGCAAATGTACCAACTAAATGAAAATTTACTTTCATTGCTTCATATTCATGAACTTAAATATGTAAAACCTTCAAAAGCATAAAACCATGCATGTATCATGCAAATTGTGGGCCATGTTTTATAATGAAATTTTATATAGTATGTTTGTGCATTCAAATAACTTTATATTATAAAATTCAACTATCAAATGACATCCATAGTAGCCTTTCTATAGATGAATGCAAAATGTACATACCATATTTTATAATGCAATTTTTATGATTGTTTTAGACATCTGCATCGAATTAATACATTCATTCAAATGCACAATCTACAATGTTTTGTAATCTTCAATTTTAATAGATCCATTTTAAATTTAACAAGTGACAAAAAACTTTAAACAAAAACTAAGCATAATCTACTAACATTATAACAATCGTTATGCAAAATGTACCAACTAAATGGAAATTTAATTTCATTGCTACATATTCATGAACTTAAATATGCGAAACCTAGGTTTAAGCATCAAACCATGCATCATGCAAATTTTACCATGAAAAATGTAGATAAAATCCAAAATGAGCATGTATTAAATCATAATAAAGAGTTCTAGATTTAGAATATGTCCAAAATTTATATCATCATAAAAGTAAAGATATAATAAAATGTTGTCAAATAAAAATATGCATTAACTCATAATAAAGATTTTTACTTTAAATATTTCCAAAATTTATATCATGATCAAGGAAAATATAACATTAAAATATTGTCAAATAAAAAGTTGCATCAATTCAGAGAATCTCGTTGAAAGATATGATCTATTCACCTCCTCGTGCTCTCATACGAATCGTGGGTGCCCTACAAAACATGTGAAATTGCATATATACATAAGATTATGTACTTTAAAATTAAATTTTAATGTTTTAAAATTAAATGAGAATGTAATCATAAAAAAAAAATTATAAAAAGTTTCAAATTCCATGCAATTCCTCATGGTGTTCCCCCTCCATTATTCCCTTGTGGTTTTCTCCATGCATTTCACCGTCATGGAGAAACTGTACAATATATTTGCATGTACATATATTAAATTTTTTAAATTTCACATGAAAATTCATAAACTAGATCAATATTAAAAAAATCAAGTATCAACGTTTTCAAATTGTCTAGACGATTAAATCCCTATAATTGAATAAAGTTCCAAATTTCACGCAATACCTCTTGTTGTTCCCCTTGCATTTCTCCCTTTCGGTTTCCCTATACAATACATGTACAAGTATATATTAAAAATTTAAAATTTTGACATGAAAATGAAAAAACTCTCAAAATTAAAAGTATTGTTACACAACTTTTCGAAATCGTTTAGATGACCCTATCCCCATTGTGGACCACATCACTAAATTCCTTGGAGAATGGAAATCATCTCCACAAACTTAAAATTCCAAAATTTTTAAACTATAAGATATAAATCTATCTCATTTTTTAATGAAACTTTCACTTCAATTTATAAAAAACATAAGTGAAGTATTCAATACTTGCGACAATGAAATATTTGACACATCACCTAGTAGGGAGGAAGAGGGTGGCGCTATGTCCAAAACATCAGGCATAATCATAATCTGTTAACATTTAATTATATATACATAATTATTTCTTTTGAAAGTATGTCCTCACAATACCGATATAATAAAATTACAATAATAATTGTATCAACATGAACTCTTAAAAAAAACTAACATCTCTCAAATTATCTTGATTGGAACCTAAACCTAGAATTATCAAAATTGTCGTTCAATAATCAGGTTAACTGCAAGTGGTGAACATTTGATACATTTGTGTTATCTTATATCAGAAAAAATTAACAAAATGTATGTGAATCTACATTAACACATACATTACAAATTACATTAAAATATACACCCTGAAAATTAACACATACTGATCCCACGCCCCCTTCATCATGAACAATTAGGTATTTCCAACCATTACGACAACCCTTTGTAGATACTTTAAGCTCATCAATATTCATATTATCTATCTCCTCATATTTTTTATACAAAACTAGCACGTGCATTAGCTCGTGCTCATTGTCGATTTAGACCGACATCAATACCAGTCAATGCACTCTAGATGTTGTCTATAATGGAATCCATTCCTTCTGAACCAATTTTATAAGTGGCATCCATCTATGACCATAAAGTTACTATATGAGGAGGTTGGTGTACCAAAGGTGGCAGAGGGTGAGGAAATTCAATATCATGTAAATTGCCCTGACGATCATATAATCAACCTCTACTAGTACCATAATATTCAGATGGAAGGTCATTATAGTCGAGTTTCATACCAAAAATAATTCTACATAAGATAATTTTTCAAAATAAATTGGAACCCTGTCATTCCATGGCAGCTTTTGATATGCTGCAAAGAACCTATCATACAAATGGTTAGTTATATGAGGGTGCTTGAAATATTGCACCTCGATTGTCTTTCCTTTCAACCCTTCTTTAAAATTAAACTTAGATTTTTCATTTTCTTTTGTAACCCTTTTACTAACCTTGGTCCATTTATTGGAACCCATTACTGCTTCCTTTCTATGCCTCATCATATCTATAAATGAATCTGTGGTTGGCTCAAGCTTCTCGTAAATATCAAGAAATGAGCTTAGAGAGTGCACAACTATTTCTAAGCTTTCTCGACTATTCGCAGGGAGCTCTTAACTCCCAAGATATTTCCTCAATTTTGAATAACGAGTTTTTCACCTTAGTAATTTACGTTGTTGGAGGTTTGTCTCCCAAGGAAGCTCATCAGGAATATCATATGGATAAGTTGTAGTTGGTGTATGGCCTTCTTCTTGAACTGCCTAGCTTCGCTTATGTCTACTTGGAGCAACATTTTCACCCTTTGAACCAATATATATAATTACATAAATATAAAAGCATGTGAGCAAATGTATTCATACAGATGCAAGATAGACATGTACATGGATATGTATATACAATTCATTTACATGTAAAATTTTTTTTTAACATAATTTGTTTATTATATAATTTACCAAAATGATGATGATCATGATCATCCAATTGATATTGATGACCACCCAGAGAAACTTGACCAACCTGAGATTGGTGACCACCCGAAGAACGTTGACCACCCTAAGATTGATGACCACCCGGAGAGTGTTGACCACCGTCATGTGATTACATAGTGAGCAAAGCTTCTAAAAAAAATAGAAAAACAATTAAATATATTGGGAAAGGAAGGCCAAGGTGCCTCCTTCTTTCTCTACAATACTGAAGATAGAATTGTGACAAGATGATAGAAAACCTCTTGCATGACTACTTTATCGGTTGCATACCTCAACAAGTGATGAGGTGGTTTTTGATAGCCAAAACGCTTTGAGGTATGTACCATATAGTGAGGAAAACCAATCTGCTACTTCCACCACTAACTTCATTTCCTCATGGGACATACAAGGGACCTCTTCTTGAAATATAATATTGTATAAGACCTTGAAGAAATGCTAAATAATTTTTTCATACACTCCTCGGTAGTTTCATTCTGTGAGTAGTTTACAATAGATGTGAATAGGAGGCCCTTTAGGTGTCCATTTCTATTCTATACAAGGGAATTCATTATGAGCACATATTCCATCTAAAAATTAGGAAGACATGTAAAATTGTTGTTTCTTTCCTTGCACTAGGTTTTTCACCTTGTTCAAGTTAATATGCAGTTGCTGAGAAACTAGATGAGAAAAGTTGAATACCTTCCCTTATGTGACAATCTGATGTAGCATGTAGACCCATCCTTTTGGGCAGGAAAATTTTTAAGGATGGAAGTTTATCTTAAATTTTAGCAACCTTGGGGAATCTTACTAGTCTCTAATATCCAAATATTAAAATGTTTGATGATAATTTTGTTAAAATTTTTAGATTTCTATTTATTTTATATTAGACAATATATAATATTTACGATTTTTAATCTTAAATAATTTTATACTGTAAAATTTGTGCAAATTCTCTTTTAGAAAAAAGGAAATTGGAGAATCTGTTTTTTGGAAAAAGCATGGAATATTAGCCCACCCGTGAATATTAGCCCCTAAAATTTTCCTTGCTTCTAGGAAGGATTCAATGTTCCTATGTCCATAGACATCACAATACATAACCATCAAGTACTGATATACTATTTTGAGTGACTTGGTTTTGTAATTATTATTAGGTGTCTACTGAAATTTTTTCAGCTCCTTCCACCATGAGCTCACAACGTGATTAGTGTTCACATAGCTTGAGGTTGCATAAAATTGTGAATCCAGATACTGCTAGGGCCTGGGAAAATTGTAGATCGTGGCTTTCAGGTGGTTGATAGGAAGCAAGATGCTGATAACTAACACTATTAAATATCATGCTCTTGGTATGTAGGACCTATAAAATCCATCTAATAACATTTGCACATGGTAAGGCTAAGAGTCTACAAGTGACCGTATAGAACCCTGATTGTTGGATATGGATATTGATATGCCTATCGTCGAGATGTTCTTCGGAATATGTTCCATTGAGTGCATCCTTGATGGTATGCCAACTAAAAGTGGAATTGTTCTCAATGTAACATTATATATATGATAGAATATTAACTAATATTGAAGGATTGTCAATGACTTCTTTGGTACTACTCTTTACGGCCTTCTCTGAAGCTAATTTCTTGGGAGGCATGGTGTTACCTAATGGAGAGAGAGTGATTTGTTTAGGATTTGTAGTACCTATTTGAAGAGACACGCTCATGGTGATGAGAAGTTAGATAAAAAAACATCAGTTCAAATATCAACTTTAAAGGAGAAAAATAGTCACTATGGGAAAATATTGTGCAATGTTGGGATGCAAGAAGGTAGATTAGGCTTTGGAATTATGCACTAGGTAGTTATGGAGGGAGATTTCAAACTTTAGGTTTGGAAGAGGCTGACTTGTGGACTCGAACTATGGAATGCTCAATCTCAACTGGGAGAGAGATAGGTTAGATTATGTAGTGCATAGTTTCTGTAGCCAGACAGGCCCAATTGTGGCAGGGATTGTGCGGTGCACATTCGGGGAAGGCTAGTGACTACGTAGTGAATAGTTGTATCTAGTAAAGGAAAATTTTGCTACTTGTGATTGTGTAATGTGCAGTGAGAGAGGTATGCAAGACTTGAGGATTGTGTAGTTCAACTCGAGAGACAAGAAAACTCCATATTTGTGACTGAGGAAGTGAAAGGTGTTGATCACTCTGATAATCAGTTAGATCAGTTGCTAGCATTGATTAAATGAGATAATTCAAAGGGAAGAATATGCACACATAAATAGACCTAGAAATAGTAAATATTTCTACGGAAAAATATAAGAAACACTTGGCGACACATGAAAACAAGTTGAAAATACTAAAATGAAATTGGTACAAGCTAATAATAATAGAAAAACCACTTACTACAAGAATAATGATGAGAAGTGAAACTTGCAAACAGAAAAGCAAAAAAAAAAGTAGCAACAAGCCACACTTGAGAAAATTACCCAGAAAAGTGCCTTGAACTCATGACATTTCTAGAGCTCTCATGTCAAATGGGAGAATGATCTCTATAAGCCTCTATTATATATATTTTCTCTCATGAGATTAAGGTTAGGGTTTCTGACACACATTCCTAAAATCTAGGGGAACATGACACTCATCTTCATATCAGAAATGGAAACTTGTGCCACATTATAAAAAAGGAATGTGCAATTCCTTTTTTCTAGGAGTGTGCACATTACTAATTGAGGGGACTGCATATTTCACTAATAGAGGAATTTCCACAATTCCCAATCACAAGGGATTATGCAGATTGTTGGCACAGTGAGTTACACAGTTTTAATTCATAATAAAGATTGTGAAGTTTTCTTGCTCTGTGGCTACCCATCTTACTTGATTTGATAGTTTATTCCCTTAAGGCATTGTGCATGTTCTATTGATAGAGGATTGTGTTTCCCGAAGACAAGATAGACAACTAGTGCTTGATCAGGGCAGGACTTAACGTGTGTTTGGGAGTGTTTTTTATTGTTTTTAGAAGTATCAACAAGACTTTGTCATTGTGAAGACAACATGGTTAAGACATCACAAGAATTCCATGAACAAATAAGTCATTGCGACACTAAATAAACATGGGGAATACTTGACAATAGTAAAAAATAAAGTTCTTATGAATAAAGGCAGGCTCCAAAATTGAAGTGTAAACAAACATTTTGAGGTGGGTTGTAGCAACCACAACAAAATACAAATGTGCGACGATATTTCACACATCTGTATCCATTCTCTCACTGCATATTCTCTTGTATCATTATTATTATATAATATTTATAGTATTTTAATACTAAATATTCTATATCTTCATATTCTAAATTTTTCTATGACAATGTTAATTCACTGAATACAATGTGTTATTAAGACTATGTCTCTTTATTAATCAAATTATTATTGAAGTAGGAAGGATTACTAATAAGCATTAGTTTTCGTAACATATTATATTACGTAATGATAATATGCAACATACAAATTGTTGAAAGAATTTAGTACTAGAGCAGTTGAGAAAGGACAAGTGTGCAGTGTAACCATATATACAAAAATTGTGTCCAAGCAAAAATGTTTGCAAAGGTGAGGAAAATTAGAGTGACGAATATTGATTAAGATGCAAACAAATTTGCACTTAGCATCGAATAATTAATTAATGCTTATAATTACTATTAATATATATTTAGTAAATTGATATGCAATCACATTATCGTTCAAATTTTTAGTAGCATTTCCTATGATGCATTATGTAATGATTGATTTATGCAAACATATCAATAGAATGATAACTATCAATATTATAAAATAGTATTTTGAGCATTTATTCAGTCAATTCAAGTATATCCAAAAAAATTCACAGCTAGTATGCCTCATAGCAGAGTGAATAATGTCCAAATCTCCTTCGTACACGTTTCTATGCATATTCCTTTTGTACAATGAAATATTACTCTACACTTTCATAATACACACATGTATAATGATTATTGGTTGTAACTATATCAGGAAAAATGTATCTATCGAAATTATAAAATTGTATTTTCATCATTTATTCCATGGTCGACACATAATCAGATATTATAAAATATTATTTTCATCAATTATTTGGTGAATCAATTGTAATCAAGAAAGTCACCTTGAATATAATTAAGCATCTACTGCTATTTTTTCAAATTGCACCAATTATGCACTTTGTTCTTATTGCACGTATTCTAGTTATTTCTTAATAATTTTGCTTTAATGTGAAGTATAACGATTTCATTAATAACTTGAATTAACTTTTTAATATTAAGTAATCCATGCTCCAGAAAATTGGTATGTGAATATGGGTAACATATACAAAAGTGTAAAAAAAATGAAAGAAGCTTTTTCCACACATATTTCTTTGCACGCATCCCTCAATGTTGCAAAAGTGGAAATAGATTAAACAACAATGTTTATGCATCCATTTTCTAAATAAACGATGAAAGGAATATTTTATAATATCGATCGATTTCTTCAAAAGAAACAATAATTATACAATGTAAAGTTACCAAATAAATTTTTATGTTAAATAGAAAGGGAAATAGATAAATATGAAGATTAAGTTATGAAAATATTTTCAAATTATGGATTTTTTTTCCTTTCGAAAAGATTGGAAAAATAAGATTTTACCATGAAAGTAAAGCAGCAATTTACATTGATGTAGGGTATAGAAGATGAAATAAATAGAAAGATACAGATCAATGTTATGAATGTAAATTAATTCTATTATTTTTTAATTCAACGAAAAACTAAGGTGAAACACCTCTATCCTCTTCTTTCAGTATTTTTTCTTATTCCTAGATTCTATTTTGTAAATTTTCCTTTGTCGTCCGTGACTGTTCATTTAAATAGTTTCTTTTTCAATTAGGTCTTGGTTCATTTCGATGAAATTGTCGTTGTTATTAGCTGACACACTATTCTATATAACGTAAATTATTTCGTTAGTTTAGATCGTTCATAGCATTATTTTGTTCGATTGTTTTCTATTTTCTGGTAATATACATGAGGCCACGTGAACACGGCATAATGAGGCATGGAGTTGGTGAATGAGTAGTGTCAAGTCGGTGTCATTTTATTAAGACTATGTCTCTTTATTAATCAAATTATTATTGGAGTGACGAATATTGATTAAGATGCAAACAAATTTGCACTTAGCATTCAATAATTAATTAATGCTTATAATTACTATTAATATATATTTAGTAAATTGATATGCAATCACATTATCGCTCAAATGCTTAGTAGCATTTACTCTGATGCATTGTGTAATGATTGATTTATGCAAACATATCAATAAAATAAAATGATAACTATCAATATTATATTATAATATTATTTTGAGCATTTATACAGTCAATACAAGTATATCCAAAAAAATTCAAAAATTCATAGCCAGTATGCCTCATAACATATTGAAATAATGTTTGAACCTCCTTCGTACATGTTTCTCTGCATATTTCTTTTGCAAAATGAAATATTACTGCACACTTTCATAGTACACACATGTATAATGATTACTGGTCGTAACTATATCAAGAAAAATGTTTCTATGGAAATTATAAAATTGTATTTTCATCATTTATTCCATGAGTCGACACGTAATCAGATATTATAAAATATTATTTTCGTCGATTATTTGGTGAATCAATTGTAATCAGGAAAGTCACCTTGAATATAATAAAGAATCTACTACTATTTTTTCAAATTGCATCAATTATGCACTTTGTTCTTATTGTAGGTATTCTAATTATTTCTTACTAATTTTGCTTTCATGTGAAGTATAACGATTTCATTAATAGCCTAAATTAACTTTTTAATATTAAGTAATCCATGCTCCAGAAAATATGTATGTGCATATGGGTAACGTATACGAAAGTGTAAAAAAAATGAAAGAAGGTTTTTCCACACATATTTCTTTCCACGCATCCCTCAACTTTGCAAAAATGGAAACGGATTAAACAACAATGTTTATGCGTGCATTTTCTAAATAAAAGATGAAAGGAATATTTTATAATATCGATTAATTTCTTAAAAAGAAACAATAATTATACAGTGTCGAGTTACTAAATAAATTTTTATGTTTAATGGAAGGGGAAATCGATAAATATGAAAATTAAGTTACGAAAATATTTTCAAATTAGGGATTTTTTTTCCTTTCGAAAAGATTGGAAAAACAAGATTTTACAATGAAAGTAAAGCGACAATTTACATTGATGTAGGGTATAGAAAATGAAATAAATGGAAAGATACAGATCAATGTCATGAATGTAAATTAATTATGTTATTTCTTAATTCAATGACAAACTAAGGTGAAACACTTCTATCCTCTTCTTTCGGTATTTTTTCTTATTCCTAGATTCTATTTTGTAAATTTTCTTTTGTCATCCGTGACTATTCATTTAAACAGTCTCTTTTTCAATTCGGTCTTGGTTCATTTTAATGAAGGTATAAGTGGATTGTCATTGTTATTAGCTGACACACTATTCTATATAACGTAAAATATTTCGTTAGTTTAGATCATTCATAACATTACTTTGTTTGATTGCTTTCTATTTTCTGGTAATATACATGAGGCCACATGAACACGGCATAGTGAGGCATGGAGTTGGAGAACGAGTAGTGTCAAGTTGAATTCACTTTGAAAGATTTGGTTAGGGGAAGGCTATATATCATATCCCTATCAATAGATATGGTTTTAATGATTTTGCATTTGGTTAACACAAGATTGGTATTGAGCTTGCATATCACAAAATTCTTGTGCAAAATATCCTTATAAACAACCACGATGACTGCAATAATATTCTCATTCATGAACGGTATCTAATGAAACCAGTGGCAAACATAGGTCAAATTAGAAAATTTACAGAGCGGTCAAGAGAATTTACAAGAAGAACTAATTCGCTTTGAAGGAATATGTAACATCCCCCTCTTCTAGGTACTAAATTATAATAGTAAATGGTGTAAGTGGTAGTAATTTTTATTTTTATTTACCACCAGTACAATTTTAATATACATGAAAGTTAAGTTCTTGTCTTGTTCATTTTTATTTTTATTTTTGTATCACATGAGTATCCCTTGCATAAAAAAAATCATGAATGTTTGAAATTTCAAAATGCTCAATTAAGATATTACTTCTATTCAAAATACTTCATGTTATTTTTCCTCGCATCATTTGAATATAGGATTTAATTACAACTTAGTAGTCATGGAGTATTTGAGATCTCTCTCCCTTCTTATTACTCTTAAATTGACACGTTGGATCTAATGATTAGTACATTGATTAGTGTTTTGTTAATGCCTAGGTATAAAAATCTTGGCCCCACAATCTTGGTGTCATGACTAAAACATGACTATACTAATGGAAGTCATGTGCTAGACTGCTAGCTTGTAGAGTATTGGAAATTGCGGACTTAGCCAATTTTGATATATATATATATATATATATATTGTGTGTATGTCAGTTTTCTGCATTCCCATATTAGCATTATAATGATTTCCTTTACATTATATCCTAATATATAAACACTATATCACTCCAGATATATGACCACATAGTGTTATGAAAATACATGGTTTAGACTTTTATTTTCCATCGCATACATTTCGTTCTAGCGATAGGGTTGCAGGTATTGTGCAATATGGTGTCCAATTATTATTTCTGATTATTAGACTATCTATCAGGGTTAACGTCTAGTATCTTTTCTTATTTTTGGACATTATAGATTGAAAGGCGCTGGTTGTTAGGGTAACCACCTTACACCTCTCCTCCGCAGACTCTCATTCTCATCGAAGCTTGTCACATAAATTCGCTTTGCAAGGGTTTGGATTTTGTTACCACTTCGTAAATTTTCTTCTAGGAAAATAAACGAAACCATTTGGCCCATCTCGAGGGTTCCTTGGTTTGCCAAATTATTAAGGACTCCTTCCTTGGGTATATTTTATGAAAACCCTTGTTTAATGATTTTAATTCTTTCAACACTTGCATGCAACTGTAATTCTTTCTTTCCTTTTATTTGTAAAGGTGGTCTAATTATTTAGTACTATTTTGTACCAATTATTATAAGAAGGCTTTACCAATATGACCCAAGTTTTGTCCAAGGTACTGGAGATTTAATTTTCAGTTAAATTTGGCTCTGTCGACCTATGGGAATTGTAATTCTATCCTCTATTTTAAAAATAATTGCTAAAGATTTTAAATCTAGACCTCTTAATTCGTCTTTTGTTTATTCAATTCTGTAAGAGGGGTTATCTATGTATGGTTATGCTTGTTTTTTTTGGTGTGAGGATGACCACAATACATCATCTCAGAAAGGTAATTATTGGTAAACACATTGATAAAATATTTGGATATGCATATATTGTTAAGGAAGAACAAATCATACATGAAAATCATTCACTATCAATGTCATCTCCA
Organism: Pinus tabuliformis; assembly: GCA_031772625.1. Lineage (NCBI taxonomy): Eukaryota > Viridiplantae > Streptophyta > Pinopsida > Pinales > Pinaceae > Pinus > Pinus tabuliformis. Next base: position 624,012,737 of record CM062807.1, on the reverse strand, counting down.
CTATATCATAGGTATGTGCAATTCAGTGTTGGAACTTGAGGGTTGCAGTTTCAAATTCTTCTTCATTTTACAAAACAGTTTGGCCCAGGTCACAGATTGTTACATATTTCTTTATTTCTACGAGGTCCTGGTCTGTGCAACATTTAGAATTTATATGATCAATTCGTTAGGTCATGGAAGCCTAACCATAGTGGTTCTAGGACTCTTTCAAGTGGCTTCTTGGTTATGATTTGTGATCAAAAGAATGTATGAATTGTATTATACTTTAAATGACCATGAGCCTATGTTATTTCTTGTTCATGTATACAAATACTCTGATAACATAAACCAATATCTATATAATTAAATTAATACATGCTCTCTCTGCACAAAGTGAAAACATTTTTTAATATAAGGATTATTCGTATTTATTTTACAACAAACATTTCTATGTGCATGCTTCTTTTTATGGGTTCATTTGTTTATGTACATTTGTGAGTTTCAAATTTGACCACATTTTAGTTTCCTTGTAAGACTTTTCTAAAAATTCAAGGTGTATTAAGAATATTTATCATACTAGAGGGTTTTTCTTATGTGCATGGGGCAATATATCCTCTGTGTATTTATAGTTCAATATTTTATTCATTCGATTATTTGATGTTTCTTTCTTGTTGCTATAACATATACACTACTATTTGTCGTATTTATCTCTATTTATTATTTTTATTTTTATGGTACTCTATATGGTTTTAGACATTATTTCCTTTAAAAATTATACCATTTCCTTTGTAAAAAGGTTATACTAGACCAGACAACTTAGGGGATACTTGTCAGAGGTAACCCATATATTTCCCTTTTCCTCCTAATATACTTGTCAAGGATTGAGAGTTTGAGTGTGGGACGTTGTCCTATAGTTTCTTTCTCGCGTGTATAACATTTACCCTACATCACAATATATAATTATTACAAATAATATATATATATATATATATATATATATATATATATATATATATATATATATATATATAATCCAACAACATTTGTAGTAAGTTGAATAATATTCAATGCCTGCAATTTACCTTAGTTTTATTAGTATAATAGATCTTGTAAGAAGAATATTTCTTCCTTTTCTTTGGTAAGTCCATCTTTTCCTCGTAGAGTTCCACAGATAGTTCAATAAATATTTTTCAAACCCATTTCTTTTCATTTTTCTCAGAACCTATGTTCTTTTACATGTACATAGTTTAAGAACAAATTTTCCTCTAAAACAAAAAGTTTGTCCACATGGTACATTTCTTCAATATAAGTGTTCTAGTATGAATAAATTTATACAAAAAAAAAATTAACCTACAATTATCTAAACCCTTTTTGGGGAAAAGGAAAAAAGGATTACATGATCCTGTTATGAAACCAACACAAGAAAAGATAGAAAAGATAGATCAATGCCTTATAATTCAGCCTCTTCGACGGGGCAACCTCCTTTACATTACATAAATGAACAATTCTTCGATGATTCAAATGACAAAACCTCCTTTCTATATATAGGAGTCTAAGGAGTCACAATATAACCCAGGCGACCTAACAATGATAATATAAAGCCACAAAAATAACAATAGAGGGATTCTATGGGGCACAGTAATAACAATATGGGGACAATAGGGGCACAAAAATATTAATAAGTGATACAACTACAATATAATGGGTTAATCACTAGTATTATAGGGACCTAACATGCCCCTCTCCTTCAAAAAAGTGTTTTCCTCAATGCTTGAGTAGTTGTGGATGCTTCTGTATAAAATTCACATCCTCCCATGTGGAATCTTCGACAGATAAGTTCTTCCACTTGATAAGATACTCTGAAGTTGATCGATTTCATAGCTGTCGAGTTCTTGTTTCTGTGACTGCTTCTGTTTCCAATATAATTTTTCCTTCCTCGTCAAGTTTTGGCAATATTGTTTGAACTAGGAGCCTGCCACCTATAACCTTCTTTAAACATGAAACATGGAAAACTGGGTGCAATCGAGAAGCTGTAGGAAGCTCCAATTTGTATGCCATAGTACCAATATTCTGCAACACCTTGTAAGGACCATAATACTTTGGTGATAATTTATTATTCTTCTTAGCTTGCTCGAGGGATATTTGCTTATATGGTTGTAGCCATAGGAATACCCAATCACTTACATCCAAACTTCTTTCACTGCAATGTTGATCTCCATGTTGTTTCATTCTATTTTGTGCCAACATGAGGTTATCCTTTAAGAGTTGGAGGACTTGTTGTTGATGTTCGATGTGATGTTCCACTGCTTGAACCTTAGAATTTTCTCTTAAATATGATGTGATGGATGGTGGCTTATATCCATAAAGTGCCATAAATGGGGTCATTTCTGTTGCTATATGGAAGGAAGTGTTATACCACCATTTAGCCAGAGGCAACCATTTGACCCATTATGTTTTTTTATCAGATACAAAGCAACAAATATATCCTTCCAAACATTTTTTTACTATCTCAGTTTTCCCATCAGATTGAGGATGATAAGATGAGCTATGAGCTAACTGAGTACCAAGACAAGAAAATAATTCTTTCCAAAAATTTCCAATGAAAATGGGATCTCTGTCACTTACAATAATCTTTGGGTTTCCATGTAGCTTTTGAATTGCTTCCATAAATGCAGAAGAAACTGTACTGGCTTTAAATGGATGTGGTAATGCACAAAAGTGTGCATACTTGCTAAGTCTATCAACTACCACCATGATGACACTCCTTCCCTCAAACTTGGGTAAACCTATGATAAAATCCATTTGAAACCTCCTCCCAACATTGGCTTGGAATGGATAAATGTTGTAATAGACCCGGTGTCTTAATTGTTTCAACTTTATTTTGTTGGAAAACCAAACATTCTGCCACAAACTTTTGAGTATCTAATTTAAGGCCATCCCAAAAAATTCCTTCTTAACCCTATGGTAAGTTTTTAAAGATCGCGAGTGCCCTCCTAAGGGAGAAGTGTGCAATTCCATAAGAATCTTTTGTTTTAGCTGGGAATTCTTACAGAGGTATAAGCGATCTTTGTACCATAACGAATTATTTTTCCAGCTAAATGTATTAGACGTACTGGAATCTTGTTGTAACTTTTGAATAAGTGTCCACACTTCTTCGTCATTCTTCCATTCCTCCCTTGCTTCATTTATCCAATATGGTTGGATAATAGAAATGGCGCACAACAATGCTTCCACATCCTCATCCTTTCTTGAGAGTGCATCTGTCACCACATTTTGCTTCCCTTTTTTGTAGATGATTTCAAAGTCATAATCCAACATCTTTGTGACCCACTTTTGTTGCTCTTTAGAGGATAATCTTTGTTCTAAAAAGTATTTAAGGCTATCATGATCTGTTTTTACCTTGAAGTGTCTTCCCATTAGGTATGGTCGCCATTTCTTAAGTGCATGGAGTATTGCCAATATTTCCTTCTCATAAATAGCTTTATGTAAAGACATTCCCTTGATTGGACAACTTTCAAAAGCAATGGGTCTTTCATCTTGCATTAAAACAACACCAATTCCATTGCCTGAAGCATCACATTCCACAATAAAGGATTTTGTGAAGTTTGATGTAGCTAAGACCGGTGCTTGGCACATTGCCTCTTTAAGATGTTCGAAGGCCTTTATTGCTACTGGAGTCCATGAAAATTCATCTTTCTTCAATAATGTTGTTAGAGGTGCTACTGTTCTCCAATAATTCTTAACAAACTTTCGATAATACCCTATCAACCCGAGAAATCCTCATATATGCTTTATGGATGTGGGGATTTTCCATTCCTTAATGGCTTTAATTTTTCTACGGTCTAACTTAACTACTTCATGAGATACAATATGACCCAGATATTCCACCTCTTGTAGTCCAAAGAAACATTCAGATCTTTTTGCATATAATTGTTTCTCTTCCAATAGTTGTAGCACCCTGTCAACATGTTCAACATGATCCTTCCAAGACTTGCTGTAGATTAGTATATCATCAAGAAATACTAACACAAATTTTCTAAGGAATGGTTTGAAAATGGAATTCATCAAACCTTGAAATGTTGAAGGTGCATTGGTAAGGCCAAAATGCATGACCAAAAATTCATAATGACCCTCATGAGTTCTAAATGATGTTTTTGGAATGTCTTCAGTCTTCATTCTGATTTGATGATATCTTGAACGAAGATCCAACATGATGAAGTAAATTGATCCATGCAATTCATCTAGTAATTCATCAATGACAGGAATGGGAAACTTATCTTTAATAGTCAGCTTTTTGAGCTCCCTATAATCTGGACACATGTGCCATGATACATCCTTCTTGTGCACCAATACTACAGGAGCAGAGAAAAAAATTTGACTCGGTTGAATTATACCACCCTCTAGCATTTCTACAACCATACGTTCAATCTCACTCTTTTGGGAATAGGGATATCTATACGGCCTCATGTTTGGAGGGACACTTCCTGGAATTAGATGAATAGCATGATCATGATCAAGAATAGGTGGGAGACGTTTGGGAGTCTCAAATACCTTGGAATGATTGTCCAAGACCTTTTGTAGATCTGGAGAAATAGATGATTCCAATGTCGAAACATCTAGCGAACATAATTTTGCAATTACACCTATTTGTTCCTATTTTAGAAGCTTTGTCATACCGTTAGAGCTGATTATCTTTCCCAGTTTCCTTGCAATACCCCTTAATTCAACTTCCTTTCCTTCCACAGAAAATTTCATGAAAAGTTATTGAAAATTAAAAGCTATTGTACCCAAGGGTTGTAGCCATTGGACTCCTAGTACAACATCAGCACCTTCCATTGGAATGGAAAGCATTGGGCTAGTCAATACATATTCTCCCATGGATAGCTTGATATTATGGCACTTTCCTGAGAAATTTATTTTTCCTCCATTTGCAACCATAACTTGACACTCTGGTGCTGGATATAAGAAGCAATTTAATTCTTTTGCTGCCTTACAATGAATAAAATTGTGGGTACTTCCTGAATCAATCAACACTATTATCTTTTTCTTCTTGATTTGTCCTTCTATCTTGATGGTTTGAGGAGTGGTAATTCCCACCAACGCATTACAAGATATCATTGGATTCATTTCTTATTTATCTAGGATTTGTTCCTGGAGTATATCCTCTTCTTTTGACCTTTCTTGCTCCTTTTCTTCTTCCTCTTCACAATCTATGTAGAATAATTTCTTCTCAGCACACTTATGACCTCTAGTGTATTTGCTATCACAACTATAACAAAGCCCTTTTGCTCTTTTTTCTTCAAATTATTGTGGTGTCAACCTTATAGGTTGTGGAAGACTAGGGGCAACAACACTTCCATCTTTATATATGTGAGTGGTATGCTTCCTAGTTGCCATAATTTTTCTTTCCATTTTTCTTGCTAACCTGAATGCCTTCTCTAATGAATCAGGTTCCCAAAGGCGAACATCATGTTCGATATTGTCCTTTAAATTCCCTATGAACACATCAATCCTATGCTCCTCTAGAATATTTTTTACCCTTATGTTCAATTTTTGGAACTCCTGAATGTGCTCCATTATTGAACCCTTTTGTTTGAGACATATCAATTAGCTAAAAAAAGTGTTGCTTTTTGTATCCTCATAATGTGCTGTCAATTCTTTCGTAAAAATTGCCCAAGTGATAATTTGTTTATGAGAGAAAAGCCATTAATACCATACAAACTGATTTGGTTCCAAATATAAAGTTGCAATACATAACTTTTGTGTGTTTTTCACATTATTGAGATTGAAAAATTGCTCCATCTATAATATCCATGTTGCGGGATCCTTGCCGTCAAACTTCCTCATATCAATTTTTTGAATATGGTAGGTCTTCGATCCCACATTAGAGTCTATGAAATCATGATTAACATTTATTTTGTTAGCATCATGAGTTTCCTTTACTACCTTTTCACCATTAGTAAGTATTTCTGGTAGAAAATTTGTCAAATCTGTCTTCAAATCTGCCATATCTGTCTTCAAATCTGTCTTCAAATCATCAGTCTTAGCTTCCACGCCCTTTATCTTAGATTCCAAAACTTTTATCTTAGCTTCTGTTAGCTTTTGTGAGAGTGAAATTTGTTGCACTTGGTCTTGTAATTTTGATATATCACGTAGCATTTCTTCCTCTTCTTCATGAGTCATGCTAGGGCTTTCAAGTTGCTTACTAGGTGTTTCCATTTTCTTTCCTTTGGGCATCAGTTACCGATAACAATGCTCTACTATGCCCTTTAAATTCCTTCAAGATAATTTTTCAAACCAAGCTTAAGCAAAGATTTAAAAAAATCTACACACCTTTTTTCAATTTGTAGGAGCTCGATATTGCCTCTGATGTCTCCCCGTAATTTCAGATCATCCAGTTCTAAAATTGCAACCCGTAGTAACCCTCTGTCTCCTCTTTCCAGTGCCATCAGTCTGATACCAATTGGATTCTCCAACGAAGAGTTATGTCAAATCTCCCACAGTGACTTGATTATAGACTAGCTCAGTAGAGTGAACTTGTATGACGTGCCACGTGTCCCTGTTTCGACCTTTGGCTCTGAAAGAGATATACAAGAAACTACAATCCATCCTCTTTCTATACCTTCTTACAAAATTTCAATATGATGCTCAGAGAGAAATTTATGATGATTTTCCCCAGTTCACCTGTTTGGAATGTAATTCAGGAGTCTGCAAAAACACCAACTTCCTCAGATCATATCTCTGCAAATATAGTGCGAACAGATATAAAATTCAGAACCAATATTCAATGCGATGTCTTCTCAAATGGGTTTTTTTTTCTTTTGAAACGTCGCCAAAAAAAAGTTATAGCGAAAATGCCATGATGACCTATTTGAAGTAGTGAAACCCTAGAATCGAGAGCTCTAATACCAAATGTTATGAAACGAGCTCAAGAAAAGATAGAAAAGATAGATCAATGCCTTAGAATTCAGCCTCTTCGAGGGGGAAACCTCCTTTACATTACATAAATGAAAAATTCTTCGATGATTCAAATGACAAAACCTCCTTTCTATATACAGGAGTCTAAGGAGTCACAATATAACCCAGCCGACCTAACAATAATAATATAAAGCCACAAAAATAACAATAGAGGGATTCTATGGGGCACAGTATTAACATTATGGGGATAATAGGGGCATAACAATATTAATAAGGGATACAACTACAATAGTAATGGGGTAATCACTAGTATTATAGGGACTGAACAGATCCACCCAGCCTTTTACTAATTCTTCATTGCTCCCCCAATGCACCCCTGAGCTATCTTCAAGCTATCCCCAAACTTCCAAGAATAACAACAACCCATAAGGAGTTTGATTTATGGCTTTAGTACCTCCTGAACCCTTAGCTTTGTCCTGTTAAGATTATATAGTTTCCACTAGTCCTTCTCTCCCAATAACATTGTTTTTCAAGATTTTATCTTTATATCCCATAAATCTTAAATTTTCATACTTCCACACCAACGAATTTATCTCTAGCCATATGATATATGGTGGATTGTAATTTCATTCTTTCTTCACTTTTTCTCCAATAATAAACTCATAGGAGTATTATTTTTGTTTTATTTCTTCCTTACTTGACATAACCAACTCCAATTGCTTTTCCTAACTATTAGGGGTTAATCTCTCATGTTAGCATTTTTTTCCTTTTTCTTGAGAGGATTAACAGCTCTACATAATTTTGTAATTTCATTTTTGGCAATAATATTTCTATTTTATTATTCATCGCATTCCATTTACTTTCTTTAATCAAAATTTAGATAAAATAAGCCAAATAATATTTTTCCAAAGGTATTACATCTCCCCCACTGTAAAAAAAAACACTATCCTAGGTGTTCTTTCATAGCTTCATATTCATTTGGACAAAATTGGCAAACAATTCTTTTATTTCATCTCACATTTTTGAAGTAGCCTCCTTCGGTCTAAACTAATTTCATTGTACTTTAACATAGGTGATGGCTGGATTCCAAAGTATAATCTCCCTCTAGTCTAATATTTTCTATGGTTCAACTTGGAATTCTCCTTCCAGTTCAAGTTGTACCACATCCCATTCGATTACAAGGTATGTATCATGTACATCTTTCTTTAATAAATATACATGAAAAGCATTATGAATTTTAACATGTGTTGGCAATGCTAGTTGATAAGCCACTCGCCCAACTTTGGCCAAAATATCAAAAGGTCCACAAAATTATGGAGCTAATTTAGAAATTTACTAGCCTTAGTGAACTCTTCTTCAATTTAAATTTGACATACAAAAATTCTCCCATGCCGAATTTTTTATGTGGTCTTTTGAGGTCATTGTAACTTTTCTTCGTATCTTGAGAAGTTTTCAAAATTTGTCCAATATTTTTTATCATTTCCTCCATTTATTGTAGTTTCTCTAGCCCAAAAATGAGCTTGTATTATGGTTTACACCAATTCAAGGGAACGTGACATCTTCTACCATACAAGGCTTTAAAGAGACTCATCCTAATTGAGGCCCGATATCCAATATAAGTGTAAATAAAATTCCCACTTAGTGGGATGATCCACAATGTACATGCACAACATTTCTTCTAATACCTGATTTACCCTTCCTGTCTATCGATTCACTTGTAGACGATATGAAATACTAAATTTTAGTTTTGTTCTCAACCGAACAATTTTTTTTTTCCATATGTTTGATGTGAACTTTGCATCACTATCTGATATTATTGTCCTTGGAATTCCATGTAGTCAAAATGTTTCTCATAAACACTTTTACCACTTGTGTGGTTTTATAAGTGGATTCTACAGTAATAAAGTGAGTAGCCTTGTTAGTTTGTCCACCAAAACCATAATATAATTGTGTTTTTTCCATGTTCTTAGTAAACCAATGAGAAAGTACATAGATATGACTTCCCATATCCACTTTGGAATTGGTAGGGGATTCAACCTTGCTAGATATTGATGTTCTACTTTTGGTAACTCAGATTCTTAATATTTTCTTAGGTATTTTACAACATCAATTTTCATTCTAGACCAATAAAAATCCTTTTTGAGCACATAAATCATTTTCTGGTACCCTTGGTGTGTTGCATATGGCTTGTTATGAAATTCAGTTTGAATTACCTCTTTAATTTCATGCACATTGGGAATGTAAAGTCAGATATTATATAACAACAATACATTTGCATTTATTTCATATTGTAAATTCCTTCCTTATGCTATTTCATCCCCCAATTTGTCATAAATCATATTATAATTATGATCATTTCTGCTTCCGTTTTTACTTGTTCTAAAAATTTGTTTTAATTTTACTCACTTTAACTTCACACAATGGTCTAAAATTTCTACTTAAAGCATCATCCACCCTATTCTCCTTCCCTTGGATGTGATTTATGTCAAAATTTTATTCACTAAAAAAATCCAACTACCTAGCCTACATGGAATTTAAGTTGGGTTGGATGAAGAAATATTTCACACTGAGGTGCTCTGCTATTAATGTAAATTTCTTACCCACTAAATAATATCGTCACATTTTAAGGGTGTGTGGTACAATTGTTAGCTCAAACTCATAAACTACATTATTTTTCTCATGTTCCTTTAACTTGCAGGACTTAGAGGCTATAACATGTTCTTCATGTGTCAATACTCTTCCTGAAACTTCCAAACTTGCATCAATACACAAAAAAAAATATTTTTTTGGTTCTGGTATTTGCAAGATGGGTGCCTATATCAACAAATGTTTTAGCTTCTCAAAGTTGTCTTGGCATCTTTGAGTCCATTAAAATTTTACCTCCTTCTTCTATAAGTATGTTATGGGGTGTGATATTCTTGTAAAAACTTCTATAAATCTATGATAATATTTTGTTATTCACATGAATGACCTTATGTCTTCCATGTCCTTCGGGACTAGCTAGTCAAGTATAACCTTTACATTTTTCCAATCCACCTCTATGCCTTCCTTGGATATAGCATGACCAGGATACTATATCTTATCTTGGTAGAATTCGTCCTTAACAAAAATTTCATATAACCAATGATCTCGAAGTGTTTGTAGTATTATTTCCAAGTGTTGTTTGCACTCTTCCAGTTTCTTTGAGTATATGAATATGTCATCTATAAAATTCAGCAAAAACTTGTCCAAAAACTTGTTGAACATGCTATTCATTAAACATATAAATGTAGTGAGGGTTTTTCTGAGCCTCAACAATAAAATTGTAAATTCATAGTGTGTGTACCATGTTTGAAAATCTATCTAGGGAATGCATTCCTCCTTTATAATCAGCTGGTGGTTTCCAAACCTTAGGTCTATCTTTGAAAATACCATAGCTCTTTAGAATTGATCAAAAAATTAACCAACCCTCAGAAAAGGATACTTGTTTTTAATAGTCAATTTGTTTAGTTGATGGTAATCAATGCATAGTTTGTAGGTTTTATCTTGATTTTTGATAAAGAGAACTAGTCCACCCCATGATGACACATTGGGTCATATGTATCCCTTGCTAAGTGTTTCTTGAAATTTCATATTTTATTTTTTAAGGTCTGGCATGGTCATTCGATACGGGGCCTTGGATACCAGAGTTTCTCCCGCTATCATCTCTATAGAAAAATTTATCTCTCTTATTGGTGGTAGTCTCAGAATTATCCAGAAACACATCTGGAAAAGTTTGAATAGTCGCCAATTCATTGACAAATTTATCCTTTTTTTTTGTTGTTTGAATCTCAACTTATATAGAAAAAGGTTGACACCCTTTACTTGTATCTTGTTTCAGTTGTAATGGCATTACCCATGGCATGGATATGGGCCTGGGTATACCGTTGATAATCTACACTTCCCCATTTTCCATTGTAGATGAAAGAATATTACTTAAACGATCAAGGGTTGAAGGATGTCCCTCTAACCAATCCATCCATATAAACACAGCATATGAGCTTAAAGGTAACAATTTCATATTTACAGTGGTTTTAACTCCATTAAAATTCATTGGATAGGTTTTTATCTAGTTGGTGGATTTCATTTTTATTCTTGAGGATAGTTGCATTAACCACAAATTTCTATATTTTTCATACTTAAGCTTGCAATTTTTTCTACCCAAGGGCTACAATAGCTTAAACTAGTGCCATGATTTATCAATATATAATTCTTTTCGTTATAAATGGAACCTTCAAGTTCCACCATCATGGATTGATACTGTAACATCCCTGGTCAAAATTTGATGGAAATAATGTTAATAAAGGAAAAATAATAACCATGATTATGGGACACTTATTCCAAGCCGAATTTTGTGGAAAACATCCTAGTGTGGGTATTCATTTGGTTTATTGTGGCTAAACAAATTGGAAAATGAAATGGAAAAATAAGTGGCAGAGGTTTGAGGCATTAATTGGAAATTTATTTATGAAAATAATGGAAATTATGAGAAAAAGAACGTGAAAGGTCATAGGTTGGATGTGAGGAGGAAAATGAAGGAAAATAATGGAAGATTGAAGAAAATAGAGGCACCATTAATAAAAAGGCTCTTGAGGATTAGTTGGTAGCTTTTATCAGTTCAATTTTTGAGCTCTCTCTATACTCTCTCTCTCACATTCTTGGAGACTTAGAGTTTTCTTGGAGAAATTCAACATTGGATGAAGAAGAGAAAATAAGGCAAAGGAAATTAAGGAATAGGTAAGGAAGGGTAGGATCTAACAACTTTAGTGGGCATATTTACAGGTATCGATTTTTATGTGTGATTTCCTTGCTAGATTTAACATGTGTGGTTATGCATGTATGTGCTTGGTTCTATTGTTGTCAAGGGAATGGGTTTTTCTAGGTGTGACAATGTTTTTCACCCTAGCCTAGCCTAGCCTTGCGATTTTTGTATAACCATGGTGTAATGGGTTCTCATGTTTTTGGTTGAGATGGATTTCTAGATGTATTTGGATTTAAGTTAGGTGGCCTCTGAAAGAATGAACACACGGTGTAGTGACCACTGAACCGTACTGTGGGTTGTGTAAATCAATATTTTGTGTTACCTCTGTGGGCCTAAGAATCCTTGACTGGTGAATGGAAGGATATTTGGTAAATCCCAGAGGTGGGTGCTCTCCATCATGCATAGGAATCCTCGGATTGGATATACAATAAAGCCTAGAGAGTGGAGTCTCGATTGGACCTAAGAATCTGGTGATGGGATATATGGTAAAGCCTAAAGAATGGAGCCTCAGTCACGGCCTAGTGATATAGTATTGATTGGGGCAAATCCTATAGACTAGGAGACAAGAAAATTCCTCAAGGTGTAGGTGGAGAAATCTGGTGACATCAATGCTTGTTTAGGGTCTAGTGATCTGAAGTGGATTGCAGTATAGCCTGGTTCTATTCATGAGGGTGATGTGGTGTAGGCTTGGGAATCCCTAGTTGAGTTTTGGTTATGAGTACCAAATTAATGCTTGGAATATGGCATGGGTGTGATTGGCTGAAACGAATATTTGGCTGAGTTAATCTATGGTCTGGTGGTTCGTGGAAGACCCAAACCTAGTTGGCTTTCATAGCTATTAACAACAGTTCCTTATCCTTGGTGTTGCATGTGTAAATTTATTGGTTTATATGTGGATTATATGGTTGTTGTATCCTTATTATTTATGTTGTTTATATGTTGGTTATGAGTATTTTTTATGACAGTGCTGATGTATGGCTCTCATCATGTTTTGATTTGTAAATGAATAAACAATGAATTCATATATGACCTAATAGATGATAACTCAACTAATGTGATAAGGCATCAATTATTCCTAGTGATTCTTAGATAAGTATGAGACCCTTATGCTCATATATGTTGTTATGAGATGTAGAGTGCATATTTGTGACATGTTAGATTAAATGCCTGTCGTGGCTAGTAGTGGTCTAGTCAAGTCTTTATTCAAGTGTTTTCATTTGTATCCTTATTTCAATGTTGCTTTTCATTTCTGAAGTCTTCATGGGGTTTTGGGCAGTGGCCTGTGTCTTGGGCCTAAAAAATTGGCACATAATCAAGGTCCATATGCTCAGAATTAACTAAAAAAGACCCGAGTCGCTTGCGTGGCCATTCTGTGAGAGCGAGTGGAGGGTCCCAGTTGCATTCATGTCCATGTCATGGGAGAAATTAAGGCTCTAAGTAAATGAGATGTTAAGTTTCTTCAGGGGTTGGTCACCTTGAAAGGTTGGTTGGATCCAAGAGGTTCTGTAACATCTGTAGAAAGTCGGGTTTTTTTTGTTTTGTTGGTTTCAGTTCCTTAACTATACAAGGGGAGTTCAATAAGATCATCATAGCCTTTTGTCACATGTTTACCCCACCAAACCGATTAACTTCGGTAAATGTGGGAGGAGGGTGTTAGAGAGTGGTATTAGATCATGCTTCTCTGCTTGAACTCATTGGGTAGTTTGTTGGTCATGCATTCATTTCGGTTGCATGTGCGTTCCTTATACTTGTGGTCTATGTACTTGTTGCATATGCATGGTTTTGGTCATGGTTACCTTTGTGTCACCATGTGGAAGTTGATATTGTGTTGTTCGGTGTGTTTATCGTGAGTATAGGTCAGTTATGCACTGGTTATGCATGTCATTATTGTAAGTATTATGTATGCATGCACACGATACATATGTTGATCATCCATACATTGATATGGGTGTAGTTTCCATGCATGAGGTCGTGATGTGTGGTTGATATGGTCATGCATTGATGATTGGACTATGGTTAGGATGATACCTATATGTTGTTATGATTATGTTTATACATGTATTGTGCTAATCTGGTTGATCTTGCAGATGTGATATCCTCCTCGAACTATACTGAGGTATGTTTATTATGTTTATATTTTGTTTCATAGGAAGAATATCAAAGATGAGTAGCAAGATGGTAGACAATAGTTCCCAAGATTCTCTGTATGGATCAGATGAGAAGCGTGGTATTGGGAACTCTTCTAACTTAGTTGACACATCGAGAAGCTTAAAGGAAGAATTAAGAAGTTTCAAAGTAGATAATGACATAATCATGCAGGAACAGTAGAAAAATGCAAAGTCAATGTAGTAATCCTTCAAAGTTTGTCAGAATTGAAGAGATATGGGCCACTTTGGATCACCCATGGACAGGAGGAAAAAAATAATGGTGCATATGGAAATAGATGTCATGGTGGGAATAGGTCAGATAGGGATGGAACGGTTAGAGATGATACATTCTTTGACACTCCGAATAGGAGGGGTGATGGACACATGTACTATTCTAGTTCTAGTTCTGACAAGCACTGTGATTTTCATCATTATCATCCTTATAGGAGGAGTGATATAGGATATTTTGTGGATGATTTTAAGAAATCTAAGCCATTAAATTTTGATGGAGATTTGAAGAAGGCAAAGAATGGAGAGGCTTGGTTACTTGGGATGAAGAAGTTATTCAAAGTGCATGATTACTTAAAGAACATGAAGCCCAGAATAACGACATTTAGTCTTAAAGGTATAGAAGGTATCTGGTGGGAAGATGTAAGGTGGCTTAGAGACATCAGGACAAAGGAGTTGAGTTGGCATTAATTCAAAATACTTTTCAGGAAGAGGGACTTGTCAAAAAGGTACCATGACAGTAAAGCCAAGCAATTCTATGAGCTCAAAATGGGATCGACAACAGATGAGGAATATATGACCAAGTCCCTAGAGCTATTGAGGTATGTACAATATATTAAGGATGAGAAGGATAGGTTTCAAAAAAAATTCATTGGATTTCCATTAGCTTTTAGAGATCATATTGAGTTAGATGAGTCTCGATCACTTGAGGAAGTTATTGGGAAACTAAAGCATTGTTATGAGCAGTCAAAGCGTAAGAATGAATATCAACAAGGATGAAAATGGAATGATAATGTTAAAGGTAAATGGAAGCTGAAAATAACAAGACCTTGGAATGAAAAAGAGAAAAAAAATGTTGCACCATACAAGAATTTCAATGCATCTAGACAGGGAAATGATTCACAATAGCAGACTAGAGGTGATGGTACAAGACAGTGGGAGTGTTGGACATGTTATAAGTTACATCTCAATATGGATTCTCGGAAGAATCAAGATGGTAGGCATCAAATCTATAGTGCACGGGAGGTGCAAACTGTTGGGGATGTTGGGCATAGCATTCCACAAATTTATGCAGCGTTAGATAACAACAAGGTAGACCACCAAGCAACTACTATCGAGATGGACGGTAAGCTTTGTGATTAAGTTGTTTCCATTTTGTCTTATCCTATATCTAATTATAGTTATGTTAGTCCTGTTAGTGTCAGTATTTAAAACCTTCCTCCAGTGATCAAACATGCTCTTACAAAGTGATTTTAAGGTGTCAAGGTCAAATTTTGTCATTTCAGTGAGTCTTCAAGTAAAAATTTGGTCACTAGGTATTAGGTCTAGGGTTTGTTTTCACTCCTTTCAAAGTTGTCCAAATGTCAGTCCATGTCACCATTCAGCTGAGTGTACCATCATTTAGAGGGTTTTCATCATCATGCCAAGTTCCACTAGGTCATTTTATACCTTGTTCATGCTTCAGCTGCGCCTAGGTAAGGTTCATTTCCCTCTCCTAGGGTTTTGAAGGTAATTTCTCTTGAATGGTAAAATCATCAGCAAAACTTGTATCTTGATGTTCATACACCTTCCCCTATCCTAAATGTACCTTATTAAACACTTTCCATCACTGAGATCCCCCAAATTCCTCATTTTTCTACAAACCCTAGTTTCTTGCTACAACTTGACAATTTTCTAGGTTGGGCCTGTGTTTAGCCCTTTTGGACCCCTTCCCCTCACTCAACCTTTGAATATCCACTTTTCCTTATTTCCTAACATCCCTCCCTACTTCCAAAAATTTTCTCAACAATTTAGAAGCCCCTTATCCCTTTCATTTCGCTTCATTTCGACAAATCCCTTGTTCCACACATCAAGATAGGTTTTACGCTAATGATGTTTCTGAGCAAGAAAAGATGAATTTTGGAAACATGAGAGAGGTTTTTGTCCACAATAGGCCAAGGAAGAAAAAACTGCTTCAATTTTTACACATGTGTCATGGTTTTACAGAAATGTCAAAAATACAGTTGCCTCAGGAAAATTGATGCACCTTTGAAGTGACCTTGGGAAAATAAATATTTCTCCTAACTTGTTTGGTAAAATGACTTGCTTGATGAGTGCAATCATAAATAGACACAAATATATTTCCAATAAGCTATCATGATCTCAATTTGGAGTTAAGGAAGACCTTCAAAACTTGATTGTAATAGCACTCTACCTTTAGGAAGCCTCATTTTGCACATTTTTACCAGTCTTTGGATATTTGATTTTTCATAGGGAAAATGAACTCCAAATTGAAAAATTCTAGTTGGGTTGGAAAGTACACTCAATAGCCTTTCCAAAGCACTACCTGCGTCCAATTTGGACATAGCGAAGGCCTCCAAAAGTCTCCTGCAAAAGGGAGCTACGCATTGAGATGGTGCGGCGCATTGGGCTACAAAGCCTGAAATCCATTCAAATCTTCCTCCAAATTGAAAATTCTTCATTCCAAAAGTAAGTTAACACCTCCATATTTCCAATGTATGAGTTTCCATTAGCTTTTATGGTGTTTCAATAGGTTAAAAACAAAACCTACTTCCATGCAAAGTTGTGTTCAGAAAATTGCCTAGGGTTTGCAAAATTACAGTTTTGCTGTTGTATCCCCATTTTCATTTTGCTCTAACTACACTTCACTCATATAACTCTCCCTCCATTTTCATTCTTATTTACCCACTCCCTAAGCCGAAACCCTAGTCAAATATCCCAAAACCCTAATTGCTATTCCCCAACTCTAAATATCATCCCCTAAAACCTTTCTATTTCCAAAAAACGTGTCAGCAACATTCCTAAACCCCTCAGACACACTCCCTCCACAGTCCCTCATACATTCATATCTTTGGCAGAAAAAACCTAAAGACACCATAAAATCTCTTCATACTCATCTAAGAAAACTCAAACAATGGCAAACATGGAGTCTGATCCCTCCTATGACTGAGATGAAGAGACAATCAGTGATTCTTCTAGAGACATGCATGCACAAAGGAGGCCTCGTAAAAGTGGAAAAAATAACCGGGAGGAGCCCAATTCACTTGCTGAGTTGCAGCAGCAGAAAAATGAGTACTACCTCCACTCAGGGTGGAAGGGGTCTTGTTTTCACCATCATTAGAGTAGGTTCAGGACAAGGGTAAGAATCCCTTGCATGATGAGGGACCATCAAGAGGTCAAGAGGCAAATTTCATCCTCATTCGGGATGATGACACAGATTTGGGCTTACAAAGCTCAAAACGGCAAGCTACGAAGAAAAGGAAAACCAAGTTGACAACACTTGAACAACAAATCCAAGTTGAACGTGAATCTTGGCTTGAAAGGACAAACTTGAACTTGGAGAGGATGCTGGAGAAGGCCATCAATGAGAAAAACATGTTGAGAAACATGGCATATCACTAATTGTCAAGGAGTATGGTGTGGCAAGCTAGAATCAAGAAACTTGAAGGCCAAGTTGAAGAAGAGATCAAGGAGGAAAGAAGTTCAAGATAAACTTTAGATTTTGGCTAAGGCTTCCTTGGCCCAACACAATGCTTGATGGAGAAGACTCAGTCCAAATTTCAAAAAATTTGGGGCACTTTTTTCATTTTTGGAATTTTCGGCACAAAAAATAGGATTTTCTGCTCTATGCGCCCTGCCATGTGGCACTCACTTTTGATGGGAGCCTAAAAATGATAAAAATTTAGAATTTTTGGATTTGGCATGAAAAAATATGCTTGCATACCAATAGCCAAGAAATTTTGACAAGTTTTGAGTCCTCAAAAGGGTCAAAAACACTCAAAAAATGATCTTACTGCACCTATTTTGACACATAGGAAGTAGTGTTGGGAGAATTGAATTTTGGAGGGGAAAATGGGGGCCAAATTGAAAAATTTCACTTGGGTTGGAAAGTAGACAGGAAGAACTTTCCAACAAACACACTTGGAGTGAATTGGGACATGAGAAACGTCTTCAAAAGTGGCTCCAAATAGGCACTATGCATAGAGAAATCAGGCACAGTGCATAAGGAAAATTTTGCCAGTTTGACCAAGTATACTCTGTTTTTCGCCTAGTTCTTTGACAGTTTGACTTTTCTCTCTATTAATGCCAAACTTATGATGTAATTTAATGTAAACTAATGGATCTTGATGTAATTATGTCAAATTTTCACTCATGAAAGTAGATTCATCCATGAAAAGTTAGTTTCCAACTGAATGAATCAGTTCCCCAGTTTTTAGAGGCACGTTATCCCTTTGCCTCATTTGTAGTTCTCAGTTTAGAATTAGTTGGAACAAATCCTAAACTTGTGAGCTCAATGCTAGGATGAGATTTTTTTTCCTATATCTTATGTTTTTTCAGCCATTAGCATGGTTGGACTTTTGAGAAAGCCTCGAGCTTCATTGTACACTCATATCAGCATTTTAGCTAAGGAATTGAGAGCAGGATTTGCAGCACTCTTTGGGATCCCTGTGGAATTTTGTTTTGGTATAGTTCTTTTCTTTGTAATTTTGAATTTACTTACATGTTATGTATGACATTACCCATCTTGTTTATTTCTAACTAAATCAAGCAAGAGTGTAAGTAGAATCCAAATTGCAGTGCTCTACTTGAGGTTTGCTTTAGTTTCTTGATGTTTTCAACTGTTTGGAGAGGATCCATGGTTTCTCTTGCCCTCCTCAACTCCTCACTTGTCTAATCCCTCCATCTCATTCGATTTGAAGTGCCAAAATTAGTTGCCTACCTTGTCCCATTGATATCTCTGCAAGACTGAGCCTCATTCCCTGCACCCAAAATCTGCCTTTCCGTTAGAGCCAACAAAAACATCATTTTATCCAATCAAATTCTTTACACATATACCTAGCCTAAGATCAGTAGTTAAATTAGTCATATCTCAAGCCCTTAGTGATCATACTTTGCTGAGATTGACCCAGAGAGAGCCCTCTCCCGACCTGGTAGTGCTAGCTACTAGGTTAAGCGTGGTTTGATGTTCATCCTGGATCTTACCTTTCTCAGCCTGAGGTAAATCTAGGCTCTAACATAGTGGCGACCATACTAGGGAAGAAAATCTTTTTTGTTTGTTAGTGTTATTGCTTCATAAACTACAGACGGAGTCTGAAGATTAGCCAGGTAGCCTTCGCAACGCTCTTTCTTTTCATTAGCGAAAGTAGATAAAATATACTTCAGTCAATCTCCGATCTAGTCTTATAAGATGAACATCTGACTTGTACATTGCCCCAGTAACATGTATAGAGTTCAGATCTGATTGTTGATGGTGGACAACGATCAGACACCAGCAAGGCTAAAATCATTCACTTGGTGATTCCAAATCAGTTTCGAGATCAAATCCAAGGACTCCATTGGAGGATGCACCCGACCAGCAGAAACATGAAAGGACAATATGGAAAGATAAGGTATTCAAGTTGGAATTTCATCCAAGACATTTTGTTCTTAGTTGTAAATTATTTCTTCTCTTTTCCCAAGAATGTCAAGAAGGCTTTGCAAAGTATCTTGTATTTGAGAAGAGATCCTCGACCTGCATTTGATTCCTTCCCTTTGAAGATTGTAAATACCAAAGATTTGCATGCCTTTGAGCTTGATCAAGATTCTTTTTCTAAAGCTTGTGATAACCGTCTTCAAAATGATGAGCCTCAAGAGAACAACTCTGATAATACTCCTTCTCTACATACCCCTATACCTTGTAAAATTCCAGATCGATACAAGCCTCTGATTTTACCCCATATATCCCATGCTTTCCCTAAAAATCACAACCTATATCTACCGAGATTTGATGGCGAACAACAATATCACTGTTGAGAGAAATGTATTTAATTTTGAGTCTTTTCTTGATCTTTTTGAAGTTGATGAAGATGATGTTAGTATTAGGCTTTTTGCTCTCTCTTTGTAAGGCAAAGTCAAGAGTTGGTTCAAAACCCTACCTGATGCAAGCATCTCAAATTTCCAGCAGTTCGTCAAAGTTTTCCTCGACAAATGGGTGGTCAGACAGAACCCTTTCTTGATTATAGAAGAGTATAACCAACTGAAAAGACTGCCAGGGGAGACAGTACAACAGTTTTCTGCCAGGTTTAACCAAGTCTATTTTTCGATGCCGGTTAATATAAGACCTCCTCCTAGATCCTCTCTCTTGCACTACTCGGGTGCCTTTGATCCAGAAATGGAGTTTTCGCTGAGAGAAGGGAATATTTCAACACTTGAAGAGATGCAGAAAAACGCAGTAGATGTAGAGGCTCATTTTTTGATCCAAAGGGAAAGTTTGAAGGAAGAAGAAATGAAAAACATAGATTCAGAGGAATCAACATCTCTAGAGGTAAAGCTTAACATTTTGGCAAGTGCAGTAGAAGAGATGATGCAAAGGATCATCACAAGGAATGAGTATAATGTTCAAGCCCATGGCTCGCTGATTGAAGAAGAACAAGTTGCTAATCCAAAACATCTTCTTTCTTATCCCAGTTGTCATAGATTTGATAATGATTGTTTTATAGATCATCTTGGAGAAGAGAAATCTATTGATATGACATGTCTGATTGATGATGTATTTTATACTCATGATTTTCCTCAGTTTGATCAGTATGATGATGATTATGTTCTCCAAACAGAAGCTAGTCTTGTAGAAAAACCAACAGCTGGTTTGTGGGAGGAGGAAGTTCACTTTCAACAACTCGAAAATAGTGATTAGTCGATACATATTAGCTATGGAAATGACGAGGAAAGTGCAACAAATTTTGAAGTAAGTGGAGGATCTTTTCCTTTTTGTTTTTCTTCGTTTCAGTTCATCAGAGACAACATTCATGCAATCATAAATCAACTGTCGACAAGTCTTGATTTGGACTATCTTGAGGACAATGAAAACCTTGTTCAAGACTTTTCATATCCAGCGTTGCAACCCCTGAATCCCATTGATTGTCAAGTTGCAGATGAAAACTTGAAAGCTAGAACATATGATCAAATGATGCAAGAGGATTCCGTACTATTTTGTTTCAAATCATTTTATTTTTTGAAGGGTAAATTGCAGTAGTCTTTTCATCATAGCCAATAGGAAATGGGTTGCAGCAGTCTTTTCATGTTTTTCACGATCCAATAGCTGATGTGTTGGATGATGTCTACTGTCAAAGTCCTTCCCAATTTACTATATGTGATCTTGAAATGTGTACTGATACAAACTTGATCCGGCAACTAGTCTCTTTGTCATTTTTAGCAGGAGTCTCGTCACAAAGCTCAGATCAAATTTTGCATTCATGGTATGATAAGAAGAGAAGTAATCCATTGGATGAGTTAAGTCCCATTGTGCATGAACTTCAAGATCCTTATGCAGTGTTTTTGGAGGCAGATAGAGAATCCATATCATTCAACGGATCTATTTCCAAGTTTTCATGGGAGTTGCCTTTCACTAGTTCTCTCTTGTTGTTCATAAGAAATCACTTGCGAAGAATACAAACAACAGTCATAATACTTACTTGGTTTCATTGGTTGTTTCATTTCACTTGATCAGGTGATGAATGAAACTGTTAGAGTAGGTTTTGATGAATAAAATCTACTTTGAGCATCATTTCCAGTTTTTCGGTTGTGTTTAAGTATCGAGTCAATTTTTAGTTGAGTGAGAGTCAATTTGTTTCGTAAAGTCATCAGTTTTCAGTCATGCATTTCAACTTGAGTTTTTGACTCCATTGCCCAATGGATAAAGGGATTGTTTGCTCTCCCAAAGATCTACGGTTCTTGGCACCTCTAACGAGCTACCATCCCCATTGGATCCAATGTTAGTTTCAATATTTTCAGCCTTCCTCCAGTGATCAAACATGCTCTTACAAAGTCATTTTAAGGTGTCAAGGTCAAATTTTGTCATTTCAGTGAGTCTTCAAGTAAAAATTTGGTCACTAGGTATTAGGTCGAGGGTTTGTTTTCACTCCTTTCAAAGTTTTGAAAATGTCAGTCCATGTCACCATTCAGTTGAGTGTACCATCATTTAGAGGTTTTTCATCATCATGTCAAGTTCCATTGGGTCATTTTATACCTTGTTCATGCTTCGACTGTGCCTAGGTAAGGTTCATTTCCCTCTCCTACGGTTTTGAAGGTAATTTCTCTTGAATGGTAAAATCATCTGAAAAAATTATATCCTAATATTCATACACCTTTCCCTATCCTTAATGTACCTTATTAAACACTTCCCATCACTGAGATCCCCCAAATTCCTCATTTTTCCACAAACCCTAGTTTCTTGCTACACCTTGAAAATTTTCTAAGTTGGGCCTGTGTTTAGCCCCTTTGGACCGCTTCCCCTCACTAAATCTTTGAAATTCCACTTTCCCCTACTTCCTAACATCCCTCCCTACTTCCAAAAATTTTCTCAAGAATTTAGAAGGCCCGTATCCCTTTCATTTCGCTTCATTTTGACAAATCCCTTGTTCCACACATCGAGATAGGTTTTACCCCAATGATGTTTTTGAGCAAGAAAAGATTAATATTGGAAAAATGAGAGAGTTTTTTGTCCACAATAGGCCAAGGAAGAAAAACCTCCTTCACTTTTTACACAGGTTTCGTGGTTTTAGATATATGTTAAAAATACAGCTGCCTAGGGAGAATTGATGCACCTCTGAAGTGACCTTGGGAAAATCAAGTCTTCTCCTAACCTGGTTAGCCACATGACTCTCTTGATGAGTCTAATGATAACTAGACACAAATATATTTCCAATGAGCTATCCTGAGCTCAATTTTGAGTTGAGGAAGGCTTTCGAAAGTTGACTGCAACAGCACTCTGCCTTTAGGCAACGTCATTTTGCACATTTTGGCGAGTCTTTGGAGATTTAATTTTCCATAGGGAAAATGAACTCCAAATTGAAAAATTCGAGTTGGGTTGGAAATTATACTCAATACCCTTTCCAATGAGATATCCTACATCCAATTTGGACACAGGGAAGGCCTCCAAAAGTCTCCTGCAAAAAGGAGCTATGCATTGAGATGGCACGGTGCATTGGGCTACAAAGCCTGAAATCTATTCAAATCTTCCTCCAAATTGAAAATTCTTTATTCCACAAGTAAGTTAACACCTCCATATTGCCAATGTATGAGTTTCCATCAGTTTTTATGGTGTTTCAATATGTTAAAAACAAAACCCTAGTTCCTTGCAAAGTTGTGTTGAGAAAATTGCCTAGGGTTTGCAAATTGCAGTTTCACTGTTCGATCCCCATTTTAATTTTGCTCTCACTACACTTCACTCATATGACTCTCCCTTCTTTTTCATTCTTATTTACCCACTCCCTAATCCAAAACCCTAGTCAAATATCCCAAAACCCTAACTGATATTCCCCAAATCTAAATATCATCCCCTAAAACCCTTCTATTTCCCAAAAAAGTGTCAGCAACATTGCTAAACCCCCCATACACACTCCCTCCATAGTCCCTAATACATTCATATCTTTGGCAAAAAAATCCTAAAGACACCATAAAATCTCTTCATACTCACCTAAGAAAACTCAAACATTGGCAAACATGGAGTTTGATCCCTCCCATGACTGAGATGAAGAGACAGTCAGTGATTCTTCTAGAGACATTCATGCACCAAGGAGGCCTTGCAAAAGTGGAAAACATAACTGGGAGTAGCCCACTTCACTTGCCGAGCTATAGCAGCAGCAAAATGAGCACTCCTTCCACCCGGGGTGGAAGGGGTCTCGTTTTCGCCATCTGTAGAGTAGGTTCATGACAACGGTAAGAAGCCCTTGCATGATGAGGGACCGTAAGGAGGTCAAGAGGCAGATTTCATCCTCATTAAGGATTATGACACAGATTTGGGCTCACAAAGCTCAAAGCTCAAAGAAGCCATTTAGGAGTAGCAAAATGGCATTCATCATTTGTCTCTCAATCTAGAAAAATCCAATTGGATAATTAACTATTTGGAGTAGAGGAACAAAGAACTAGATCAACAAATCATCATGGAGCTCCAAACCATGAAGGAAAGATAGCAAGCTGCGAAGAAAAGGAAAGCCAAGTTGATAACACTTGAACAAGAAATCCAAGCTGATCGTGAATCTTGGCTTGAAAGGACAAACTCGCACTTGGAGAGGATGTTGGAGAAGGCCATAAACAAGAAAAATATGTTGAGAAACATGGCATATCACTATTTATCAAGGAATATGGTGTGCCAAGCTAGAATTAGGAAACTTGAAGGAAAAGTTGAAGAAGAGATCATGGAGGCAAAAAGTGCAAGATAAACTTTAGATCTTGGTTGAGGCTTCCTTGGCCCAACACAATGCTTGATGGATAAGGCTCAGCCCAAATTTCAAAAAAAATTGGGGCACTTTTTGCATTTTTGGAATTTTTGGCACAAAAAAAAATGATTTTCTGCTCTATGCGCCGCGCCACATGGCGCTCTCTTTTGATGGGAGCCTCCAAATGATAAAAAATCAACATTTTTGGATTTTTCATGAAAAAATATGCTTTCCTACCAATGGACAAGAAATTTTGACAGGTTTTGAGCCCTCAAAATGGTCAAAAACACTCAAAAAATGACCTTACTGCACCTATTTTGACACACAGGAAGCAGTGTTGGGAGAACATAATTTTGGAGGGATAAATGGAGGCCAAATTGAACATTTCCACTGGGGTTGGAAATTAGACAGGTAGGCCTATCCAACAAGCACACTTGGAGTGAATTTTGACATCGGGAAGATCTTCAAAAGTGGCTCCAAATAGGCCATATGCATAGAGAAATCAAGCGTGGTGCATAGGCAAAATTTTGCCAGTTTGACTAAGTATACTCTATTTTTCGCCTAGTTCTTTGATAGTTTGACTTTTCTCTTTCTTAATGTAAAACTTATGATGTAATTTATTGTAAGCTGATGGATCTTGATGTAATTATTTAAAATTTTCACTCATGAAGGTAGATTCATCGATGAAAAGTTAGTTCGTAGCTGAATGAATCAGTTCCCTAGTTTTTAAAGGCATGTTGTTCCACTACCTAATTTGTAGTTCTCAGTTTAGAATTAGTTGGAATAGCTCCTAAACTTGTGAGCTCGACCCGTGGAGGCTAGGATGAGTTCTTTTTTTTCCTATATCTTATGTTTTTTTAGTCATTAGCATGGTCGGACTTTTGAGAAAGCCTTGAGCTTCATTGTACACTCATATCAGCATTTTGGCTAAGGAATTGAGACTAGGATTTGCAACACTCTTTGGTATCCCTGTGGCATTTTGTTTTGGTACAGTGATTTTATTTGTAATTTTGAATTTACTTACATTTTATGTATGACATTATCCATCTTGTTTCTTCCTAACTAAATCAAACAAGAGTGTTAGTAGAATCCATTGAAATTGCAATGCTCTACTTGAGGTTTACTTTAGTTTCTTGATTTTTTCAACTGTTTGGAGAGGATCCATGGTTTCCCTTGCCCTCTTCAGCTCCTCACCTGTCTAATCCCTCCATCTCATTCGATTTGAAGTGCCAAAATCAGTTTCCTACCTTGCCCCATTGAGATCTCTGCAAGACTGAGCCTCATTCCCCGCACCCAAAATTTGCCTTTCCATTAGAGCCAACAAAAACATTATTTTATCCAATCAAATTCTTTGCACATATACCTAGCCTAAGATCAGTAGTTAAATTAGTCATATTTCAAGCCCTTAGTGATCATAATTTGCTAAGATTGACACGGAGAGAGCGCTCTCCTGACCTGGTAGGGCTACCTACCAGGTTAAGCGTGGTTTTATGTTGGTCCTGGATCTTACCTTTTCGAGCGTGAGGTAAATGTAGGCTCTAACAAGTCCTAACCTGGTGGATAAGTGTGGTTTGAATAAAGAATTGCATGCAGAATCT
Organism: Pinus tabuliformis; assembly: GCA_031772625.1. Lineage (NCBI taxonomy): Eukaryota > Viridiplantae > Streptophyta > Pinopsida > Pinales > Pinaceae > Pinus > Pinus tabuliformis. The sequence continues at coordinate 623,986,891 of CM062807.1, read as the reverse complement.
TGGTTAGTGTAGTTGGATATAGGTACAAAGAAGCGAGTTCATCATTAGGTAAGAGCTTATGCATTTGAGTTGAATGGTATACCTACATAAGCATATTTGAATGTATTATTATTGGCATCATATAGTACTCTATTGTGTATGGTTTGGTTGAAACCTCGTACGACCAAAGTGGATTGTTATCACAAGGCCATTGAGTTCATGGATGACAATGGAGAACAAAGAAGTAATGTAAGAAGAAAGAAACATGAGTTAGGATGGCGACAACTATGTAGGAAAAATGAAGTCACAGAAAAGGGTGTGTGTTATTTTCGGTGGATATTTATCATGATAAAGGTAAGGATGACTGGGATGGAAAGATATTGAGAATGTACCCAATCTCACAATAGTTTTAGGATGTATTTCTTGCAGATATTTCATAGTTTCTACCTCATAGGGAAGTTTATTTTTCTATTGAGTTTGTACCAGCGGAAACACCAACACTGAAGGCACCTTACAGGATGAGCACACCCGAGTTAGTGGAGTTGAAGTTACAGTTGAAGGAAATGTTTGACAAGGGATATATTAGGCTAAGTGTATAGCCATGGGGTGCACTAGTATTTCTTGTGAAGAAGAAGGATGGTACTCTTAGGCTATGCATTGATTACAAACAATTCAACAAAGTGACCATTAATGACATGTATCCATTTCCGAGTATTGACAACTTATTCGATCAGTTGAATGGAGCAGCAAGGTTCTCGAAGATTGATCCTAGATCAGGATATCATCATGTATGAATTAAGGAAGAGGACATATAGAAGACAACTTTCTGGACTAGGTACAAGCATTATGATTTTCTTGTAGTTCCATTTTGTTTCACTAATGCTCCAACTACCTTTATGTGCTTGATGAATATTGTGTTGCCTCCTTATCTGGACAAGTTTTTTATTATATTCATTGATGAAATATTGATATATTCTAAGAATGAGGAAGAATATTTTGATCACTTAACAATAGTGTCGAGATTGCTAAGATAGGATCAGTTGTATGCTACGATTCGAAAATGTTGCTTCTCTCAGATAGGTGTACAATACTTCAGACATGTTGTTTCCAAGGAATGCATAATGGTGGATCCAGAAAATATAATGGCTATCATGGAGTGGGAAGCTCTTATGAAAGTCGATGAGGTGAGATCATTCATTGGGTTAGCAAATTTATACAAGATGTTGATGAGGAAAGTTTCTCACATTGCTTATCCAATTACATCATTTCAAAGGAAAGGTAAGAAATTTAAATGGATAGAGGAATGTGTTGCAAGTTTTGAGAAGTTAAAGAATTTGTTGAGGAATTCTCTAGCGTTAAAGATCACAAATCATGACAAAGAATTTGTGGTATGCATAAATTCTTGAAAGAGAGAACTTGGTGGATTCCTTATGAAGGAAGGATAGGTAGTGTGCTATGAGTCATAGAAACTGAATGAGCATGAGAAGAGTTATCTCACACATGATCTTGAGTTGGCAGCAATAGTTCTTTCATTGAAGATGTGGATGCATTATCTTCTTGGCAGCAGGTTTGTATTAATGAGTGATCACAATCGGTTGAGATACTTGTTTGATCAGTCGAATTTGAATTCTAGGAAGGCTATATGGTTTGCCATGATCAATGGTTTTGATTTGGAGATCAAGTACATCAAGAGTAGGGAGAACAAGGTGGCACACGCTCTTAGTAAGAGGATATAGGAAAATCACATAACATCTATGAGTTCTTATGGGATGGACTTACAATATCGAATCTTACAGGAAGGTCAGCATGATAACAATTACATGGAGCTTATGCATAGGTTAAAATAGGGTATAGGTGGTCAGGATGTGGAATATCTTCTTACAACATATCACTTGGTTAGATTTAGTGATAAGATATATGTGCAACAAAAGATTGAGCTCAAGAAGATTATCTTGAGGGAATTTCATGCTAATCCATACTTAGGTCACCCATGATATTATAAGGCATTGACAACAGTGAATAATTTTTATTATTGGGCGAGCTTGAAGAAAGAGGTGGGAGAGTTTGTGGCTAGATTTTTCGACTGTCATTAGGTAAATTTAGAGTGTAAGCATCTAGGTGGACTACTATAGCTGATTCCAATTACATAATGAAAATGGGAGGTAATTTCCATGGACTTCATTACAGGTTTTCCAAGGACATCTAGATAGCATGATTCCATCATGGTTGTGGTGGTCACTTATTTCCAGTGAAGTCTACTTATTTATCTAGTGATGTAGCACATGTATTCGTTAGAGATATAGTGATACTGTAGAGTTTTCTAAAGAATATTGTGTGAGACAAGTATCCTAAGTTCACTTTCAAGTTTTGAAAGGAGATATTTGCAGGTTTAGGGATAAATTTTGTCTTTAGTACGTCTTATGATCTGCAGACAAATGGACCGATAGAGAGGGTCAACAAGATATTGGAGGACATGTTGAGGATGCATCTGATGCATCAACAATGGAAGTGGGAAGATTATCTTCCACTGGTTGATTTATATTACAACAATGGGTATCAGGAATGTTTGAGGATGGAGCTGTTTGATGCATTGTATGGTTGAAGTTGTAATACTCCCATCAATTGGAGTGATCCAGTTAACAAGGTGTTGCTTGGACCATATATGTTGGCATAGATGGAACAAAAAATGTAGGTAATCAAGAATAATATAAGGGAAGCATGGGACAATCACAAATGTTATGAGAATTGGAAAAAGTTGTTTAAGGAGTTTCAAGTGAGGGAATAGGTGTATTTGTACATCAGGTGGAAAAAGATATCCTTGCATGCTAGATCTTGTGCCAATCTAGCTCCTTAGTTTTGTGGACATTTCACGATTATTGAAAGGATTGGAACAGTAGCCTATCGACTTGCACTTCCTCTGACAATGAAATTCCACGATGTTTCCCATGTGTCATTGCTTCAGAAGTATGTTAAGCATGTTGATCATATGATTGAATGGTTTTTATTGTAGGCAGAGCCATATGGAGAATTCCAGTCGAAACCGTAGTGTATATTGTAGAGAAATATTCTCATGCTCTAGAACAGAGCAATCAAGCAGGTTAAAGTGCAGTGGAAGAAATTTGGGCCTCATGAAGCTACATGGGAGATGGCGAATCTGATGCAAGCTATATATCCTTTTTATTTGCTGGTTGAGCAAATGTTTTTGCTATATGTTTTGGTGTGATGTTTCTATTTATGTACATATGTATGTAGATGTAAATAATACCATGAGATGTCTTATAAATATCTAATAAGTGGTATGAGTGTCATGTCATTATGGTTGTCATGTGTTTATGTCTTCATGTTGGTTTGCATCTCAGCAACTTGATCATTGTAAATGTTGCATCGAGCTATGTTATAAATCTCCATAGAAAGTATTTTTTGTTTTTAGTGGTGTGTTGGTTTATAGGTGCCATTGAACACTGAGGATGGTGTTCCCCCAATGGGGAGGTTTCTGTAACATCCCTAGTAAAAATTTCATGTAAATAATGTTAATAAAGGAAAAATAATAACCACGATTATGGGACACTTATTCCGAGCTGAATTTTTGGAAAAACATCCTAGTGTAGGTTTCATTTGGTTTATTATGGATAAGGAAATAAGTAAAGGGAATGGAAAAGGAATGAAAATGGTTTGATGCATTAATTGGCAATTTATTTATGAAAATAATGGAAATTAGGAGAAAACGAAGGTGAAAGGTCACATGTTTCAGGTGAGGAGGAAAATGAAGGAAGCTAATGGAAAAATGAAGAAAATAAAGGGATCATTAATAAAAAGGCTTCTAAGGATCAGTTAGTACCTTTTGTTAGTTCAATTTTTGAGCTCTCTCTCTATTCTCTATCTCACACACTCTTAGACACTTAGAGCTTTCTTGGAGCACTTCGGCATTGGATCAGTAAGAGAAAAGAAGGAAAAGGAAAGAAAGGATCAAGCAAGGAAGAGTAGGATCTAACAGCTACAATGGGATTATTTTCATGTATCTATTTGCATGTTTGGTTTCCTTTCTAGATTTAGAAAGAAATTTATGCATGTGTGTTCTTAGTTTTCTTGTTGTCATGGGAAGGGGCTTTTGGAGGCATGACAATGCTTTCCATCCTAGCGTTGCCATTTCTCGATATCCATGGCATCATGGGTTCTCATGTTTTTGATTGAGATGGATTGTTAGATGGATTCAAAACTGGTTGAGGTGGTCTCTAAAAGAAAGAACACATGGCCTAGTGACCCATGAATCAGATTGTGGGTTGCGGTAAATATAGATTTTTTGTTACCTCAGTGGGCATATGGATCCTTGATCAGTGAATGGAAAGATAATTGTAAAAGCATAGAGGTGGGTGCTCTCCATCATGCATAGGAATCCCAGGATGCGATATATGGCAAAGCCTACAGAGTGGTGCCTCGACTGGGCTTTGGAATCCTGGGGTGGGATGTATTGTAAATCCTAGAGAAAAGAGTCTCGGTTAGGGCCTAGTGATCTAGTTTGGATTGTAGGAAAGCCTAGAGACTAGGAGATAGAAAAATTCCTCACAGTATAGGTGGACAAATCTGATGGCATCCATGCTTGTTTAGGGCCTAGTGATCTAGTGTGGATTGCGGTAAAGCTTGGTTCTATTGATGATGGTGAGGGGGCATAGCCTCGAGAAGCCTCGGTTGAGTTTTCGTTATGAATCACACATTCATGTTTGGAATATGGCATGGGGGTGATTGGTTGAAAGAAAGATTTGGTTTAGCCAATCTATGGTTGGGTGGTTCGTGGAAGTCCCAAACCCTGTTGGCTTTTGTATTCATTAATAATATTTCCTTCTCTTTAGTATTTCATGTGTAAATGTATTGGTTTATGTGTGGATTTTATGAATGTTGTACGTTTATCATTTATGTTTTTTATATGTTGGTTATGAGTATGGTTTATGTCAGTGATGATGTATGGCTCTCATCATGTTTTGATTTGTAAATGAATGAACATTCAATATATGACCTAATAGATGATAATGCATCTAATGTGATAAGGCATCAATTCTTATTAGAAATTATCAGGTAAGTATGAGACACCTATGCTCATATATGTTGTTATGACATGTAGAATGCATATTTGTGACATGTTTGTTGAAATGCCTGTGATGGATAGTAGGGGTCCAGTCAAGTATTTTTTCAAGTATTTGCATTCGTATCCTTATCTTGATGTTGGTTTTCATTTTTGAATGCTTCATGGAGTTATGGGAAGTGGCCTGAGTCATAGCCTTGAAAACGTGGCACAAAATTTGGGGTCATTGTCTCAAAACTACTTGAAAAGAACCCCGGTCACTTGCATGCCCATGAAGTGAGAGAAATTGGAGGATCCCAGTCAAATGTATGCCCATGTAATGGAAACAAATTAGGCATTAGGTGAGTGGGATGTTAAGTTGCCTCAAGGTTTGGTCACCTGGAAAGGTTGTGATTGGTTGGTTACACTTCCTTAGATGCGCACGGGGAGTTGAATCATATCATAGTGGCCTCTTGTCACATGTTTATTCCAGCGAACTAATCAGCTTATGTAAATGTGGGAAGAGGGTGTTACATATACTCTGCTTGATGTCCTTCCAATGATGTGTTAATACATTGTATACTTCGAGCCACGTCATATATGGTAGAATCCTTGTGTAAATGTTGTAAATTTTGTACAGTTTTTCTAGTGTAAGGAAAATTCCTCATTAAATGGGTTCTCCATAACGCCAATGCCTCATAGGTTCCCTATCGTTATCATTTCCTCATTTATTAACTTTCTTTTTCTTATGCCCAACTTGAGACTAATTTTTCATCTTATATGTTTGGTTTCCATTTCTATGCCAATTCCCTCTCTAATTTCTCCTTCCAAACTGTTTAGACAACCCATCTTTCCCACTTTTTATTCCCTAGTGGATTTTGTCATTTTCCTTACCTCACCAAGACTTTTGACTCTCATTCCTTTGTATGGGCTGCTAATAACAAATCTGAGATTTTCTGATTACTTCATTCATAGTCCTTAGATTGTCATATTAAATTATTTCGTTAAAAGGAAGTGGAAGACAATTCAAGAAGCATTGTACTTTTGATTTTTCATTATTAAGATAGAGCATGTAGTGTAATGAATGAGCAAATTTTGTAACCAATTTGTCCATTGACATTTGTGCCAATTCTAAATTATGAAATTTGTTTTCCCCATCGTTAAAATAATCCCCAATCAAATATGTCCCCTTGAACAACCTTTGAAACTCTTGCAGATATACCTCTTTGCCATCCAAATTGTGCACTATCCTCATTTACTCCCACCATAGGTATGAATTCCCTCGCAAGTCATATGTGGCCAGTTTGGCCTTAAATTTTGAGGAGTAATTGTATACTTGGAAATATGTTTTGATATTTAGCAACCATGCCTCAACTGCTTCCTCTCTTCCACCATCAAAACTTAGGGGTCTGCTTTTTTAAAACTTCTGATGAAAATCTATCTATGGCTTATTCCCTGTCTTCATAGGAGCATTGGATGAGATATGATCCTCTACATCAATAATATTGTCTTCCTTCCTTTCTTCTACTTCCTCTTCCATCTTACGTTTGAACATCTCTCCTTGATTTTATGCATCTCTAATTGTTTTCACTATTAAAGGATCTGAATTTTTTTGTTAAGATTTTAATTAATGCTTCCTATTATGTGCTAGCTTTTAACAACTTCTAATGCCCTTCACCCAAGGTTATTAATTCATCCTACTATTTTTTCATCGTATCCAACAGTTCTCTATCTTTTCTTTCTACACACGCACACACAATGATTGATTAGTCAATGAACGTGCACTCAACTCAAAGGCCACAATTTTGCAACCCAGACTTTGATACCACTTCCAACATCCCCTTCTTCCCTGTGCTAAATTATCGTAGTTAATTGTGTAAGTGGTAGTAGTTTTTTTTAACCGCCTATTGATTTCTAATGTACATCAGAGTACCTGCCGTAATCTCTTTTTTTTTGGTATCACATGTGTATCCCTTACATAAAAAATACCATGAATGCTTGACATTTCACACTTCTCAATTAAGATATTAATTCTATGTACAAGACTTCATATTCTTTTTTCTCACATCAATTGACTATAATATTAATTACAACTTAGTAGTCATGGAGTATTGGAAATTGCGGTCATAGTCACTTTGTTTGTGTGTGTGTGTGTGTGTGTGTGTGTGTGTGTGTGTGTGTGTGTGTGTGTATATATATATATATATATATATATATATATATATATATATATATATATATATATATATATATATATAGGACATTGTAGTGTTATATAAATACATTGTTTGGAAAATGATTTTTCATTGCATACATTTCGTTTCGGCGAAGGGCTCACATATATTTTGCAAGGTGGCATTGAGTTGTTCTTTGTGACAATTAGACTTGCTGCCAGTATTAATGTCCAAGATTTATTATTATTTGTAGATGATGGATATTGAAATGGGGTGGTGCTTAGGATAACCACCTTACCCATCTCTACTACAAAGCCTCATTATTGTCGAAGCTCTCAAGGAAAAATTTCTCTACGAGGGGTTATGTTTTTTTACCATTCTGCAAATTTTCTTCTAGGAAAATAAATGAAACCCTTTGGGTCATCTCGATGGCTCTTGGGTTAGCCAAATTATTTGAGACTCCTTCCTCAATAATATTTTATGGAAATCCTTGTTTAATTATTTCAATTCTTTTGGAATTTGCGTGCAATTCTAATTATTTCCCTATTTTATTCTATGAATCTAGCCGATTTCTATGGTAGTATTTTGTACTAGTTATCAGTGGCTTTTATTGCAAAATTGTTTACCAATTTGACCCAAGGTTGGTACGAGGTCTCAGAGTTTTTATTTTCAGTTCAATCTATTTAATTAGAATATCATAATGGTAATCAGAATCGAGAGTTGAGGTTAGAATTTTTTCTTCATTTCACAAAAGAAGGTTTGGCCCAAGTCATAGGTTCTTACATATTTCTTTATTGCTAGCAGGTTTTGGTCTTTGCAAGCTATAGGATTTATACATTTTATTCCTTAGGTCATGGAACCCTAACCCTAGTGGTTTTGGTTATCTTTCTAGTGTCTTCTTGGTTATGATTTGTGATGAAATAAATTATGAATTGTATTATATTTTAAATAGTTATGGGCCTATTTTATTTCCTGTTCATGTATACAAAAAGATGATATCTTCAACGAGTCTCTATATAACTAACTTAATACATGATCTCTGTGTACTGGGTGAAAAGGGTTTTTAATTTAAAGGTGTTGGAAATAATACTGAAGGGGGGGGGGGGGTGAATCAGTATTATCATATCAATAATTTAATTTTCAAAAACTGATTTATATATGCTACTTTAGCTCAGTGAACTAGCATGTATATGTGACTATACTTAATGCAACCAGCATATATGCAGAGATCTTTAGATTTACCCAAATTATCATGTAATGAACTTTAATCAGTATATCAGGAATTCATTAGAGAGTGCAGTAAAAGAAAATTAAAGAATCACACATAAGCAACACACAAGAACACCAAGATATAAGGGGGAAACCCAATGTGGGTGAAAACCACCTATTGTTGTCGTCTTTGTCTTCTTTTAATAATAAGAAAATTATACTTACAATTCTTGTACTGGTGCATTCTTATACCAGTACACAAGCTTCTACCTACAGAAGACTACAACCTTCTCTCATTCTCCAGCTTCTACTGGAAGGGAGCTACAACCTCCTAGCTCTTGTACTAGGTGATATGTTTACTAGTATGTAGGTGCTGGCCTACAAAAGGCAGCAACCTTCTCTTTTCTATCAAGGTCCACATTTCATAAACTTTCAGACTAGATCCATCAACAACATCATTCAATCATCAAATATATCTCCATCAACCAATCTCCTTTTGAACCAACCACAACTGAATAATCAATCACTTTGACAACCCATCAATATGATCATTTGGAATGCTGTCACCAGAATATAGTAGCCAGAACCCAGAACACTGCAACAGTAAACAAAAGCAACTAGAACATATTTTATAAGGTATACGCTACTTCCATGTGTTGAACCTATGTGCATACATGATTTCCTCAAAGCGAACCAGCGTACAGATCTGCAAATCAAATTTATGATGTATACGCCGCTTTGATATGCATAACCAGTCTATATATGCTTATTTTCTAATGTGAACCTGCGTATAGATATATAAATGATGATTTAAACATTACAACTATTCCATACTTCAGTCATACACATATCATCATATTTACAGACTACAACATGCGCTAGTTATTCAGATACATGATCAAACCACATAAAGATAATTCACTTCAACACTTAAGATCCTAATACATCATTAGATCTTATCCTTCATCAAACACTAAGGTTCATCCTTGGTTCAGTTTGAGCACAACACCATAAGCCAATAACCTACATACTAGATCTCACGCTTCATCAGATACTCAATGCTTGTGTATCTTAGCCTAATGATCTTCTCCTCCTTTGATAGTTTTAGGCCTTTCTCAATACCATGGAGCAAAACCACTTAGTACCAATACCTTGGATCAGATACCTAGGGTCAATACCTCAGACCAGATACCTTGGACCAATACCATGGATCAAAATACTTCGGACCAAAAATTTAGTTCTCCAAGGTATACGTGCTTTTCCTTTTAAGAAAGTGTGTGTGTACATATATGCGACTTGTATATAATGAACCTGAGTGTATACGCAGCTTGGTCAATGGTGAACTTGTGTATAGCTCTCTTTCTTCATTCTCTGAAGGGTGATATGCAATTATTTTCTATATACCTGCTATACTGTGATCTTTCATCTGAGTGAGTTTCCTTCTGAACTGATTCCTTGAAGTTGCCCTACATTTCGTCACACCTGTAGATACTACTATCATGCATTATGTTACATTTGATATCTCTTCTGTAGATTCATCTAGTTACCATATACAGGTGAATTTTTCTACTACAAGTGGGTTTCCATCAAGTGCAATACATACATCATAATGCCAATAATCTCCCCCTTTGGACTTGATGGCAACAAAAACCATATCAAGCCACTCTCCCCCTCTGACATCAAGGGAAAAGGGTCATGCTCCCTTTGAGTGCATGCTGAATTCTCTGATATGCTAAAGTGTGTTGATTGAGCTCCCCTGATCGAGTCCATGCTCCCCCTGAGCATAAGAAAACTCTGCAAAAAGATGTTGTAAAAGAAGAACATGACTCTATACATACACCACAAATGACCTTCCTATCACCAATGACTCATACATACATCCATCTCCCAACCAAGTGGGGATATACAAAATTTGACTTATCCACCCAACCAAGTGGGGATATACAATTGTTTATACATGTCAAAAACACAAACATTACATAATCCATCCCATGCATATTGGGGTTATAAATTAGGTCATTTCATGACCTTTATATTCAAAGATGTACATGACTTATATAAGAGAGACCAAATATCTTAAACAAGACCATGATAGTCATCAGCAAATATCATATGATCTACACCATCAACAACATTTTTCAATGAGCATCTAGACCAGTAACCTGTATATGTCCATCATTAGTTCCCAAACTATCATCAACCATGTTCTCCCCCTGAACCTGTTCCACCTATTCACTGTCAGATCTAATCATTGCATATGTCAGTAAGAGATATCAAAGCATCATCATCAATCATATATACATCAAGTTATCAACAACTTTATGAGAACCAATATATTTCCACATGTTATCAACATAGTGAATCCATCCTCAAACAAAGCGGATAATTGACAGAACCATGGCAAACCCCTTTTTCTTGAGTCTGGCCCACTGCTTTTCTTCAAACAAACATATACACGACTGTGCCCACAGAAACACGCGTATGTAAATGACTACGCTCTATGAAACTCACGTATAACCACCTTTCTCTAAAGACAATAGGATTTAGTAGTAGGATGATGCAGCAACTACTCCCAGCTTTTGTCTAAGATATTCAAATGTCTCTCTAGGCAGTGGTTTAGTGAGTATATCAACAACCTATTCTTTGGAGGGAACATATTCCAGTTTGACTTTTTCTTCAAGCACTTTTTCATGTAGAAGATGATATTTGATGGGTATGTGCTTAGTATTCGAGTGCATGACTAGATTCTTTGAAAAATTGATGGCACTTGTATTGTCACATAGAATGTAGATAGGTGGAGTACATGTGATTTGAATTTCTTGCAAGTTTTGCATTGTCCAAAGTAGTTGTGTGCAACAAGATGTAGAAGCCACGTATTCTGCTTCAGCTATAGATAATGCAATTGAACTTTGTTTCTTGTTGAACCAAGACACTAACCTGGAACCCATATAGAATGCATCACCACTAGTGCTTTTTATGTCATCAACACTTCTTGCCCAATCTGCATCTGTATATGCATGAAGTGTAAGATTTGTATCTCTAGGATACCATAAACCAAAGTTCTATGTTCCTTGAAGATATTTGAAAATCCTTTTGACTTCTTGAAGGTGTGTTTCCTCAGGATTTTTTTGGAATCTTCCAACTATTCCCACTGCATGCATTCTGTTCGTTTGGGTACCTGTTAGACAAAGCAAATTTCCAATCATGGATATGTAAGTTAGTTGATGTACGACTACTGATTCATCTTTTGATCTAAGACTGCATCCTGTTACCCTTGGGGTACATACTGTTTTAGAATCTTCCATGCTGTACATTTTTAGGATCTGTTTGAGATATTTGGTTTGTGAGAGAAAAATACCAGATTTATTTTGTTGAACTTATAGACCAAGAAAATAGGTAAGCTCTCCAAGCAAGGACATTTCAAATTCTTGCTGCATTACTGAGGAAAAATTTTGACACATGGATTCTTCATTGCTACCAAAAATGATATCATCAACATACACAACAATTATTAGCAATTTATCAGTGTCCATCTTTTTATATAGATTGCTATCTTCTAAACCCTTTGGAAAACCTTGTTTGTGGAGATATTTGTCAAGACAGTCATACCATGCTCTTGGAGCCTATTTAGAACATAGAGAGCTTGTCTGAGTTTGCATACAAGTTTTCCATCATTTCCAAGAATGAATCCTTCTGGTTGTTCAATATAGAATTCTTCTTCTAAGTCTCCATTAGAAAGGAAGATTTTACATCCATTTGGTATACTTTGAATTTCTGAAAACTAGAAAGAACAAGAAACATTCTTATGGCTTCAAGTCTAGCAACAAGTGCAAAAGTTTCTTCAAAATCTATACCTTCTTGTTGAGCACATCCTTTGCAAACAAGTCTGGCCTTGTTTCTGATAACTTCTCCATTTTCGTTCAGCTTGTTTTTGTATATCCATTTAGTTCCTATGATATTCTTATCATGAGGTCTAGGAACTAATTCCCAAGTATTATCCTTTTCAATTTGCTCAAGATCTTCATTCATGGCCTTGACCAAACATTTTTTTCTGCATGCTTCATTTACATTTTGAGGTTTAGTGGAAGATAGTAATGCTAGATAGCTTGAGGTTTCAGCAATAGTTCTTCTTGTCTACACACCTGCCCCTTTTCCCCCAAAAATTTAAGTTTCTGGATGATTTTTTCGAACATACCTAGATGGAGTCTTTCCTTCTATCATTATCTCTTCTTCTAGTTCTTCGTTGCTTTCTTCTTTAGAATCAGTGTGAATTGATGTGGGAAAATGATCCTCATCTTCTTCATTGTCGTGATCTTTGGTTTTTATTTGTTTTGGATTTTTGCATGCTTCATCAACTACAACATCAATACTTTCAATAATCTTCCCAAGTCTTTTATTATAACATTTATATCCTTTACTTCGGGAAGAGTAGCCAAGTAGAATACCTTCATCTGCTCTAGGTTCAAACTTACAAAGTTTTTCATCAGTTCTTTTGATGTAACATTTTCTTCAAAAAACTTTGAAGTACTTTATAGTATGAGTTTTACCATACCAAAGTTCATGTGGAGTTTGAGTGTTGTTTGCCCGAACATTTTATTGGTTGATAATAGTGATGGCAGCAAATGCGGCTTCACCCCGGAAGGTTGCAGGAGTTCCACATTCATCTAGCATAGCACGAGCCATTTGTTGAATAGTTCTATTCATCCTTTCTACCACCCCAATTTGCTGAGTAGTCCTTGCAGCAGAGAACTACCTTTTCATTCCATGTTGTTCACAGAACTCAAAGAATTCATCCAAGGTCAATTCCCCTACTTGATCAGATCTGAGGCATTTGATTTTGCAATCTAATTCATTTTCAGCCAAAGCTTTGAAAGCTTTGAACTTTTCAAATGCTTCATCTTTGTGCTTTATAATGCCTATCCAGCACATTCTAGAAAAATCACCAATGAACAATATAAAGTATTCTTCTCCACAAGGTGAATTTTTCATTGATGGTCCACATAAATCAGTATGAACAAGTTCAAGAGGCTTACTAGCTGATCCTTCCTTTTCAATGAATTGATATCTAGTTTTCTTACCAATTTAACATGATTTTCATATAGTATTTTTAGGAATGGTGATATCTGGAAGATCTCGAACACCCTGGAATCTGCATGCTTTTCGTATTTGAGAAAAGCTTAGATGTCCCAATCTTCTGTGCCATAGCTAGTTTTCATCATTTTTGTTTAGAGAGCACTGTTGTTTTCCTCCCTTGAGTATGTATAAGTTGTTTGGAGTTCTTGTACCTTTAATCATGGTTTCTCCTGTATCAAGCTCACAAACAACACATCCATTTGATCGAAACACTACTTCATTTCCTTGATCACACATTTGACTCACACTTAACAGGTTATGCTTTAAGCCATTAACATACATAACATGTCCAGCTTTAACTTTTTCTTTCAAGAAAGTAGAGCCTTTACCTTTTATGACATCAAGAGTGTTGTAACCAAATGAGACACCCTTTTCCTTTTCTAAGGCATTATATGAGTGTAGTTTTTATTTGTCACATGTCATGTGTTTTGAGCATCCACTATTGATGTACCACTGGTTTTCTTGTCCTTCTGCATACAATGCTATACCACATCTTTCTGTTTGTGGTTCTTTCTTTCTCCATATTTTGGTATTTAATGGAGTTTGCTCCTTTTGAGATATTTGCCAAAATTTTCTCGTACATTCATATTCTTCATGGCTAATGTTGTTACAGATTGAGCATTCTATTTCATTTTCAAGTAGATAAAAGTTATTATAGGAACTTTTCTTGATCCCTGTCACATTCCTTTGATTTCGTGCTTCTCTAGTCATGATGGTTTTCAAAGAAACACATTGAGCAGCTTTGTGTCCAAAATGATGACATGAGAAACATTGACCATTAAAGAAATTCACGCTATTATCGAATCGACTGACCTAGTGATTGTAGTTTCTATTGATATTCATCTTTGAAGAAAATTGAGTACGATTTACCTGAGGTTGGTTGTGGCTTCTGTTCATCGTTGAAGTAAATTGAGCCTGGGTTACCTGGTGATATACTTTATGCCTTTGCTGACGATTGTCAAATTGTTCACCGCTCTTTGCTGCATCAAGATAGCTTTTAGTGGAGTTTGACGACTTCTGTGATTGAGATGCTTCTTCAGTATATCCAAGACCTGTCTTTATCATAGGAGAATGCTGCACTTTGATAATTTCATTTAAGGTTTCTGATCCTTTAGCAAATCTAAGATTGAGAGCTTTTGTTTTCTCAAGATCCTTTCTTAGACCCACAATTTCACATTCTAGTTTTTCATTGCGTTTTTCTCTTTCAGCAAGTTGGTATTTCAAGGTATCTATAATCATATTCTTTTCTTCTAAATAGATTTTAAGTTTAGAGATTTCTTCATAAAGGCCATCTTCATCTAAAGCATCCAAAAATTCATCATCTTTGTAAGCCATCAGAAGTCTATAGTCATTACTATTTTCACCTTCATCACTATTTGATAAACCATCGCTATCTTCATGAGTATAGTAGCTCTTTTTACTTACACTTTGTTTTCTATTCCATTTTGTAGATTCCTTCCCTTTATCATATTTATCTTTATGAGGACATTTGGTAGCATAATGACCGACTCTACCACAAGCAAAACATTTGGAAGGTAGTTTACCTTTGAATCTTTTGGAACCCCATTGAAGGTCCTTGACAAAGTTTTCTTCTTCTTCTTCTTCTGAAATATGTCCTAATTCATTGAGTTCTTCTTTTCCTTTTGCTAAAGATTTAAATGCACCTTCTCTCATATCTGATGGACCTCCTTTTCTCATCTCAAAGGCATTTAAGATTGCATGAAGATGTGTCATAGTAATAGTCTATAGATCCTACTTTCTTCTATGACAGATACTTTTGATTCAAATTTAGCAAACAAGGATCTTAAAACTTTTTCAACTAAGGTAACTTCCTTTATCTCTTTACCCAGATTCTTCATGAAATTAACAACCTCATCTATAAGTAAGAAGTAACTAGCTATACTTTCATCATTGTGCATCTTGAGAGTTTCGTATTGAATTCTGAGAGTTTTCAATTTAGCACGTTTTACCTGAGAGTCTCCTTCATAGCTTAGAATGATTTTGCCCCATATTTCCTTCACTGATTTGAGCTGCATAACTTTGAAAAACTCTAATTGTGATAGACTTTCCAATAAGGTATTGACAGCCATGGAATTAGTTTCATATTGTTTTTTACTTGGCGTATCTATAGGAATTACTAATGGAAATGTATATCCTCCTTCCACGATTTCCCAGACATCTGTTCCAAGTGATTGAAGATAGGTTGTGGTTCTTACCATCCAGTAAAAAAATTTTCTTCCATGAAAGATTGGCGGTCTGATGGATCCCCCACTTTCTTGAGTACTCATGATGATGGATCTCCCTTCTAGCGATCAAGCTTCTTCTCAAGGACCTGCTCTGATACCAATTGTTGCAAATAATACTGAAATGGGGGGGGGTGAATCAATATTATCAGATCAATAATTTAATTTTCAAAAACTGATTTGTATACGCTACTCTAGCTCAGTGAACTAGCGTGTATACGCGACTATACTTAATGCAACCAACGTATATGTAGAGATATTTAGATTTACCCAAATTATCATGTAATGAACTTTGATCAGTATATTAGGAATTCATTAGATAATGTAGTAAAATAAGATTAAAGCATCACACATAAGAAACACACAAGAACACCAAGATATAAGGCGCAAACTCAATGTGGGTAAAAACCACCTACTGCTGTCGTCTCTGTCTTCTTTTAATAATAATAAAATTTGTTTACAATTCTTGTACTGGTGCAGTCTTATACTAGTATGTAGGCATCTACTTGTAGAAGGCTACCACCTTCTCTCATTCTCCAGCTTCTACTGGAAGGGAGCTACAACCCCCTAGCTCTTGTACTAGCTGATATGTTTACTAGTACATAGGTGTCCACCTACAGAAGGCTACAACATTTTCTTTTCTACTAGGGATCACGTTTCATAAATTTTCAAACTGGATCCATCAACAACATCATTCAATCATCAAATATATCTCCATCAACCAATATCCTTTTGAACCAACCACAACCGAATTAATCAATCACTTTGACAGCCCATCAATGTGATCATTCAGAATGTTGTCACAAGAATATAGTAACCAAAACCCAAGCCAGAACCCATAACACTGCAACATTAAAAATAAGCAACTAGAACATATTTTATAAGGTATACGCTACTTCCATGTGTCGAACCTGCGTGCATATGTACTTTCCTCAAAGCAAACCAGCGTACAGATCTGCAAATCAAATTTATGATGTATACGCCACTTTGATATGCAGAACCAACGTGTATACGCTTCTTTTCTAAAGTGAACCTGCGTATAGATTTGTAAATGATGATTTAAACATTACAACTATTCTAGACTTCAGTCATACTCAGATCATCGTATTTATAAACTACAACATGCGCCAGTTATTCAGATACATGATCAAACCACATAAAGATAATTCACTTCAACACTTAAGATCCTAATACATCATTAGATCTTATCCTTCATCAAACGCTAAGGTTCATCCTTGATTTAGATTGAGTAAAGCACCATAAGCCAATAACCTACATACTAGATCTCACACTTCATCAAATGTTCAATGCTTGTGTATCTTGGCCTAATGATCTTCTCCTCCTTTTATAGTCTTAGGACTTTCTCAATACCATGGACCAAAACCACTCAGGACCAATACCTTGGATCAGATACCTAGGGTCAATACCTCAGACCAGATACCTTGGACCAATACCATGGATCAAAATACCTCAGACCAAAAATTTAGTTTTCCAAGTTATACACATTTTTCCTTCTAAGAAAGTTCATGTGTAGGTATACGTGACTTGTATATAGTGAACTTGCAGTTATACGTAGCTTGGTCAATGGTGAACCTGCATATACCTCTCTTTCTTCATTTTGTGAAGAGTGATCTGTAATTTTTTGTTGTATACCTACTATGTTGTGATCTTTCATCTGAGTGAGTTGCCTTCTAAACTAATTCCTTGAAGTTGCCCTACATTTCATCACATCTATAAATACTATTTCATGCATTCTATCACATCGGATATCTCTTCTGTAGATTCATCTAATTACCATATACAGGTGAGTTGTTCTGCTACAAGTGGGTTGCCATCAAGTACAATACATACATCATAATACCAACAAAAGGTTGTTTGTATTTATTCTACAACAAGGATTCATATGTGCATGCCTATTACTATGGGTTCATTAGTTTATGTGAATTTATGAGTTTTGGCTTCGACCAGTTTTTAGTTTCTTGGAAGGAATTTTCTGCAAATGCATATAGTTTTGAGAATATTTACCCTACACAAGGCTTTTTATTACATGCATGGTGCATATCACTATGTATTTATAGTTCAACATTTCTTCGTTCAGTTCTAATATGTTTATTTCTTGTTACTATAACATATACAATGTTATTTGCTATATATTTCTATGTTTTTTATTTTTAAGGTATAATATATGGTTATAGAAATATTTCCTTTTAAACTCCTACCTTTTTTCCCATGGAAAATGTTTATACTATCCTAGGGAACTCAAGTGATCTCTGTTATAAAGAACCCCTACCTTTCCCTTTAGGTCCTAATATAATTGTTGTGGATTAAAAGTTAGAATATGAGACTCTGTCCTATAGTTTCTTTCTTACCTATACAACGTTTACTAGTACCTCTCAATATAGAGTTGTTCAAAATAATATATACATATATTTCCTCTACTGGATAAAATCAAACAAAATTTACAGTAACTTGAATATTATTTAGTATCTCCAATGTATCACAGTCTTATTAGTATAACATATATTTTCATAAGAATATTTCTTCCTTTTCTTTATTTAGTCAATGTTCATCCTACAAAGTTTCATATTTAGTTCAATAAATATTTTTCAAACCCCTTTATTTTCCTTATTTTGAGAACCTATGTTCTTGTATGAGTACATAGTCCAAGGACAATGTTTCTTGTAAAACACAACGTTAGTCAAAATCATACATTCACTTCAATATAATTCTTATATTCTCAATAAATTTATACACAAATAATTTTAAGATGCAACTATATGAACCATTTCTTAGAAAAGGGAAAAGGTTTTCCATGATCCACCCAACCTTAAACTATTTCTTCACTACTTCCCCTTGAATTGTCCCCAAACTCTCCAGAGGAATAATAACCCACAAGTAGCTTCCTTTTCGGCTTTAGTACTTTTTTAAGCCTTAGTAGTGCTATGCTAAAATTCTATGGGTTACACCATTCTTTCTCTCCCACTTGATTTTATTTTCAAGATTCAGTATTTATCTCCCACAGATCTTGATTTTTCACAGTTCCACCCCAAGGGATTTATCTTCAACCATATGCTATATAATGGACTCTCATTTCTTCCTTTCTTCTCCTTTTATCCAATAAGAAACTAATAGAAGGAGGATTTGTCTTTTTTATTTTTTCCTTACTAGGAATAACCAACTCTAACTCCCTTTCCCAACAATTTGGGGCTAATCTCTCATGTTAGCCATTTTTCCTTTTTCCTGAGAGGATTAACAATTTAATGTAATTTTGTAATTTAATTTTTGGGAACAACATTTCAATTATTTTATTCCTCACAATTTATTTACTTTCTTTAATAAACAAATAAAACGTCGAATACTAATTTACGTAGGGGTATTACAACAGTTTGGATCATATGGAGAGAATCTACACTATGAGTTTTAGCTTCCACTTTTAGCGACTTCTACGATAAAAAACCTCCCATTCCATATCTACCACTCATATTTAGTGTCTTTTTGGTATGTAATGATCTTGAAAGTTTCCTAGATCTATGTTTATTTTCATTTTTTTGGCAGTGAAGCAATCTTTTGTTAAGTTATTATGGATACTAATACTTAGTTTCATTTACAAATGCTTCTAACATTGATGAAAACCATAATAGTGTCAAAGTAATTAGTACTGAAATAGTTATTCAGAAAAGTAGAGTATGTTTATGGGCAATGCAGAGGAAGAATGAATGATTCCATATAGTCACTGCTACTTAACAAACACTTTCACACTGAATTTCTCTCCTAACCCATTCTATTAATTAATTAAGAAAAGTAATTTAGAATTGACTATTTCAAAATGAAATTTGAATTTATTTGAAGTGATATGAAAAATAAATCCCATAGTTTAACATATTATGAGATCATTCTTCCAACTTTAATAAAATAATTTATTGTATGATAAGTATGTGATTTTTTTCGAAATTGATAAAATTTATTATTAACAAAATTTGATTTTGTCATAAAGCTAAACTTAAATTTGATTTTATCGTAATCAATGTTTCATTGTGCAAATATTTCCTTGTTCCGAGTGATTCAATTTGAGAAAAAAATTATCGCATTTTGGTCTCCACACATGCTACCTTTGCATATTTCGATAAACATGTGTTAGTTGCAATGTTGATTATATATGTAATGTTTAATTTGAAAAACTGCTAATGTCCAATCCATTAAAAATAATAAAGTTTTGCAATTTTACTTATGGACATATTCTTTTTCGTAACAAATCTTCCTTATCTGGTTCTTTCATTATGCAAAACTTAGAATAAAATATATCAATGTGCAGAGGAAGCTTATCATAGATTTGGAATGCTAGTTTGTATGATAATGTGAAATGGTTGAAACAATTCCGAGTCATAAAACATTACATAATTGACTTATATTTACTATGGTCCATATACCTATTTTCTCGCATAACACTTATTCCTCATACAAATTCAAAACAAAGTTCATTTAATCTTGGATAATACTAGTTCAATTGAAAAATGTGAAATCACTAATACATAAATAAATGTCCTTAATACGCATTGGCTCACTAAGTAAATGGTAAAAATAATTGCATTTATTGGAAGGACAACTTCAATTAATCAAAATAGAATGTGATTTACGACATTAATAAAATAGTATCTCAATTTCTCAAGCGTGCCAAAGGGAGAAATCATGAAACAAAATTGTATCAATTTATCTACGTTGAGTTGGTATTTAAGTAAAATGGATATGATTTAAAGCAACTGATTCCAGAATATTATTTACTGATTAAAGATAAGGTAAATTAGTACTAGTCAAATTGATGACGATCACTGGTTAATGAATACTATTAAAATGCAGAGTAACTAAATGTCCTTTCAAAAATTAATGTCAATATGTGATTTAGATGAAGTATTCCCTTTTGATGCATTACATGTAGGCCATTTGTCTCTAATATAGTTTCTAATAGATTTTGGAGAGAAATTTTTCAATTTTCATTTCATTGTAGACTCGTTAGTATTGTGTTCGGCATTAAAATTTCTAGGAAACTGACTTGCTTTATTTTTTGAATTTGTTACTAAGAGTGAAATAAATGGCTGAAAGAAATAATAACATAAATAGACATGAAGAGGTATATGCATAGAACCAAGATACCTTAATGCTCAACCAAGATATCCTAATGTTGAGTCAAGTTATTTTAATGTTAATGGATAAGATATTGGAACTTCAAGAAATGCTTAGGTGGCTAGAATATGAACTGGAAAACATAAGAATGTTTTTATAAGAGCTCTCACAAAATATGAACAAATAAATTAGACCTCCATTTCCTTAGCATAATCAGTAGTAGTGTTAATTTCGCAGAACAATGGTTGATTAATAAAGAAATCGTTGCCAAATTTTCCACTTTCTCAACCAATTTTTAAATCCAATATAAGCTAAAGGCTATATATTCTAATATACTAGACATAGTAGAAATTATTTTATTTGGAAAGTTCTTTCAGCTATGTATGATAATGATTTATTTATATCTTTATTTAAATTTTTCATGAAAGAGCATTTTTTATAGAAGGACTTGAAAATTTTATAAGTCACTAAAATAGTGTAAGACACCTCATTGGATAGATGCAGACATGACATAGGACAATGAAAATCATAGTAAATAATGTTATCAAATAGCACAATACAAATATATAGTCGATAGAGCTTGGGGGGAGATTAGGGGGCATTATGCAGAATGCGGATAGGAAAGCAATCAACTAGGTGGGAGAACAAATCTGTCTCTGCACAATGTATCAAAATTAATAGTTATATGAAGTATGTAAAAGGAAATATTTTAGTATTGTCGAATATACATGTATTTATATATGAAAAAAATTGTAAGTTATATCGTACTCTACTATATATCTTTTCTTGAGATGAGCATTCAATTTACAAAATTTTCTAAGTTACGTATGATAATGATTCATTTAGATTTTTTTTTTATTTCATGCCACGAAAATTTTTAAATAAGAATTAGTTATAATAAAAAGTTATTCGAAATATGTCACTGCATTACAAAAAATGAAAATATGTTTATCAGAAATATTCCAATCCATTACAAAGAAATAAAAACTGAATTTCTAATATTGTTTCACTAATTATGGCATTCACATTTTTGATAAATCAATAAAACAATGCAAAAAATCACATCACAAAAGAATAGAAGTGAAATAAGGCAATGAGTTGATTACAAACTAGAATAAAAAATATAATAAATTCCCTCGAAATGTAAAACTCGAGTTTCCTTCGAAACATAGTAAACAAACAAGCAGACATGACATAGGACAATGAACTAGTTACAAATAACAATCAAAAAATAGATAAATAATGATAGTAAATAGCATATTATAAGCAACAATATTTGAGTAGCGAAGCAGCAACCAGGGGGGGTCATTGTGCAGAATGCAAAAGAAAAAGTGAACGAAAGGGTGGAGGAACAAATATTCCTCCACACCTCTGCATAATGTATCAATGCTAATTGTTCCATGAACTATGCAGGCATATTGTACAATGTTAAGTGCAACATAATATATGACATTTATTTTTTATTTTTTGACATGTAAAAATGAAATAATAATGTAACATTGGTAGGTCTGATTTTGTAGTGTAATTTTATGACACTTTAAGAAAGGCACAAAAATTAAAATCTCATTTGTTGTGGATGTGGTTTACGTCTTGAAGGAATATGATCATAAGAATGGAAGACACTGATGAAAAAATGGCAGAGTCAATAATGATTTTGTTGCAGCCAGTGGAGTACTTGTGCAAAACGTGGAATACAGAGGTTTTTTCATTTCAAAAAAGATTTTGCCCACCTTCACACACTTCCACTTATATCCTCATATATAAAACATAGTCATAATTAACTACAATAAATGCCACTAGGATGATTCCATTAATCAACAACAACTTCACTAAGAAATGATTCATTGATTATGTAACATAACCAACTTGTAATATTATTTGACTAGTTATATAATTTGCAAATTTTATAAGTCAGTGAAACATATGACATATTGTAATGAACCAATCAAACATAACAATCAAAAACATAGTAAATACTCCTAGTAAATAAAATAGTACAAAACATAGAACATGAACAAAGAATTTCATTGAAGTATGTTCTCGTATAATATAATGAGATCCCATTTCTCTATTAAAAATTGTTCAACAATGCTAAAATTATTGAACCAAAAAGTATAAAATGATGTTAATATTGGAAGTACAGATATGACAAACCACAAAAATGTGCATAATTCTCTAACCATTGCAAATAGTTAATATTGCATTGATTAACAATGTGAACTTAGATCCCAATCATCGAATAAAGTGAAAGAACTATTGGACAATAGCCAAATTCTTCAAGCAGAAAGTATAAGGTAATGTTAACATTTCTTGACAATGCAAGCAACAATAATTGTATCATTACTACATTTATTAACAATGTAAAAAGGGAAAATTGTCATTTTATATGTATAATCATGTTTTGATGGTTTATTGAAAATGTGTCATGTATGTCGAAATTGGAAGACAAATCCATAAAAGTTTTTTTGACCATCCATTATTTCTCATAAGAAACTTTCCATAGTTTACGTAATAACTTTTCTATTTCCAGGCCTCTCAGAACACATTTTCATCTGGTCATTTGCATGTATGATACAATTTAACCAATGGAAATAAAGGAAACAACAATCCTAGTTGCAAATGGTACATTAAAGCATAGTTGTATTTATAGTTCTAGGACTTTTAATTGGATTACTACATTCCACACATTCAGTCTCAAATCGATTCCTATATACACTCGTAAAATTGGTATTAAAAATAGTGGCTCAACAACATGAAATCAACTGTCTTCGTACCCTTATATCTATATATATATATATATATGTAGGTAGATAGATAGATAGATAGATAATGTCTACAATATAACAAATTTTACCATGCGTTTTCCACTCGACGAAGAAAGCAACTTTTTTTTAGATTTTCGACTTTATTTCTTGTTTTTAATGGACATATGAATGTTGATTGAAAAGTTAAAAAAACATTTTTTTTACTATATTTTTTAGCAATATCAATGAAAAAACCCTTTCTTGCAATTGTCTTTGAATTGAAAGACATTTTGAAACATGTTTATCATGTATTTAAACCTGCTACATATGGAACATTTGTAAAAAAATACATGGAAACCATATAACAGATGGAAAATAACTTTGTAACAATGAAAAATTCAAATAGATGAAATCTTACTATTTCCCTCTCTTTTTTTGCATTGTTATCTTTCATGTCTAGTACATATTGCATTGTTGTATATGTTACTGAAATTGCAATAGGACCAATTGTGCCAACTACAAATGAATATTTACTATGTGAAAGATTTGAAATCTCCATATTTGGAAAGAATCATTACTCTTCACGAACATGACGAATGTTTTCCACAACACTAATGATATTTAGACAAATAGTTTTCTCACAGTCAACACTATCGTATTTATGCTTTGGAATTATTTCGAAATCTCTAATAGAAACACTAGAAATCGTAATAAGTTTTACCTCATGTTATTTGATAAACTATGTTGGAATAATAAATTTTATTGCCATTTCAACTTTCTTATCTCTTAAATTTACATGGAGTATTGCTTTTGTCTTATTTTCCTTGTCCAAGAAATTCTAATATGTAACTATGACAATGGCATGAAAAAAATCTCTCTATTGTATTGTTAATAATATATTTGATCAATAAGGGAAAAAGATCGCTCTCTTTTTTCCTAATCATGAGCATTAATTTGAAATTAATTCAAAGAAAATAAAAATAAAAATATATGATACACAGTTAACTAAACCCATAAAGAAATACCTATCTTCTTTTATTTCTTCCATATATCTTTCATTCTGTCTTTCTTTTTTGTATTTTTGTATTACTTCTTATTTCTATATCTACACCCTAGTCCATTTGTACTATGACATCATTCGAATTCAATATCTTTTTCCTATTCACAAATAATTGATTGAAAGAATTGCTTAAAAAGAAATTATAATTGATACTAAGTAGAACTGACTAATGAAGACATAACCAAATAACACAAAATAATTGCTAATGTATTTTCTAATATGAGATTCATAGATACTAGATAAAATATGATTTTTATACATATAGGTGAAATTCTAAATAAATTTTAGTTTGAACAGATACAAATATTTTATAGATATGTTCAACGAACTTATTTCCTTGTGTTATATGTTTCCTACGAAATTGGAAAATCCACGAAATTGGAAAATCCTTGTTCTTAGTTAGAGTACATAAAAATATATAGCAAAAAAAACAAAAAACACTAGGTTGTATAATGTAAACACAATAAAATAACAACAAATAGAATAGAAATGTACCTCTTAGCAAAGTTATAATTTTCTTTAATTCATGATGCTATGCTTGTTTTCATCTTCACCGATCCAACTATATGAATTATATGAAATATATAGAAATAAGAAAAGTAAGAGGTTCTAATTTCATAGCATGGCAGTAATTTAGAGGTAAGAGCTATATTATTAAAGTATCTTATACAAATGTGTTCTTCACTATAACATTATCAATATTTTGAACTTCATACTTCATTGCTACAAGATTGTAATGTATATTTTATGAACATTCTAAGTACTCGAATATGGAAGAAACAATGCATTGTTTAGAAGAAAAAAATGGTACGCATTTTTCACCTTTCTTTGAAATGATCTTGCAAATATAATCCTTCACACCACACAACTACTAGAACAACACCTTACAGCTCATACAAGAAATCTACTATAACCAACTCCCTCAAAAAGTGATAGAACATGAATTCATAATCTGTATGCTAAAAATATTGATCGACGGACACATAGTGAATGCTCCTATGGCCATCATAACCAAAACTAGTGGTTATAATTGTCATTATTCCTTATAAATACTCAATATATGTATTAGAAACTAATTAGAAATAAGTATTCTAGAAAATAGAAAATGTTTTTTGACTTTACAAAACAATAACTGTATTTATCATTTTTACAAAAAAAAATAGTTAATATGTGGACATAAATAATAAATCATCAAAAAACTTCGATGTGTAGATAGAAACAATTGTAGTAAAAAATATTTGATAGTCAACAAGCTTTGGCCATGAGGCGAGTGTTATAGTCCATAGTGAGGCAGGGACTAATAATAATAATAATAGTAATAGCAATAGTAATAATAATAATTAAAAAAAAAAATTGTAAAATAATGAACAACCAACACTTTTATTCCATGAAGCAACGGCTACTAATAAAACATTATAATTAAATAATTTTGAATTTCTCATAAAGTTAAATTTAAATTTGATTTGTTCATTCAATATGTCATTGTACAAGTTAGAAAAGGCACTTCTTCCAAACTATTATTTTGTTATATGAAATTGGCATAAGAAACATTATGCAGTTTTATTATCACAACCTTGGTTTCCTTTGTGTCATACCCATACCAAAGAGGAAGTCCTTGAGAAATTTTTGATAATTATTAGGGTCCTAGGAATATCTTCCCATAAGAACAATATCATTAACATAAAGAAGGAAAAGGATGATGAATGTTCTGCTCAAGGAATGTTCCACACAATGAAAGCTTTGCAAAATAAAATATTTTCATAATGAAATCTCTAGATAATGGAATAGGTTGCTAGAATTATGGTTCAATTGTTTGTTGGGAAAATTTGTAAGATCAATAGTTCCAAGTACACGCTAAAATTGACTAACAACCTGATGGTTATCGCTAAAGAAGTTACATTATGTGAAATTATTAAAGATTTTATGGAACCGTAATACTTGTTTAATGTCTTTAGAAACCGGGAAAAATGATAGATACATGGAAAAATTAGAGCTACTAATGTTACATTTCTATTATGTTTAATTAGGCTAGTTTCGTGATATATATAGGAAAGAGAATGGTTGTGGGAGAACTACGCTAGAAAGGTTGTGTGAGAAAAGTTTGGGACATATATGTAGAAGTGATTTTGAAATATTAATTTAATATGGAATATGGGAAAAGAACACAACTATAATAAGTGATTTTGAAATATTAATTTAATATGGAATATGGGAAAAGGAACACAACTATAATAGATACAATTAGAGAAGATGATACACAATGATAATTTTGCTAAGAGGTAATTTTTTTTTATTAAAATAAATCTTAAAATATATTTAATAACAAGTATAACAGATATAGTTAAATAAAATGATACACAATGATAACTTTGCTAACAGTTGCATTTTTGTTCAATTTATTCTCATTTGATTATTATTATCACATTATATAACCCTCCTCTGTTTTTTTTGTTGTATCTTTTATGTACTCTGTAACATGTAGTGTTTCATACAAAAAGGCAGATGAAAACGTATATATACATAAGAAACATTATAGAACAAAATTTATATTCCTTGACTCACTCAAAAAAATGTACTTCAGCACAAAAAAGGTACTTCACTTAATATTGCATAAAATTGCAAATAAAAACACGATCATTCCATTTTTCGACAAGAAATACAAAATGTAATTTTTTCAATGGCCTTCTGGGAACATTTCCTAAATACTTTTCCATGAATACTTCCTCGTTTGAAAGCATTGCCATCGCATAACTTGCCCCATTTTCATCAAATCTAATATTGTTATTAATTAATTATGCATATGCATATTAATTATGTTTCCAGAAAAATGAAAAGAGTCTTTTGACTCCAAAACTTGTCCCCTCTCCTTTGAATCTGATATATCCACCTACTTTGCATATATCAAATGGAACATGCAGACGTATTAAATATCCAAATAATATTTAAGCACTTCACACAATTTTCCACACCTCCGTATAATGTTAAACTCTCACACTTATTAGAACCCTTTCATATTATGATGAAATAATAACAATTTTTCAATATTAGTTGTTCCGAACCTCCTCACAATGATATAAGAACTTTAGTATAAGTGATAATATGATATTTAAAGTTAAAATTTAATTTGATTTGGTAATAGTCAACGTTTCAGTGTGCAGAGCTTTCACTATATTGAGGAAGCTTACTGCTCATAATGAAACCCCCACACAATAAATATCTACACAATGAAACATTGATCACTACATCTCTAGCTTTCCTCTATGCATTGATTAAATGATTATGATAAAAAAAAAAGAGTATATTCTTTCTCCACAAAATGAATGCTTTCATTCTAACCTTCACACCTCTACACAATGAAACATTCATCCTTGCAACTCTGGCTTCCCTACATACATTCATAATTCATTCATAAATAAGTGCAAAGTTCCAAGAAAAAATAAACATTTTAATTTTGTGCAATGCAAATGAACATTGAACATTTAATTAGTGTGTAATGCAAAAGTGAGCTTGAAACTTTTATTGTATGTAGTTCTTCTTTTCCTTCAGTTATATTCAGACATAGCTATTTTTGGCACCTTAACACTTCACAAATTTGGCCACCAAACAATGTATCTTACAATTATAACCGAAAACCAACTTTTTATTATATGTTATGCAGAATGTAGAGGTGAAAATTAATATATTGTGTGGATTTATACATTTTACCAAACATAGTTAATAGTTAAAAGGACACTTCATTTGATATTAGATACTAGGGTTGCAATGGATAATATTTCTTTGTGTGGAGTGTAGAAGTGGAGTCGAATTTTCTTATCTTCACACATATCTCTTGTTGGAACCTCTGCACTCCACACATGTATCTCTTCAACAATGTGTCTTAGATACTAAGTCTATCTTTCTTTTTACAACGTTTTCATTTTCTTGTTATTCAAAAGTTTATACATTTCCATAATTTATCTTTATTTATGCGTCTTCATAACTGCAAGAAGTGCAAAATGCAGAGTGGTTGTGTCTTAGAATTATAGCTTAATATCAATAATTTTTTGTATGTTTCCTGAAATGATAATGTGTATCCATACATTGTAATAAACATGTTTAATAGTTACACATTAAAAGGAGGGTTTCTTTTAGGGAAAATGCCAAGGATAGAGATTTATCTTAAAGATTAGAAATGTTGACGAATCTCCCTAGTCCATAATATGCAATCTGTAAAATGTGTGGTGATATTTTTGTAAAAATATTTAACTTTATAAAATTTTTATATAGTCTCTATATGAATTTTTGGCAACTTTTAAGGTAAAATAATTTTATATTATAAAATATTGGCGAATCATTTTTAGAAAAAATGAAGATTTGTGGATCTCTTTTTTGGAAAAAGCATGGGAAATTAGCCCACCTGTGAATATTAGCCCCTAAAATTTTCCTTTCTTCATTTAATAATAGAGTATATCCCTCATTATCTTATGAATGATGTAGAAGGAAAATTACTGTTTTATTTGTGCAGAGCGCGAAACTGAAGTCAACAATTTTATTGTATGAAACACGTCTTCACTTTTACTTATCTCCACACATAGCTCCTTTGGACACATCCACACTTTGTACAAGTGTCTTCCCAACAATATGTCTTAGAATTATAATGAAATGTGGACATGTTGAAGATTTTATTATTCAATGTGTGAACGAAAAGTAGATACTATAGAGGGAAAGTCAATGTTTGCGATGTGCGGAATGTGAAGGGACAATCAACGTTTTCATTGTGTGGATTGCGGACGGGTAGTGAATATTATGCACATTGCGAGGGAAAAAAGATGATTCAAATTAATAAATTATTCTACACTCATTATATCCATATACTCTTTCTTTTGCGCTTCCTTGACAACCTTTCTCTTTCCTATACACATCAAAGAATTACACCTCCTTCACAAATGACAGAATTAGTCGTTATTTTAAATGTATCAACTTTGCATATTAAATTAGTCTTATTCAGAGTGTGGAGAAAGAAATGTTGTTCATGTTCCATAAAAATACACTTAATTTATATTTCACAATAATAATAAGTCATTAATGAAAAATTGTGAATCACAAATGTGAGAGAAATAAACATTACAATTCATTCAAAATAAAAAAAACTGGTAGCTTCAAACGAGTTGCAGAAGTTCATCGTCTGGATTTCAAAGGGAAATAAATGTTTACATTGTGCATGCTACGAAGGGATAGTGAACATTTTAATTTAGTGGAGTTTTTTTATCTTTTCACATACACCTTTTGAAATTAAATTATGTTTAATAAAGGACATATAGTTAAATTGTTAATTCTATATTAATTATAATGCTAGTCTCTTTAAAAACTTATCGCCCAAGAGATCTATGGTGCATAAATATATCAATTTTTAAAGAAAATAGACATAAATATTCATAGTACAGGGGGCCTCAAATCATATGCGAAGGAAGAAGAAAGCGTGGTGAAAAAAGTACAAATTCGGAATGGACAACGAACGGTTTCATTGTGTGGAATGAACAACAAATAATAAAAGCCTTTCCCACACTTTCGTATTCCACATAAATTAAAAAGATTAAAACTTCCTACATTTTTTAGAATGCATCAACAAATGCATAAATAGTTTATATCATTATCTTAAATCAATTTAAATAATAGAAACGAGACAAACACTAAGCATTATATTTTATTATTATTATTTTTTAACAATAATGCTTTTTTTTGGTGTTCTTATTTTGCTTAAGATCAAAACATTTTATATCAAGCAACTATATATCTAGAAATCGAAATTGCATAAAATCATTATATCAACTTCATTTCGAAATATCTAAAAAAACTACCATTATGAACAATAGGGAGATATGGGGAAAGCATGATAAAAGCCTTTCCCATACTACTACAATCCACAAAAATTTAAAATATTAAAACAATCAACATTATTCACTATGCTATTCTCGCATCTTTACTTTAACTATCTGCTCTTGCATTCTGGAAAAGTAAATGTGTTGGTCCCAATGGGGACATGGATTGGGCTCCTATGAACCATAATATGGAAAAATGCAATTCCAAAAGAAATTAAGGAATTGCATTGAGCAACTGGCATTAATATAATTAACAAATCCTAATAACTAAATACTACTAAACACAAAATTAATGTGCGAATATTTAAGCAAACTTATAGTATATGAAATCATATATACTAATTATTTCATTATCAAGTGTCTTCTAGATCCATGACTTTTTGGAAAAATGTATTCCACATAGATTTAATGAAAATTTTCATGAGACAGATTGTCATATTTCTCTTAACACATTGATTGAATAACTACTTTTCGATCTTTGTGGATTCTTTTTGTTATTGAGTAGCCAATAAAAACATCTCATCATTAATACTAGAAAGGTAAGTAGCCATTTGATAATTTATTTTATTGTTAAATCAGTTATATCATTAAACTGTTTTGCCAGTTGACTCTTTTAGCTCTTCCAATTTAGCTATAAGGGTATATTTTGTGATCAATTCAGAATTGTGTATGATGCATGGACCATTTAGATCTTAAATAGTTTTCGCTACCTCTAGAAACACATCACTTCTTCTGTTCTTTATGTTCCTCATTTAGAGATAATTTTTTCCATTGCGTCGATTCTTTTAGACCATCTAGCTTCAATTTGCTTCATTCGATTCACATTTCTAAGTTCCTTTTTTCAATATTAGACAATAGTTCAAGTCTTTGGATAAACTAAAGTAAATATCAAAAAAATATTTTCCTCGCTACCATTACCTTTAACAAATTTTGGAAATGAGTTGATTTCCTATGCTAAATGTAGTAGATCAGAAACAGCTTTCCATGCACTCTCAATTATTTCTTATATTTAGCATATATTAGTGATAATATCATATTTGACTATGTTAAGGAGTTTCATAGCTTTATTAGATCTATGATATGTGCTAGTAGTATAAATTGCATATGCAAGTCTATGAGTTGCGAGTGGAGTCATCAACAAAGGACCCATATTTAAAGCATGTTTTGGCACCTATATTCTTAATTTCATTATCAGGTTCTCTAATTTTCATTTCTCAATAGAAAATGTAAGAGAATTACCAGTATATTGAGGGAATATCATGAGTCTACTAGATGCAACTCCAGACACATCAACATTTGTTTCTACTTTATCAATAATTTTTTTACTATGCACCTTTACTTTTTCAATTTTCAAATGTTTTAATGTCCTTGTTATAGTTTACATCTTGAAAAGTCATAGGAAAATCACTGAGAGTGGAAGATTCTTTGGAAATTTTCTCCATTATTTTATTATCTTCAGCCAAAAATGTACTGACCCAATCAAGTAACATACCGCTTTCAATTTCCATGTTCATAGCTTGTTCAATGCTTCATGTTTTCCAGGGACTTTCTGATTTGGCCGATTCTGTGATGTGGTTTTTTTTGGAATGAATTTACAATGAGGGTAATTTTCATATTTTCCAATTGATATCTATTTTTGAATAAGCTTTGCACTTTCAGTATCTTTTCTCTTTCCTTGACTCGAAGTGGAAGTGAGAACAGTTCTAGATGTGCAATTTTATGATTATTTTGGGGGGTTTCCACCTTTTTTCTTATACCTTGTTTCAGTGATCCAAGTGGATATCAGTGGCCAACCCCCTATTACACTTGGACCCTCAACATTCTTTCTTTTAGATTCCTTAATTGTAGCACAATTTACTATTTTCAGTAGTCTTTCAGGTCCTGAACCTTCAGAGAAGTTTTGACACCCTAAATGACATTCTTTTTGGAAAACGAGAAAACTCATAACCTATGGAAAGTATTTGTAGTTCAAAGTTTTATTCCTCATATATATATTTCTAAAAGGTTATAGTATGCATCAAACAGAGATTGTATGCCAAAGTTATGACCATGGGAAGTTGATTTACCAATTTACCCCAACAGGGGCCATGAACGTTTAGCGCTTTATCTCCTAAACTTATATCTTTGGATGTTTAGGGTTTTCTGTTATTTATCAATAATCAATTGGGCTTTCAGCCTCATTGTAACACAACTAAATGGCCATGTAGCCACCACATCTCTTCTAAAAATAAGCTACAATCACCTAAAATAGTTTATTTCCATTTTGCATGTAACCATTTTTTGTACTTAGCTATTAATCAATTGACATGTTTTTTATTATGTAGATTTGTGTTTCTATTTATATTTGTATTTCATTTCATTCCTTCATAAATCTGGATCAGTGGTAAGAGAGTGATTTTCTCTTTCCCTATTTTTCTATGCCCAATGATGTTAGGGTATAAGGAGTTGGGAATTGAACTAGCTGATCCTTTGCAATACCGTTCATGCCAACACCGATGGCCCCCCATGGTGGAAGAAAAGAAATATGAGGGAAAAGGATATCCTATCAAATTGTTGCTCGAAGAAGCCCTCAATTGGAAAAGAAATGAGAAGGTGGATAACTTTGTCAATATCCTTCGATAGATTCCCATAAGTGATGCATCTTCATCCAATAGTCACTTTGGAGGCAACACCCCCTTGAGGGTACAAGTTAGCTTCGATATCCCTATACTCAAAGTTCAAATACATGTATATCTTGTAGATAAATGGTTGAATCTGCTGGATGGTAATTTTCCGGGCCATAACTTTCATGATAGAGAGAAGATTACTTTTTCATTGCTTAACAGCATCCCCCATGTCAAGAACTAGTGGGAAACTTACTATGGAAAAAAGGTCAAGGAAACCTCTTTATTTATAGCGGCACCCTCTTGGAACTTTTTCTAAGAGACTTTTAAGGAGAAATATTACCCTATGGGAAGTTGTGAGAACAACAACATACAATGGACCACACTACATCTATAAAGGGACTAATATGTGCATGACTTCACAAATATATTCATACTTCATACACAAAGTTGGGTATCAAAGACTTTGAATGACATATCGTGCTCTAGTACATTATATTTCTACATAAATAAATTCAAGAAGAAATGGAGTTCCTAGAAATCTCCTCTTTTGGTGCAGAATACCAATATGATGCCAATACTGAACAAAAATTTTAACAAAAGAAGTTCGAATTTGGATCTGCGAATTAGAATTAGGGTAAGAGCACCCCAACTCCATAGAACAAAGAATAGAGCCAAGGTGGATCGGCCTAGGACAACACATCAAAGCCGTAAGAAAAGAGTGGAACCATGAAGATGAAGAAGGACATAGCAAAGTGGTGTGTTTTCCACAAGATCCCCACTCACAACACAAATGACTGTTGCACCAAGTTATTAACAGCGGCATAGCTAGAAGGTTTAGAGTATAATGCATGTTCTTATTTTGAGCCAGAACCCAGCAAGGGGGATGATAAGGGGAAAATTATTAGCGCAGAACCCAGTGCCACTGTTTCGATCACTAAAGTCTAGAATACCAAGCCTGAAGCGGTAGTGGAGGGGAGACGTCTCTTCTATTCATAGATGTGGTTGAAGGGTTCTCCACTATAGTTCATTGTAGATAGTGACAAATAAAAGAAATTCATTTGATCAGATTTAGTTAAGTGGTTGGGCTTACCAACAACCTCACACCCACAGTCATACACCATTTGGTGGCTCCACTAAGCAATATATATTCACATGAGCCAGTAGTGTAGCCTTCCCTATAGCATCAATCCCTTCTTGAATTTTGTGATTTTTTATTATCCCAAACATACTTTTAGAAGTTTCATATTTTCTTGCACTCTTATTATTACTTTGGGCAATAGTTTATACATGATATCAAAGGTAGCCCCACTTACTGTTATCTCTTTGATCTCTACTAAGCAATGCAGTAAGATCATCTCCTCAACCAGGAAATTTATTTTCCTTCTGAGTTAACCTCATAGTAAGGAGAATATAGTGACCACATACATGGTACCCATTGAGTGTTCCTCCACACAACAGAAGAAAATGGATAAATTCATGGAGGAATACAAGGACATATTCTCCTCTACCACAGGGGTACCTTTGCACTTTCAAGTCAAGAATTTCATCAATCTAACTCTCAGAGAACATTTACCAAATGGATTGTTATGCCATCGATCCATTTTATGAAATGAACAAATTAAGTAGAATATCCAGGTCTTGTTGCAAAAATGGCACATCCAACTAAGCTCCTCACCTTGTGGGACCCTGATTGTACTTATACAAAATAAGGCTGGAACTTAAAGGCTTTGAATTGATTATTGGGCACTAATAAAAATCACTGACAGGAACATGTATCCAATCCCATGGATTGATGACCTTCTAGAGCATCTCAAGGGGTTAAGTATTTCACCAAAATCAATTTGAAGTTTCGCTATCACCAGGTACAAATAGAAAACATAGATGTATGGAAGAATTCCTCCAAATTCAAGGAGGTCCTTTTCAATTGGCTCATCATGCCATTTACTTTCAAAAATTCCATTAAAAATTTTATGAGGCTGATGGATGACGCCTTTTGGTCCTTCACCAACTCATTTGTGCTTATATATCTGGACAACATCCTCATGTTCAGCAAGAGTTGGGAAGACCACCTACAACACATTCGACGAGTCCTTCAAACCTTGTGGCATCACAAACTATGTGCCAACTTAGAGAAATGCACCTTTAGCCTAAGCCAATCATAATATATGGGATACACCATTGATAAGAAAGGTGTGCATGTGTATATGGCTAAGATCCACATCATTAAGGATTGGTCAGCCCTGACCACTATAACATAGCTTCACAGTTTTTTGGTCCTTGCCAATTTGTATCATAGGTTCATGTTCAGATTCTCCCATATCACTAGGCCCTTGAGTCAAGTTACCAAGGGGGGAGAGAAAGTAAAGTTTTCCTAGTATGAGCCCTAACAGAAGGTGTTCATTGAGGTGAAGAACCACCTTTGCTCTGCACCATTACTCACATTGCCTTACCTACACCAATCATTTGAAATTGAGACATATGCCTTCGACTATGCTATTGGTATTATTCTCACTTAGAAAGTTCATTTCTTGGCCTTTCATATTGAGACACATTCTAATACAATTTAGAATACCCTACCTATGATAGAGATATATATTCTATCATGTAGGAATCCAGACAATGGAAACATTACATTCTGGGGAAGAATAAGGTCATCCACATAGATCACCAACCTCTTTAGTTTATACAAACACAAGGGAAGTTTCAGAATGATCAACATCCCAAGTTGTCTACATACATGCAACAACTCCACTTGAACCTTAAATACGAGGCATCACCAATCATATTTTAGATCACTGCAGTGAGCCCCCAGTTGTAGCACTGACTACTGTTATCAACTCTTGTGGCCACAAGACCTATGCATGGTTGAAACTGTACAAAAATGATTCAAATTTTTCGACCACATACCAGGTGATAGTGGATGGAAAAAAGTTCCATATTTATACCCCTAGGATGCATTATTATTCTACCTAGGCCACCTTTGTGTTCCATCAAGCAAGTGTGAAAAGTTTATTTAGCAGGCGCACTACATTCGAGTCATAGGACACTTTGGTGTTCATAAAATTGTGGCCATACTACAAAAGTATTTTTATTGGTGAAAACTCTAAAAATACATTGGAAAATATATCAAATCAGGCACTGCCTGTGCCATCACAATACCTTCAATCAAGAAGAAATGCCTTTACACTTCTCCTCATACTCCTAGCAAGCACTAGGAATCTATCTCCATGGACTATCTATCATGTCTCCCTTCTACCAAGCATGATAATGACTATGTATTTGTGGTCGTAGAGAGATTTTGTAAGATGTCTATATTGGAGAATTGGAGGGAGAGTCTCAATATAGAGGAAACTACCAAAATATTATTTGAATGAGTGTGGGTATATTTCGAGATCTCGCAGACCATTATATTAGATCAGGATATTAGATTCCTGAGCACATTATGGTCGAGCCTATGGACACTATTCCATAACAAGCTCACCAAGTCGACTACATTTCATCCATAGAATAGAAGATAGACAAAGGTCATCAACATAAAGATTGTGCACATACTATGCATGTAAAACTCCAAGAGTCCACGAACCTGGGATCAGAACCTTCCTTATGTGTAGCATGGTTATAACAAAGCTCTCCATAGATTCGACTCATTGCAGTCACTTTCAAGTGGGTATAGGTTTTCAATAATTATGATCCAGGTGGATATTGGTGACCACCCGCCTATTCCACTTGGACCCCCACCATTTTTTATTTTAGTTTTTCATTTTCCTTAATTGTAGCACAATTTACTATTTTTGGCAGTTTTTTGAGTCCTGAACTTTCGGAGTTGTTTTGAGGCCCTAAACAATGTTTTTGTGGTTTCAACTTGGTGTTCGCTATCAGCAGTTGTAATCTTTGGAAAGTTATTTCTAACAAGGTACCATGTGTGTCAAATGGAGACCATATGCCAATGTGAAGTTGGTGTACCAACTTACTCCAACGGGGCCCACAGTTTGGTGTTTCATCTCCTAGGTTTAGGTTTTTGGATGTTTAGGGTTTTCCATTATTTCTCAATAATAAATAGGCTTTCAAGCCTCATTGTAACATAGTTCAGAGGCATGTAGCTACCACATCTCTTCTCAGATATAAGCTACCATTGCCCGAGCTAGTCTTATTTCCATTATGTTTGTAAGCATATTTTAATATTTTATATTAATGACATGAAATGTTATTTATGACACATCTCTGTATTTATGGTTATATCTGTAATTTGTTGCGTTCCTATTAAAATACGGATGAGTGGTCTCATAGCAGTCTACTCTTTCTCTATTTTTCTTTCTATGTCCCTAATGAGGTTGAGGTACAAGGAGTTAGGACTTGATTTGGTTGAATCTTTCCAAGATCTGCCTCGCTAACCCCGGTGGCCGCCCATGGGCGAAGAAGAGAAATACGAGGGAGCAGGAGATCCTATCAAAATATTTCTCAAGGAAGCCCTTAAGAAACAAAGAAATGCAATGATTGATAAATTTTCTCAGATCCTTCAGTGGTTGCCCACTGGTGGCGCATCCACATCTAGCAGCCACTCTAGAGGTGCCACTCCTTTTGAGGTACAAGTAAAATTTGTCATTCCAATATTTAACAGCTAAATAGATGTAGATGTCTTAGATAAATGGTTAAATATGCTCGAAGGATATTTTTCTATTCATGATTTTTCCAGTTGGGAAAAGATTACTTTTGTTGTTCTCAAAGTTGCCCACCATGTCAAGGACCAGTGGGAAACCTACTCTGTGTAGAAGAATGAAATTACACCCTCACTATTTTCAGCTGCACCCATATGGAATTCATTCCAAGATGCCATTAAGGAGTAATACTACCCCATCAAGAGCTATGAGGATAAATACATAAAGTGGACCACATTATGGTAGGGAAGGGACCAAGATGTGTCGAAGTTTACCAATCTTTTTCACACCCTCCACACAAAGTTGGGTATCAAGGATTTTGAGGAACATTTGGTACTCAAGTACTACATTTGTCTACACAGGTTCATCGAGGACGAGATGTAATTCTTGGACATCTCCTCGCTTAGCACGATGTACCGGTACATTGTCAAGGTCGAGAAAATTCTTAAATAGAAAAAGTGATACTTCAGATCCGTGAATCCAAAGCAAGGGAAAGGTTCCCCCAAACAACAAAACAATGGACAAAGCCAAGGTGGGGTAGCCTAGGACAACCCACCAAAGCCACAAGAAAATAACAACACCACGAAGCCGAAGAAGGAGATGGGAAAGTGGTGTGAGTTCCATAAGAGCTCCACTCACAACACAAGTGAGTGTCAGGCCAAGTAATCATGAAGAGCCGAGCTGAAGGCTTCTAAATCAAATCCAAAAGATCCAAAAGGAGGAACCTAAAGAAACACTCCTAGATGTGGGTAAAGTGTTCATTGTTACAGTTCATTTTCGAAAGCAAGAGCTAAAAGACCCTCATTTCAGCTAAGGTTGTGAAGCAACATGGATTTCCAACCACAACACACCCACAACCATACACCATCGGGTGGCTTCACCAAGGATGGGATCTTCACGTCAGCCAGTAGTTTCGCCTTCCAT
Organism: Pinus tabuliformis; assembly: GCA_031772625.1. Taxonomy (NCBI): domain Eukaryota; kingdom Viridiplantae; phylum Streptophyta; class Pinopsida; order Pinales; family Pinaceae; genus Pinus; species Pinus tabuliformis. Next base: position 623,948,132 of record CM062807.1, on the reverse strand, counting down.
ACAGCATCAAGCCCTTAATGGATGCAGTATTATGTGATGTTTCTCCTCTTACTGTTTGTGATCTATTATCAAGCCAACCATACTTATTGAAGCGACATGTCATGTATGAGTCAAGGCCTCACGGTGTTATTGTTACCTTTGCAAATAAGTTGTAGATGATACTGAAGGTAGAACCGCCTACCACCATCTCTTTGATTACTCCAAAACAATGTTGTAATCTCATTTCCAAAACCATGAAATTTGTTTTCCTGATGATATGCCCTCAAATAAAGAAGAAGACCATGGCCACAACCTATAGATAGAGCCCCTCCACACAATAAAAAATATGGACAAGGTCATGGAGGAGTACGAGGACATCTTCACCTCCACCACAGGGGTGCCTCTGCACTATCAGGTCAAGAACTCCATCGGTCTAACCATAGGTGCGTCATTTCCCAATGGACCCATCTATCGGCGCTTTATTTTGGAGAATGACGAAAATCAAGAGGTAGATTCAGGAGTTGTAGAAAGGTCACATCCAGCTAATTTCATCGTCCTATGGGAGCCTGATTATGTTGATACAAAATAAGGATAGGACATGGAGACTCTATATTAAATATCGTGCGCTGAAAAAGATCACTTCTTGGAATAGGTACCCAATCCCGCAGATTGATGACCTTATGGGCCAACTCAAGGGGAAAAAATATTTCAGCAATATAAACTCAAACTCTGGATATCACTAGGTACCAATCAAACCCTTTGATGTGTGGAAGACTACCTTTAAATATAAGGGGGGACATTTTGAGTGGCTGGTTATGCCTTTCGGGTTGACGAATGCTCTTAGAACCTTCATGAGGCTGATGGATGATATCTTGCAGCCATTCACCAACTCATTTATAGTGGTATACTTGGATGACATCCTAATCTTCATCAATAGTTGGCAAGAGCACCTCCACTACATCCGATATGTTCTCCAAAAACTATGGAAACATAAGCTGTGTGCCAATTTTGAGAAATTCACTTTTTGCATGACCCAGGTTCAATATATGGGATACATTATTGATGAACGGGGGGTGAATATGGATCTAACAAAGATCCAAGTCATTTGGGATTAGCTAGCACTATCCACTCTGATAGAGCTTTGAAAATTTTTGGGTCTTGCCAATTTCTAACATAGGTTCGTGTTGGGGTTCTCTCATATCACTTGGCCCTTGATTCAAGTCCCCAAGGTAGGAGTGAAATAAAAATTCTTTTGGTATGAATATCAAAAGAAGGCATTTACAGAGTTGAAACATCACCTCTTCTCTGCACCACTGCTTACATTACCAGACTTGCAACAACCATTTGAGATCAAGACAAATGCCTCTCACTATGTTATTGGCACATTCCTTACTCAATAGGTGCATCCAATGGCATATCGCAATGAGACACTTTCAGACACAATCTCAAAGTGTCCCACTTAAGACAAGGAGATGTATTCCATTATGTAGGCTTGCTGACAATGGAAGCATTATATTTTTGGGAAGAAAACAGTCATCTGCATAGACCACTGACCCTTGTAGTTCATACAAATGCAAGGGAAGTTGTTGAATGATTGCCATTATAAGTGGTCCACATACCTGTAACAATTCCATTTGAATATCAAGTACAAGAAGGCCAGCACCAGTAATGTTTCAGACTTCCTGAAACAACCCCTAGTCGTGGCGTTAACCACCATGCTCAACTCTTATGGTTAGGAGACTTTTGATTTTCCACTTCTCTACAAAAGTGACCCAGGATTCGCCACATGTATACTAGATGCTCTTACAGGGTCAGCAAGTGCCATATTTTCACCACGAGGATTCATTTTTATGCCACCTGGGACACCTTTGTGTTCCGTCAAGTGAGCTTGCCAATATGATTTGGTAAGGTCACTACAGTCCAGTCGCTCGACATTTCAGGGTCAAGAAATTAGTGGAAGTACTACATAAGTATTTCTATTAGCTGAATCTTCGAAAACATATTAGGAAGTACATTAGATCCTCCACTGCCTACGCCATTTCCAAACTGACCATCATGAAGAAATTCCTTTATAATCTACTACCTACCCCTAGTCGACCTTGCAAATCCATCTCCATGGATTACATGGTACGCCTTCCTTCTACTAAGCATGGAAACAACTGTGTTTTTTTGGTTGTCAACAAATTCTCAAAGATGACCATTATGGCAGCCTGCAGGAAGAATATCACAGTAGAATCCATTGCTAAACTCTTCCTTGAACAAGCTTGGGATCACTTTTGGATCCCATAGTCTATCATCTCATATCAGGACAAAAGATTCCTCAGTAGATTTTGGTCGACTCTCTCATCGATGTTGGACACCCAGCTCACTAAGTCCATTGCTTTCCATCCCCAAATTGATCGCCAAATAGAGGTCATCACTAGTATGATCGTACACATTCTATGCCTGTAGAACTTAAATCATCCACACACGTGGGATGAGAGCCTCCACTTTGTCTAGTATAACTATAACCGAGCTCTCCACAACTTGAATGGCCACAATCCTTTTTTTGTGGGCTTGGGATTCTAGCGACTATGTCCCATTGATGTGGCCATACCATTTGTAGGTACTCAGGCATATTCAGCTCATGTCTAGTTTGAAGCCGATAAGGAAAACAACTTCATTAAGCAGATTCAATACATCCTCCAATAGGTCCATGAAAACTTGGAGAGGGCCAATGCTAAGTACAAACAACAACATGACCAGCATCGGGTGCCACACAAGTTCAAGGTAGGTGACAAATTTTGGCTACTTTTGCAAAAGGAGCACCTCGCTGGGGCCCACCGCAAGCTTCACCCACTCTGATATGGGATATACACCATCACCAAGTCCATAAGTGAGAATGCCTTTGAGCTCAGTATTCCACCATTCCTTGGTTTGCACCCAGTGTTCAATGTGGACAGCCTTCGACCCTATTTTCCACCATTACTGGACACCTCTGACATTGCAGAAAAACTCACACCAAGAGAGTTAAACCTAGACTACATGGAATAATCCACAACTAATCGGATCATGGACACAAAGATGAAGAACACCTAAAAGCAAAGCAAGCCAACTCATTCACCAGTGCAAGTGGCTCTCTAGGGACCAATTTCAGCAAAAGTTTCCTCAGCTCATGGAGCAACTCAACGAAATGGGAACCATTTCTTGCTAAGGGGGGACAAATGATCCAGGTGCATATTGGTGCCCACCTGCATATTCCACTTGGATCCCCATAATTGTTTATTTTAGTTTTCTAGTTTCCTTAATTGTAGCACAATTTACTATTTTTGGCAGTTTTTCGAGTCGTGAACTTCTAGAGCCGTTTTGAGGCCCTAAATGATGTTTTTCTGGAAACCCATAGGAAAAAAAATATGATTTTTCAACTGTATATTTGTTGTCAGCAGTTCTAATCCTCGAATATATCTTTATAATGAGGTACCGTGTGTGTAAAACAAATATCGTATACCAAAGTTATGACCTCAGGAATTTGATGTACCAATTTTCCCCAACGGGACCCATAGGTTGGTGTTTCATCTCGTAGGGTTAGATTTTTGGATGCATAGGATTTTTCCTTGTTTCTCAATAATAAATTGGCTTTCAAGCCTCAATGTAACACAGTTCAAAGGCATGTAGCCCCCACATCTCTTCTTAGAGATAGTTGCCATCACCCAAGCTAGTCTTATTTCCATTATGCTTGTAAGCATATTTTAGTATTTGATATTAATGAAACGAAGTGTTATTTATGTTTCATCTTTGTATTTATGGTTATAGCTATAATTTGTTGTGTTCTTGTTTAAATCTAGATCACAGTATGCCTGACTGATGTTGCCATGCATCATGCAACTACATAGACAAAACCCACACGTGTACAATCTGAGGTTGATACGTAAACCAAGTTTATCAAATGCATCTAGCATGTCCACCAGTAGGTGCATGAAATCTTGGATAAGCTTGATTTCAAGTACAAGTAGTGACATGATCAACATCAGGTTCCACATAAGTTTCAGGTGGGAGTCAAAGTTTGGCTGCATTTACAGAAATAATGCCTTGTCATAGCCCATTGGAATCTCTGACCACTCTGATACAAAGATTAAACAATCACCAAGGCTATGGGAGATAATTAGTTTTAGCTCAACATTCCCCCATTCCTTAGATTACACCTTGTGTTCAATGTCGACCACCTTCAACCATACTTTCCATCATTGTTGGACACATAACACATTATAGAGTAGCTAACACAACCAGACTTCAATCCATATTGCATGGAACATGCCACAACTTATTGGATCATGGATACATAGATAAAGTGTAGGAATTTATAGGGTAAGTTCCACAGAAAGAATACCAAAAGGACACCGCTCACAACCAGATCTCAAATCAATACACCAGTATTTTTGACGTGGTTAAAACCCTCAGAGTGCAAGGAGGGAAACAGTCCACGGCCTGTCCCAACGTGGGTACTACAGGCAATTTATTAATCAAAGAATGAAAATTTACATAAGCTTCTCTCATGCACGGATTACTCGAACAATGACCCTCCATGCGCTTTAAATAGAACTCATGGACCAATCGGGTGTCAAGCCACGGATCAAGTGTCGATAATACCGAGGTGAGAGTGAACCGTCGGATCACTACATATCGTGACCATCGGATTGTAAGTTACAATATGTACAACGGTAAAGAAACACACTTTACCTAACTCTATACCTAACTCTAAACTAGACCAAGTTGAACTTAACTATATCCTATGTGTCGGAATATCCTAACATCCCCCCTTAAGAACAACTTGGGATAGGATTGAAGGATTTACAAATATGACACAATAGAAGAAGGAAGGAGGCACTAGAGCCTATCCCCCCTTAGTGACAACTTCCTGAACTCCAAGCTCTGATACCATGTAGGAATTTACAGGGTAAGTTCCACAGAAAGAATACCAAAAGGACACCGCTCACAACCAGATCTCAAATCAATACACCAGTATTTTTGACGTGGTTAAAACCCTCAGAGTGCAAGGAGGGAAACAGTCCACGGCCTGTCCCAACGTGGGTACTACAGGCAATTTATTAATCAAAGAATGAAAATTTACATAAGCTTCTCTCATGCACGGATTACTCGAACAATGACCCTCCATGCGCTTTAAATAGAACTCATGGACCAATCGGGTGTCAAGCCACGGATCAAGTGTCGATAATACCGAGGTGAGAGTGAACCGTCGGATCACTACATATTGTGACCGTCGGATTGTAAGTTACAATATGTACAACGGTAAAGAAACACACTTTACCTAACTCTATACCTAACTCTAAACTAGACCAAGTTGAACTTAACTATATCCTATGTGTCGGAATATCCTAACATAAAGAACATTCACCAACAGAAAATCCAATTGTATATAGTTTTCAAAGTTGGCCAACTCCTACACTAGGGAAAGTGGTGCACTAGGGACCAAGTTCAATAGAATTTTTCTCATCTCATGGAGGCCATCAACACAATGGGAACCATTTCTCCCTCAAGGGGGGATGATCCAGGTGTATATTGGTGGCCACTCTCCTATTCCATTTGGACCCCTAACATTGTCTCTTTTAGTTTCATTAATTGTTGCATAGTTTACTATTTTTGGCATTTTTTTGGGTCCTAAACATTTGTAGCTATTTTGAGGCCATAAACAACATTTGTTTGGAAAATGAGAACACCTAAATCCTATGCCATGGTTTTATGGTTGAAATTTTGAGTCCTCAGATAGATCTCTCTAACAGTGTATTGTACATGTCAAATTGAGATCGTATGCCAAAGTTATGATCCTGAGACTTTGATCTACCAAATTACCCCAATGGGGCTGACAAATGTTTTGTGCTTCATCTCCTACGGTTATGTTTTTAGACGCTCATAATTTTCCATTGTTTCTCAATAAAAAACATTCCTTGAAGCCTTATTGTAACATAATTTAGAAGGCATTTAACTTCCACACCTCTTCTAAGAGATAAGCTATTATCACCCAAACTAGTTTATTTCCATTTTGCATGTAACAGTTCAGTACTTTCTTATTAAATAATATATTTTTCTCTATAGTTATATGTTTCTATTTATATATGTATTTCATTTTATTCCTTCATAAATATTGATCATTCAATGTTGATTCTCACTTCTTGAATGATTTCTCTGGTACTCATTCTCAGTTATTGATTATTTCTTAGAGCACCATGTGTAGAAATTAATGTGTAGATTCAATATTCCTCATGAAATTTATTAAATCACTAGACTTGAAGCTACTCTAAGGATCTTTGGAATCCAATTCACTGTCTAAAACAAGAATCATTGAAATATAAAAGGAAAAATCACACATACACAAATATTTTAGAAGAAATACAATGCTTTCTCAAGCCTGAGCACACCCTACATGTGTATAGACTATATCTCTACCTAAGTGACTGATATTGGCCCAACACTTAGCCAATTTCAAGCCTTCCCAAGATCTTATTTCCTTGCACTATTCCCTTGGGAAATTTCCCCTATTTTTTAGTAATTTCACACCAAGGAATTTCTCAATATCCTTAGGTCAATCTATTACTACATGAACCACCTATACATATGGGAATATGCTATAACTCATATTACACTACCTTGGAATCTCCATCTCAACAGGGTAACTCAAATTATTTGCATGCAACAATTATTTTGGGCTAATTAATCACTTAATTGGTTTATCACTGAGTGTGGTTGAAGTTACACATCTACAACTTGACCTCCACTAGTTTTTTTTATAGTTATATGTTATGAAACCAGCTCACAAAAAGATAGAAAAGAGAGATCCACGCCTTAGAATTCAGCCTCTTCGAGGGGGAAACCTCCTTTACATTACATAAATGAACAATTCTTGGATGATACAAATGAAAATACCCCCTTTCTATATATAGGAGTCTAAGTGGTCCCAATACAATCAAAGCCTACATAACAATAATATTGTAGGGCACAACAATAACAATAGTGGGCTTCTATGGGGCACAATAGTAACAATATGGGCACTACATGGGTACGTCAATATAATAAGTGGGTTATACTAATAACAATAAGGGGTTACACTAGTAGTATAGGGGCCTAACATGCCCCTCTCCTTCAAAAAGCATTGTCCTCAACGCTTGAGTAGTTCTTGATGCTTCTGTATAAAATTCTTTTCCTCCCATGTGGAATATTCAGCGGGTAAGTTCTTCCACTTGATGAGATACTCTGAAATTGATCGATTTCGTAGCTGTCGGGTTCTTGTTTCTGTGACTGCTCTAGGTTCCAATATGATTTTTCCTTCCTCTTCAATTTCTGGCAATATTGCTTGAATTGGGATCTTTTGCAACTTTTGAATTAGTGGCCATACTTCTTCGTCCTTCTTCCATTCATCCCTTGCTTCGTTTATCCAATTTGGTTGGATAATATAAATAGCGCACAACAATGCTTCCACATCCTCATCCTTCCTTGAGAGTGCATCTGCCACCACATTTTGCTTCCCCTTTTTGTAGATGATTTCAAAGTCATAACCCAACATCTTTGTGACCCACTTTTGTTGCTCTTCAGAGGATAATCTTTGTTCTAAAAAGTATTTAAGTCTATCATGATCTGTTTTTACCTTGAAGTGTCTTCCCATCAGGTAGGGTCGCCATTTCTTAAGTGCATGGAGTATTCCCAACATTTCCTTCTCATAAATAGCTTTTCTTAGAAACTTTCCCTTGATTGGACGACTTTCAAAGGCAATGGGTCTTTCATCTTGCATTAGAACAGCGCCAATTCCATTTCCTGAAGCATCACATTCCACAGTAAAGGTTTTTGTGAAGTCCGGTGTAGCTAAGACCGGTGCTTGGCACATTGCCTCTTTAAGATGTTCAAAGGCCTTTGTTGCTTCCGGAGTCCATGAAAATGCATCTTTCTTCAATAATGTCGTTAGAGGTGCTGCTATTCTCCCATAATTCTTAACAAACTTGCGATAATACCCTGTCAACCCAAGAAATCCGCGCAAATGCTTTATGGATGTGGGGATTTTCCATTCCTTAATGGCTTTAATTTTGGTAGGGTCTACCTTAACTCCTTCATGAGATACAATATGACCCAAATATTCCACCTCCTGGACTCCAAAGAAACATTTGGATCTTTTGGCATATAATTGTTTCTCTTCCAATAGTTGTAGCACCCTGTCGACATGTTCAACATGATCCTTCCAAGACTTGTTGTAGATAAGTATATCATCAAAAAATACTAACACAAATTTTCTAAGGAATGGTTTGAAAATTGAATTCATCAAACCTTGAAATGTTGAAGGTGCATTGGTAAGGCCAAAAGGCATGACCAAAAATTCATAATGACCCTCATGAGTTCTAAATGCCGTTTTCAGAATGTCTTCAATCTTCATTCTGATTTGATGATATCCTGAACGAAGATCCAACTTGGTGAAGTAAATTGATCCATGCAATTCATCCAGTAATTCATCAATGACAGGAATGGGGAACTTATCTTTAATAGTGAGCTTGTTGAGCTCCCTATAATCCGGACACATGCGCCATGATCCATCCTTCTTGTGCACCAATACTACTGGAGCAGAGAAAGAACTTTGACTCGGTTGAATTATACCAGCCTCTAGCATTTCTGCAACCATACGTTCAATTTCACTTTTTTGGACATAGGGATATCTGTACGGCCTGATGTTTGGAGGAACACTTCCTGGAATTAGATGAATAGCATGATCATGATCACGCATAGGTGGGAGACCTTTGGGAGTCTCAAATACCTTGGAATGATTGTCCAGGACTTTTTGGAGATCTGGAGAAATAGATGATTCTAATGTGGAAACATCTAGCGAACATAATTGTGCAATTACACCCCTTTGCTCCCTTTTTAGAAGCTTTGTCATACCATTAGAGCTGATTATCTTTTCTGGTTTCCCTGCAATACCCCTTAATTCAACTTCCTTTCCTTCCACAGAAAATTTCATGAAAAGTTCTTGAAAATTAAAAGCTATTGTACCCAAGGATTGTAGCCATTGGACTCCTATTACAACATCAGCACCTCCCATTGGAATGGAAAGCATTGGGCTAGTCAATACATATTCTCCCATGGATAGCTTGATATTATGGCACTTTCCAGAGCAATTTATTGTTCTTCCATTTGCAATCATCACTTGACACTCTGGTGCTGGATATAGGAAGCAATTCAATTCTTTTGCTACCCTACAATGAATAAAATTGTGGGTGCTTCCTGAATCAATCAACACTATCACCTTTTTCTTCTTGATTTGTCCTTCTATCTTGATGGTTTGAGGAGTGGTAATTCCTGCCAATGCATTACAAGATATGGTCGGATTTATTTGTTCTTCATATAGGCTTTGTTCCTGGAATATATCCTCTTCTTTTGACCTTTCTTGCTCCTTTTCTTCTTCCTCTTCACAATCTATGTAGAATAATTTCTTCTCAGCACACTTATGACCTTTTGTGTATTTGCTATCACAATTGTAACAAAGCCCTTTTGCTCTTTTTTCTTCCAATTGTTGTGGTGTCAACCTTGTAGGTTGTGGAAGACTATGGGCAACGACACTTCCATCTTTATAGTTGTGAATGGTATGCTTCCTAGTTGCCATAATTTTGCTTTCCATTTTTCTTGCTAACCTGAATGCCTTCTCTAATGAATCAGGTTCCCAAAGGCGCACATCATGTTGGATATTATCCTTTAAAGACCCTATGAACACATCAATCCTATGCTCCTCTGGAATATCTTTTATCCTTATGTTCAATTTTTGGAACTCCTCAATGTGCTCCATTATTGAACCCTTTTGTTTGAGATTCATCAATTGGCTAAAAAAAGTGTTGCTTTTTGTATCCTCATAATGTGCTATCAATTCTTCCGTAAAAATTGGCCAAGTGATAAATTGTTTACGAGAACAAAGCCATTGATACCATACAAACTGATTTGGTTCCAAATATAAAGTTGCCATACGTACCTTTTGTGTGTTTTGCACATTATTGAGATCGAAGAATTGCTCCATCTGTAATATCCATGTGGCGGGATCCTTGCCATCAAACTTCCTCACATCGATTTTTGGAACATGGTGAGTCTTCGATCCAACATTAGAGTCTATGGAATCATGATTAACATTTCTTTTATTCTCATCATGAGTTTCCTTTACTACCTTTTCACCATTAGTGACCCTTTCTTGTAGCAACTTCTTCAATTCATCCATCTTATCATCCATGCCATCAAATTTAGCGTCAATCTTAGCTTCCATGCCATCCATCTTAGCTTCCATGCCATCCATCTTAGCTTCCATGCCCTTTATCTTAGATTCCATGCCATTTACCTTAGATTCCACGCCACTTATCTTAGCTTCTGTTAGCTTTTGTGAGCGTGACATTTGTTGCACTTGTTCTTGTAATTTTGATATATCATGTAGCATTTCTTCCTCTTCTTCATGAGTCATGCTAGAGCTTTCAGGTTCCTTACTATGTGTTTGCATTTTCTTTCCTCGGGGCATCAGTTACCGATAATAATGCTTTACTATGCCCTTTGAATTCCGTTAAACCAAGCTTACACAAAAATTTAAAAAAAAACTACACACCTTTTTTCACTTTATAGAGGCCTGATATTGAATCTGATGTATCTCTGTGATTTCGGATCATCCAGTTCTGAAATTTCTATCTGTAGTAGCCTTCTACGTCCTCTTTCCAATGCCACAAGTCTGAGCCAAATTGGATTCTCCAAGGAAGAGTTATGTGAAATATCCCACAGTGACTTGCTTTTAGACTGGTTCAGTAGAGCGAACTTGTACGACGTTCCACGAGTCACTGTTTCAACCTCTGAATCTGAAACTCACCCACAAGAAACTACCATCTGTCTGATTTATGTACCTTTTTACAAAATTTCAATCCGATCCTCAGAGAGAGAGTTATGACGAATTTCCCCAGGTCACCTGTTTTGAATGTAATTCAGGAGTCTGCAAAAAGACCAACTTCCTCAGATCATATCTCCAAAAATATCACGAGAAACGTTCTGAACTTTGGACCCAAGGTTCAGCGCCAATTCTTCTCAAATGGGTTTTTTTTGCGTCTTCTGAAACGTCACAGAAAAAAAGTTATAGCGAAAATGCCACGATGACCTGTTTGGAGCAGCGAAACCCTAGAATCCAAAGCTTTGATACCAAATGTTATGAAACCAGCTCACAAAAAGATAGAAAAGAGAGATCCACGCCTTATAATTCAGCCTCTTCGAGGGGGAAACCTCCTTTACATTACATAAATGAACAATTCTTGGATGATACAAATGAAAATACCCCCTTTCTATATATAGGAGTCTAAGTGGTCCCAATACAATCAAAGCTTACATAACAATAATATTGTAGGGCACAAAAATAACAATAGTGGGCTTCTATGGGGCACAATAGTAACAATATGGGCACTACATGGGTACGTCAATATAATAAGTGGGTTATACTAATAACAATAAGGGGTTACACTAGTAGTATAGGGGCCTAACATTATAACTAGTTAAACTGACTAAAACTCAAATTAACTGAGATAGATAACTACAAATTGGCAATAAATTTACTGATTTAACTAAGTGAAAAGAGCCATGTCAACTTAGTTAACTACCTCCAAGTATTCTGCTGAAACATAAATTCGAATTTTAATCTAGTTTAACCAAGGAAAAGTCAAAATTAGATTTTCTTGTTTCATTTTCAACACCCCCTCGCAGAAAGAAAGGAATTATCAGATACCCCAATCCTGCTTCTATGGAACTGAAATTTTCCTCTTGACAAGGCCTTTGTCAAAATATTTGCATCTTCTTCCTCTATCTGAATCTATTGCAACAACATAATCTTCCTCTATACATAATCTTGTAGATGGCGATAGTGGATGTCGATATCCTTTGATCAATCATGAAATATTGGATTCTTATAGAGTTTGATACAACTCTGGTTGCCACAATAAATCACTGTAGGATTCATATTTTGAACAAATAAACCAACACAAATATTTCTCATCTAGATAGCCTCACATGTTTCTTCACTTCTAGCCATATACTCTACTTCTGCTGAGCTGAGTGCCCCAGATCTATGCTTCCTTCTATACCAAGAAACTACTATTGAGCTGACACTGAAAATTCCTCCAGAAGTGCTCCTCATGTCTGATGAAATCTCTGATCAATATGCATTTATGAAGCCTTGTAGCTTTACTCCCTTTGTCCATATATACCAAATACCAAACTGAGTAGTGCCTCTCTAGTATCTCAACACATGCTTTGTTTCCTTCCAGTATAGGTTGGTTGGCTTAACCATTGCTTGACTAAGTTGGTTAGCTGTGTAAGACATGTTGGGTCATGTGTTCACAAAATACATGAGTGAGACCACAAGCTACATATAAATAGTAGCCTCCACTGCTTCACCTAAAGTATCATCCTCTTTCCTCCAATTTCCCACTATAGGAGTCTCCATGGGTTTGCACCTATACATTTGGAACCTCTGAAGTATCTCCCCATATCCTTGCCATACTTCCAATCCAAGGAAGTAGTGCAGGAGGCACATGTCCTTCATCTCAAACTCTCTTGCAAGGTCCTACTTGTAGGATCTGATCAATTGATCATCACTAGTAAGGATCAAGTCATCAACATATAACAAAATAATCAATAATTTATCTTCTACCAAAATGTGATATAGATATTGATCCTGGTATAGCAAGCATATAGATATTGATCCTGGTATAGATATTGATCCTGATATTGAGTCCATACAACTCTTGTATGAGTTTTCACACATGCAACTCTCTATAAAAGGTCTCAAACCCCTCTAGATACTCAATATACACCTCCTCGTCAATAACTCCATTGAGGAATGTTGCCTTCACATCCATCTAGTCGATCTTCCACCCCATCTGTGATGACAAAACTAGAATTGACCTAGTGGATGAGTACCTTGCTGCTATAGCAAAGGTCTCCTCATATTTGATTCCCTCCATGATGAGTACCTTGTTGGATTTAAGAGATCTGTGGTTTGTATCTTTTGAATCAGTGACCGGAGAATCCACAGTATGAACATTTTCATGCCAACGTTTCAAATCCCAGATGGGAACCATCATCAGGACTTAAGAATGATGATAAAAGAAGAGCTTCATAGAAGGAATAAATCAAAGGTCCCCTCATATATGATTCCCTCCACTTCATAGAACCCCTTGGAAACAAATATGGCCTTGTGTTTCTCTATGCTATCATCTGCTACATTCTTCACCTTGTAAAGCCATCTCAAACCAACCACAGATTAATCTGCTAGTCTTGGGACCAACTCCTAAACATTGTTTCTTATAGCGGAATCATATTCCTCTAACATAACATTAACCCATAATAGTTTCTCTAAATCTTCCTCGAATGAGGACAACTTTGTCTCTACAAGCTCGTTGACTAGATCCATGTAGCCAGTGGACCGCACCATTGACCTCCTCTACCTGCGCTATGATGTGGGTGCTCCCACATTCTCTCCAGCATCCTCCAATAATTTTTTAGCTTCATTGGTTCGCTTCCTTCCTTCTCTAGATGTATCTACTTTAGTGTATGTCTTCATTCTCTTTTCCTCTCCTTATGGTTGCTGCATAATTTCCTGAGGTTCTTCCTTTGGAGCCAAAATCTCATGAATAGGGTGCAACTGAAGCTCCCTCTCAAGAGAAAATCTCATTGAAATCTCCTCTTCAAAATTCACATCGTGTGTGACCACCGTCATCCTAAGGGATGGAAAGTACACCCGATAGTTGTGAGGTGTTTCTGTATAACCCACAAATATGCCCAACTTTTCTTTCAGCTCTAGCTTTTTCCTTACTTCCTTTGAAACATGAGAGTAAATTGATGATCCAAAGATCCTAAAGTTTTATACATCTGGTTTCCTCCGTCAAGAATATTTCTCTAGTGTACTCATGTAAAGAATCCTGTGAGGATTCTTATTCTACAAATAGACCATTGCGTTGCATGCTTTAGCCCACAAGTGTAGAGGTAGGCTTTGGTCATGCAATATCACCCATGTTTCTCTGACAATACGTTTGTTCTTCCTATCAGCCAGCCCATTTTGTTGTGGGTTATGGGGTGCTTTCAACTCCCATCGAATTCCTTCATTTGCACATAAATTTCTGAACTCATTTGACATGTACTCACCACTATTATCACTCCTCAGAGCCTTTGCTTTCCTTCCAGTCTCTTTCTGAATAAGTCTTTAAATTAAATAAATTTTAAGAATGGCTAATCTTTCTTCTACATTAATTAAATCCAACACTTCCATGAGAAATCATCTGCAAATGTAACATAATATCTATGCTTAGAAGTGGATGTTGTCGAGAAAACTCCACATACATGAGAGTGGATCCTTTCAAGGACTACATGCACTCTGTTGTCTCAATGATTGAAGGTGGATTTTGCATACTTCCACAACATACACCCTTTGCATGTATCTCACTACTATAGTGCTCCTATGGGGAGTCCTCTAGAAATTTGTTTCATGATCTCCAAAGCACCATGATGCAAATGGCCAAGTCTTATATGCCATAGTTCATCAACATGCTCGCTCTGCACCTTCTTCTTATTTTTTATTTAACTATGCACAACCTTCCACATTGAACTTGTAGAGGCTTTTTACTTGAACCCCGAACTACTTCACTTGTCCGATGGTGATATGTCTTAGGAAAGCCCTCCATTTCCTAAATATCACATTGTATCCATGATATTCCAACGAAAATACAGAAACAGTATTCTTCTTTAGTCTCGTTACAAATATCACATTCTCGGGACTAAGAGGGGAGCCAAACTCCCTATAAAAAGTAATTGTACCAATACTGGTTGTGTTATAACTTACACCATCTCCCCTTTCAATGTCCATCTGAAGATCCTTCTCCTCATAGTCACTGAAAAATTAATTGTTGCCCCTCATGTAGAATGAGGCATTGTTGTCAGGATACCACACACTACTCATCACTGTGCTTGTCATGCATCCAATGAGAGTAAAATTAAGCTCAATATATGAATGCAAGGCTTCACCTGCTACTCCTCTTGTGGTTTTCTTGCTAGATTTCTTGTGTGGATACTTTGTTGGAAAGTGCCCTAATTTATGACAATGAAAGAAGTTGATTCTTGATAAGTCTTTACTCTTTCCCTCTTGACTTGAATCTTCTTTCGATTGGGATTTCTTCCCCTTCCATTTATTTTCCTTTCCATCCAAGGAATGGTTCTCCTCATCCTCACCCTTGGATGAGGTCCCATCTCTGGTGCTTCACCTTATCTCCTCTTGTACAAAATTGGACCAGAGGCATTACCAATTTGGTATCTTCTCCATCCTATTCACCGAATCTTAGTAGTTGTGCTAGCTCTTGGGAAGGCCTAGAAGGGATAGGATCACCAAATCATTTTATGCTACAGAAACACCAACTTAACCAAGTTCATCATGACACTATGTGAGGTTGCTTAGGTGCTGTGGAACGGTCTCGTTCCTCTTCATCTTGATATTTCAAAGCTTGTCCTTGAGTAACAGCTTCCTGTGGTCACTACTATTCTGGAACAAAAATGTCAGCGCTTGTCGTATTGTATATGAATTTATTTGTTGTAGGTATTAGAGATAATATGGTCTCGTACTCTCTCTAACATGATCCTCCTCACCTTAGTAACACACTTCTTGTTGGGTGTGGAACCTAATTATATTCTTTATTCAAAGGTATCACTGCATTAGACCCCAGTTCATAATGTGATGGCAATGCCACCCATAATATTTGCACTGCAAGTGGGGTCTAGCGGGTGTGACTGCGATCTTTGGGAGCCACCCCCCTGGCGGGGGATGAGGGGTAGCACCCCCGAAGCTAAAAATAGATGTAAAATTGCTTTGTAAAATATTGTAATTTCATATTCAATCTGGGCTGTTCATTAGGTGGAGATATGGTAGTAGAAGTTATGTTTAATTTATACTTTTTTCCCCTTTAAGTAAACCCCTCACTATATATGAGGGAATTGTATTGTGTCTATGTAGATTTGTATTCTGAGTGAGAAAGAGAGAGGAGATTGTGTGAGAGTGAAGAGGGAATTACACCAGATCTACTGTAGGTTTTATCTCTTCTGTTTGTTGGATAATATAAGAGGAAGGACTGGATTTTTCCCGTGGACGTAGCCAAAATTGGGTGAACCACATATATCTATGTCTCTCTTGTTTTACATGTTTATCTTTATGAAATATGTTTTGTGTTACATTGCTGTGTAATATATAATTTTCTAACACTTCTTTCAATTTTCTATATTTTTAGCATCAATTGTCGCTGGTTTCAGAATATCATTATCAATGGATTCCTTCAACCAATTTTCCTTAAGTATTTCCTCCATCTGGCCATTCTATGCCACATAATTCGAGCTTCCCTGAAGGAAATACTTGATCCTTATTCCATTGAAATCCATATTCTCAGTCCTAGAGAAAACTTGCAACCTTGAACCTCTTCCAATGACAACTTCAAAATTTGTGCTCTATAGTGATTCCACCTTTGATGCCATGTAGAAATTAATGTGTAGATTCAATACTTCTCATGAACTTTATGAAATCACAATACTTGAAGGTACTCTTCTAATTTGCAAAATCAAATTAACCATCTGAAATAAGAATCATTGACATGAAAAATAAAACATCACACATACAGAAATATTTATCTAGGGGAAAGCAACTCCTCAAAACCCCTTACTATATGTGTTGCAATAATCATAGAATAGATAAGAAATACAATGTTTTCTCAAGCTTGAGCACGTTGTACAAGTGTATAGACTATCTCTCTACTGGACTGATTGATCTTGGTCTAACACTTAGCCAGTTTCAAGCGTTCCCGAGATCCTATTTTCTTGCATTGTTCCCTTGGGAAATTTTCCCTATTTTTTTAGGAATTTCACACCAAGGAATTGCACAATCTATTTAGGTCAATCTCTGACTGCATACACCACTTATACACTTGGGAATATGCTAAAATTGATATTACATTTCCTTGGAATCTCGATCTGAACTCGATAACTTGAATTCTCTGGATATAACAATTATTTTGGTTTGATTAATCACTTAATTAGTTGATCACTGAGTTTGGTTGAAGTTACACATCCACAACTTGAACTCCATTAGTTCTTCTGAAAGTTAGAACTAGCTAAATTGCCTATAACTCAAACTAATTGAAATAGATTACAACAAATTAGCAATCAATCATATAAAACTAAACTCAAGTGTCTCGAACGTGAATTTACTAAGTTAATTGAGTGACAAGAGCCATGTCAACTTAGTTAACTAGCTCCAAGTATTCTACTAAAATAGAAATTCCAAATTTAATCTAGTTTGACCAAGCCAAAGTCAAAACTAGATTTTCTTGTGGAATTTTGAACACTATGACTCTCTTCATTTCCTCTGCAAAACTTGTAAACAAGCTCTTGTATTTACCAAAGTCTAGATGTGTGCTAAATAGGCCTTACGGATGAAAGCCTCCCCATGGTTCAACTTATTTTAAATTAAAAGAATGCAAATACTTTGCAAGCTCTAAAACATGGCTTGCATTCTTCATAGTAACTTGTTGAAGAATAAATGGAAAGGAGATAGATTGTTTTTACTTTTTCTATTCAAATATAGCTATCGAATAGGTGTAATATGTGCAGAATTTAGTAACAAAAAACATGTCTATGAAAATTCTTGGAATCAACATTGGCTTACCTCAAAAGCCATAAATTTGAAATTGTATTACTTTCTCTTTCTTCATGTATCAGTTTTCCCCATATGAAAACTTGTGGTTGGGAAGATATTTTATGGGGCTCTTGTCTAGTTATCATGTAAATTATTTTCTTTACAAATATATCATGGATTAGATAAAAATTTGAAGCAAATTTTGTTCGCATGGTATGGGATGCCAGAGCTACATCATTTCTTCATTAAAATTGAAGTTATGTTTATGCAGCAAGTCATGGCAGAGATGATTCAGGATGATAGTTGTTATAATATATGTTGATAAATCTATAGGGAAATGGATAAAATGATTTCCCTTTAGCTTGATAACTACTCGTGATATCTTTTTACTTTTTCTTACTTATTAGCTTCTTCTTATATAATTATGTTATTACTGTCAACAAACAACTACCAAAACAAGAAGATAAATAGTACACAAGATCATAGGATATAAGCTACAATCTGGGGCCAAAACCTCTCCACTTTAGAGGAAAACTCACAAATCTATTCTCTTGTTATAGATTATTCAATTGATAAATTAAAATACTTATAGAACGAGACAAATACCCTTTGAAGACCAAGTCCAGGCTCCTTCATGATGTTCTTCCTTTTGTCTAGGCCAAAACGCTTCAAATGTCTTCTAACAACACAACTTCAACCCCCAACAATAGAATTTCGACCTCTACTATAGGTATTAAATTTTCAGCCCTCCTAGAAATAACTAGTTCCACACATGTGATCTTATTAAGAGATTCTAAGAGTTCTTAATACCTTTGCTTCACTTTCCCCTTCTTCTAAGGCTTAAGGATGACTTAATTAGACCTTCTTTCTGCATCTTTTCCAACTTCAATCGTGCGGTAGCAAAATCCTAATCCAACAATAGAAACCCTTGCTTCCTTCCTTCTCACGCATGAAGAGAGAGAGAGATAAAATAGCCCAAGCACTTGATCCTTGTCCTTGTCCTTCTTTGCTAGCCTCTTTATTTTTCTCCTTTTCATGCTTGATGAGAGAATGAATTATGTCTCTAGGAGGTCCAGTTCCCTCCTATATATAGGCTTCCACAGTGTACAAAGTTCCTCAAACTAGGTGAACTTCTTAGTTAGGAGGATGAATTGGTATTGAAGGTCATTTTGACACTTTAAAATACAAAAATAATCCTTTTTACAAGTTAAAATGTGCCAGATAGGGTCTTTAACATATGACAAATACTCTTTGGACTTCTTGACTTAGGAAAAAACCTAGATGCACTCAATGGGTGCTTGACCTCTAAAATAAAATACCTTGAGCATGAAACTCATGCTCCAAAATAATAATAATAATTTTTTTATTTTATTTTAGTTTACAATAGACAAGGATCAAATGCACATTTCATATGTATGAAGGCCAAACCTAGTTACACATTTTTCAACACTTCTTCTTAACTAGGGAGGTATTCATAAATGGTACATGGATATTCTCAATCTCAAGAGATCTCATAAGAAGAGTGGGATTGGTAGCCCTTATACTTAACATCATTATAACCAACATTGTCACATAGCAAGGCCTTGAATAACAACTTTATCTCTCCAAAATATCAGAGCAAAATGTTGGGGAGACCAATGATTTATAGATACCATTATCATTGTCTCTCAAGGCACATTCCCCACTCAGGTGTTCACAGGGTATGTCCTTGTAGGACTATCCTATATTGGGTTCCCTGTCCTCAAATAATATCAATCCTCTATGACTACTCTTATCTTATATTCCCTACCTCATCCTCAAAGAGTGTCAGATGCCATATGCTTACCCAATCCTCCATTCTTTCTTCACAAAGTGAATACAAGAATTTGTGTCTATATCTCCCTGTCAACTAGGGAGGATATGTCAACTAGCCCAACCTTGTATCTAAAGTATACACACTTATTATTAGGAATATATTTTTTCATAATGCCAACTACTTGTTCATCAATGGAGACATAACGTAATTGTAAAACACCATCCTACACCATCTTTCAAATGTAGTGATACTTGTTTTTGATACGATTTTTATTTCCGTGGATCACTGGGTCTTCATACAACCATATACAACTTTTATTATCCCAATGTATCATCGTAGGGTCGATTGGTCCTTCAAATGAATTGTCAACACATTCCTCAGCCATACAACTTCTTTGCTTACTTCATAGGATGCAATATATTCAGCCTCAGCACTACTCAATGTAACTGATTCATTCCTTCTGCTCACCCAGAAGATCATGGAGGATTCCAAGATAAAACATTCTCTAGTATTTCTTCTTCCATCTTGCCCATGGCCTCCCCAGTCAGAATCTGTATATCCAATCAAGTAGACATCATTCCTCTTGTCATATTTCAAGTAGTATTGGATTGTTCCTTATCGATATCGCAGTATAGGCTTGGTTGTTATCCAATTCATGCTTGGTTTCTACTTAAAATTGAATGAGGACATTCGATATAAAACATATGTTTTCTTGAGTATTTACCAAGTACATGAGTGAGCCAATCAATTGTCTATACTTTGTCAGATCCACTGGTCTCGATTTAGAACTTATTACCCTCTTCAACTTTGTGATCATGGGTTTTCCATAGATTTTCAACATGTCATGTCAAACCTCTTCAACATCTCGATCACATACTTTCCTTGACCTAGATAAATCTCATCAGGTCCCTGCTGTTATAGACATTTTTGGGCACTGCAACCCCAAGCATAAAATTTCCATAAACCAAGGGCTCCTAAGTCCCTAAAGGTGTTGTTCCAACCCCTAAAAGAACAAGGTAAACTGATTACAGCATCTCCCAGAAGTTCTCCATGAAAAACTACTCAAACTGGACAAAACTGGACCATTTCACCTGCTCCATATGTAAAGTGTGTTGCATCCCATCTAAATACACACAATAGGTGCGTTGCATTTCAAAAAACCCTTCTATGGGGTGTGATAGGAAAGAAGGGACAAATGGCAGGGTCAATCCGCAAGGTGGAGAAGCATGGAATCTTCCAGAAACTTCTCCTGTGACACTTGCCTATCTGAATTCGACCACGAATAAGTAAGAGATCATCAATCTCCAAGTGGAATCAAGAACTATAAGAGGGAAGACACTAATCAAATCACAAGCTGACTCATCTCCCTTGCAGACATCTATATATGGATCCCTCATCCTAAAGATCCAGAGGCTGCAATTTTGCATCTTGTAAGGAATTGCTATTGGTTTCTTGAGGCAACATCATAGTGTTGGGTGATCTAAGCTTTCCATGAGGTGAAGAAGGGCTTACTTGCTGAGAGGATGATGTTGGGTCAGAAGAATTGGTTGTAATTCTCTTGGCTCTTTCTTGATTATCAATAAAACTATTCTAGTTTTCCTCCATACACTTGTGCGATTGATGTTTTATGCATTTGTGTGGTTAATATACATCTGATCCTATATTGTTTATGATCATAGCTCCATGTTCTCGTATAGTGCTATGCTGCTTTAGTTTTACAGGTTCTGTGAAGCTGGGTATGGAAACAAGTAGCAGTGGACTATCAGAAGATAGAGGAATCAAGCAAAGAACCAAGCGCATGACAGAGGTTGGTCTCTTTTATTCTTTTCTCATCTATCTTTCATAAAGGAAAACGAAAGTAGTTTTACTTTGTTTGTTTCTAAGATAGCTACCAGCCTTAGTGGGATTAGCAGTTTTTCATAGACACTATTCCCGGTAACAAAATGGCGACTCCGTTGGGGAGCGAGTAGATTGTTTGTTCATCTACATTTGTTTACTTTATAAACTTACAGATGGACGCTGAAGTCAAGCTAGCTAGCATTTGAATTGCATTTGCCATGCAAGTGCAAAGTAGATCAACGTTGCTTCAGTTAATCTCCGGGTTTTTTTATGAATTAAACAATTGATTTACAAACTCTCTAATTTCCCTTGTGGTGGCTCTAGTAACCTCCTTAGATCCACCCCTGTGATTGATTTACTAATTACCACTTGCTCGACCAAAATCCCTGAACTGAACTGCAAACTGTGACCCGAAACCCAATCAAAGTCTCGTCCCTGGTCCAGCGCATTGTCTTTTCTGTGAATCTCAAATTCAGTGCACTTCTCGAGTGTCGTAGGTGTGTTGAATTTCAGTTTCACTGTGTTACAGGTGTGCTGATTAGACAAGGCCTTGTTCCTAAATTTTGGTTTCGGTGTTCACTCTTTTCAGATCTATTCAAGAGTTTTGCTGCCTGTAGTCAGTACACCTCTATTTAAAACCCCTTTCCTTGCTATTATTCTGCCTCCATTGTGAAAAGAACTGTAAATGTTTTTATGTATTTTTTGATTCATTTTCACTTCTCCTTTATAAAGAAGTAACGTAAGTGTGTTGTCATTTCTTGATTTGAAAGTGTCGCAAGTGTCGTTTTCAGTCATAGAAGAGAGTCTGATTGCTCTTGGTAATTGATTACCCTATTACTATTGTATTTGATCTGAATTAGTAGTTTTTCTAGTGTCGAAAGCAAGTTTTCAATTCCAAATCGCAAAGTGTTGTCATTGTCCTCATTTTGTTTTGAAAAGAAACTTGTTAGTAATTATCGCTTTGAAAAATAATTCAGATTTGCGCATTAGCTTTCTTTTTGCCAGTTACACATTAAGAAGGCTGAAAAAAAATACATGCATGTGCATTTGCATTTAGACTGTTTATTGGTTTGATTTAGGACATTGCATATAGTGTGTGCTCTTTGCTCTTTGTTGAAAGAACGCCATCTCTCTTTCCTTAGTAGCTAGGATTTTCATTTGCAGAAAAGAAGATTAAACGACTATTTATCATCTTAGATTGCATTTTAGGAATTGTACATCTACATCACACGGTGAACCTCAAAGGAAAATTTCTTAAGCAAGATCAACTATAAAATGAATTTAATGAATCTAACAACGCTTTGGAACCTAACGCACAACATCTAGAAGTCTAGGCTAGAGATGTACTCCAGCGTCGTAAAACCTGGTAACTTTTGTTTTCACTGTTGGTTGGGTGATTCCTCCACTTTGAGACGATAAGTGCTAGTACGGACTTGTGCTCCCATGTACCGTCGAGTATATTTTGGGAGACCACAATAGGCTTAATCCTTTATCCATAGGAAGCCATGTCTGCCGCCCTATCAATCACAATGCACTGAACTCAGCATTCGGGAAGATTGACTACTGTACCATAAAAAGTACTCTGCAGTTTTGCGATTGGTTTGGTAATCCCTCTGCCTAGATTTCCAGAGCAGTCCCTTTCGTTCCTTTTCAGACTCCTTAATGGAAAAGGTCCATCTGAGCACTTGTCACTTCAGGCTCATTAAAAATCGAAGGCGACTAGAGTCATCTTTTGCTTTTTCTCGACTCTTTAAAATTGAAAAAACAAGTTGTGTCAAAGCGTCTAAAATTTATTTTAAATGTAATAATTATCACCTTTCATACATTGGTCTTGGGTTGAGGAAGATGGAGTCCACCAACCAAGGAATTCCTCTTGGAGGAAATCCTAGTCCCTTTTCCTCTTGGGGAGATGTTGGTGCACCCAACATGGCCACATTGTCACTTCCAGGATTGACAACTGGTTTCCCTGTATGGCTCCTCTCAACCTCCGTCGTTCAGAACACCGCAATTCCTGAACAATCTAGTCAGCAACTAAATGATACCGTAGTTACCCCCCAACCCTCTACTTCATCCAATTCTTCCTCTCCTCCTTCCTCTTCACTTGATGAAGCTGGTAAAGCCAAAAATCAAGTTCCTGAGAAGAAGAAGGAAAAGAAGAAGAAGGAGCCAAAGGAAAAAAGGGGCAACCAAAATTCGTCTAGCAAAAATCTACACACTGCACTGACTAGGCCTAAATCGCCATGTGTCATTTGCAAAGGAGACCACTATCATAGAGATTTTCCTTGCATCCCTCGGATCCTAAGGGACTGGTCTACTCGTTTGCACAACCCGGTGTCATCAACCTCTGATGATCATGTTGAAAATACACCGTCAACTAGTGAAAGTGAAGCCCCTAGACAAAAAGGAAAAGGTAAACTTCCTGGTAGACTATGTGAAGGTGATCATGCCGTTCACCATTGTCCCTTCTTAGATGAGGCTAAAAGAGTTTTGGACGACCGTCCGGTTTCACCGTTACGGCTCCCTCCTGGATATAAGAAACTCTTGCCGAGTCCGTCACTAGTTGAAAATCCGGCTGAGACATCCTTGTGGTTGACCCGGTCTTGCCTTCAGAGGTTCCGTCTTCAGATGATATAGTCACCGAAGAGAGCAAAGATGACACCATCCAAATTCTCTTCATAAACACAGACTCCGATGAACATGGGGGCAGTTTACCCGTTCCTTTACCGCAGGAAGGAAGTTCGTCAGAGTCATACCCGGCCGTCTATTTGGTCCCGCCTCCAAGCAACCTCGTCATTTCCTTTGATTGGAATCTACTAGGCAGACCCCGTTTACCGGCTAGTATACCATTCCGAATCATCACTCAAGTATATAGAATGGTTATGGCCGGTACCATCATAGATGAAGGGGCTTCTGTGAGTATCCTTTCCTCAACTGCTTGGAAAGCACTTGGTTCACCATTGCTTTTTCCTTAAATGAGAAATCTAACAGGCTTTGACAAAGGAACCAGTCGACCATTAGGGATCCTTCCCAATCTGCCCATTACATTGAGAGGGAAAACCATTCACATGAACGTAATGGTAGTCTAAGGACCCCTGGATTATAATCTACTCCTTGGACGAGACTATATTTATTGCATGGTAGCCATTGTCTCCTCCCTCTTTAGAGTAATGTGTTTTCCACATGAAGGAAGAGTGGTCAAGCTCGTAGACCAGCTTTCATTCCTCGGTTCACGTATAGCAAATAGTCATATACCATCCCTAAATGGTCTTTTCACACAAGGAATGTCTCATCAATCCCCATTCCATCCACCTGATGAGCGCGAGTGATTTGGGGGACATGACTGAAACCCATGGGGCATGCTTCCTCGTCTGCTTCGACAGAAGAACCTTGGGTATAGGGTTGATTTTCATGAGGGATATATGACTAATCTGGTGAACCCATCCTTACAGGAAAATGGGAGCAGACTGGAATAAGATACCTTCGTTAAGGTTATGCCGGGTGACAACACCCCTCTTTGCCTATTTCGATAGGCATCACCGAGGAAGAATTTTATCCTCTATGTGGATAAAACTTTCTTGGTAACCTGGAAATTTTTCTCTATACCTGGTGACATGCAAACCTTTTGGCGTGCAAGCGAAGAGCGACTATTTACTTTTCAAATTTGTAGGTCCTCTAACCCTTTAAACTCGTAGGATTAGTCATTTCCTAACTTGCATAAAGAAAGGATCCGGAGTAAAGCTTTGTAAGGTGCAAGCTCCACAAAAATGGCATCTTACATAGACATCCTTATTATACGACTGGATCGAGCAGTTTTATTGTAGAATTCAAGCTCGTTAAAAAATAAACATAAGCAATGAGCAAGTGTTTCCCCCCGCGTTTAAGCTCATTAAAAAATGAACTAATTTCTGGTAAATAAGCATCGTGAATGTAGTACTTCAGCCTTTAAACCCTTGGTCATGTTCTCATCATCACCTCCACTTTGTATTGGCCGATCATTCACCTCCACTTGATTGTTTACCCCTTTTGAGGAACAGCTGCAAAGAGTGATCTTGTTAGCCATCCTTGTGACACTGCCGTGATTGGAAAATTCCAAACCTTACCTGGAATCAGCTGCTACCCGAATTTATCACTCGTTCCTCAAAAACGAGTTTCCTTTAAGCTCTTTTCAACTAACTCATAAAATACGAAAAGATTGTCGAGCCATTGGCCTCTCCAGCTCGTTAAAGTGACCGGAAGTGCTATCCCTCCTTCAGATTTTAATATTTTTGGACCTAAGGGATTATTACACAAAATATCGAGCGCTTGTCTTGTTTGGCTCGTTAAAAGTACTGAAAGTTCATCCCTTTTGTATTATTTTATACTTTTTCAGACTTAAGGGATTTGATGACGAAAAAGGATATTTGGAGTTTCCTTTATTTTCCTTTTCAGACTCTCTAAAATTGAAAAGGACCAAGTTATCTATGTCGTTAAACTCGTTAAAACCTAATAGCGACAAACTTGTCCATAACAGACAAGAACGAGTTTCACTATCGCTAGGCTCGTTAAAACATAGAGATGGGTTTGCCTGAAGGGCAAATTATATAACAAGCATATGTTATCCTCCTCAAGCCTGACAAAAATAAAGAGGTGTTGGTCAGCAATGAATGGGGAAAAATTGGGAAGAAAACTTGAAGAAACTTTGTTGGTAGCAAGTCGCTCTTGAACATGACACTTTCACTCCGCATCCTAGTCAGGTTGGGTTGTTCCATTCACCGGTCACATCACCATGGTTCCATCACACCATCCACATTTGGGGTTAATGCTACCAATCCATCATGTCAGTGTTGCCGATATGTTCAGGAGAAGTCACTCAGAGAATTCACCTGTGTCTCACCCACTGCAATACATTTACGCTCCATTCTTTCATGACTGCCACCTTGAACCTTATATCACCAGATCGTTTTCACCTCCATTAAAATCATTTGCTCCATTCTGTGTCATTGATGTGGGATTCATTAAGGCCCTCCTATGACGGATCGCTTCTTGTCGACATCAGCTCATTTTTCCAAGAAGGAAATCTAGGAACAACCCTTTTAGTACTTTGAAGCTTGCATGCCTCAATGGCAAGTTTCTCACTTCCGGCAACAGGATTACATCAATGGCCTTCGACCGAAAGATTTTACGTGGTGTTCGATGCCAAGTCCCTTATTCACACCACATGAATTGTACTGCAGTACCTTGAGGATCATTATCATTATCATTGATTCCTCTCACGCCTGTTAACAACTTACATCATTGGTTGGTAATCAGGCGATGTCTTTCCATGTTCGACTCCAGAACATCTCTCACATGGATCGACTTGTACTTTGAGTGAAGATTGAATGATAATGAAGACCCCAGATCTAGTTTCATCCATCCGGGCTACGATATATATTCAGGAAAATAAAGACATCAAATGTACATCATTGTTGCACAGATAATCATCCAATCTAAGGGATGATGGCTCTACCAGAATCATCTGTCTACACTCAGACGATTGTTTGTCTCATGTATATGAAAAATGAATTTATAAAGCTGAGCATGGGAATGCCTGCCTCAGCTAGATCATTAAAGTTTTTTGAAGATAATGTATTGTATTATATCTTATTACAGGTCTCCTTCCAGCTTGAAAGAACTTCGGATCCTCATGATAAAGCATTTCACCCGACATCAAAAGATTAACGACCTCATGCTTTAGGGGACAACTGTTATAGACATTTTTGGGCACTACAACCCCAAGCATAAAATGTCCATAAACCAAGGGTTCCTAAGTCCCTAAAGGTGTTGTTCCAACCCCTAAAAGGACAAGGTCAACTAATTACAACATCTCCCAGAAGTTCTCCATGAAAAACTACTCAGGACTAGTCAAAACTGGACCATTTCACCTGCTCCATAGGCAAAGTGCATTGCATCCCACCTAAATACACATAGTAGGTGCATTGCATTTCAAAAAGCCCTTCTATGGGGTGCGATGGGCAAGAAGGGACAAATGGCAGGGTCAATCCGCAAGGTGGAGAAGCATGGAATCTTCCAGAAACTTCTCTCGTGACACTTGCCTATCTAAGTTCGACCAGGGATGAGTAAGAGATCATCAATCTCCAAGTGGAATCAATAACTATCAGAGGGAAGACACTAATCAAATCACAAGTTGACTCATCTCCCTTGCAGACATCTATATATGGATCCCTCATCCCAGACATCCAGAGGCTGGAATTTTACATCTTGTATGGAATTACTGTTGGTTTCTTGAGCCAACATCATAGTGTTGGGTGATCTAAGCTTTTCATGAGGTGAAGAAGGGCTTACTTGCTGAGAGGATGATGCTGGGTCAGAACAATTGGTTGTAATTCTCTTGGCTCTTTCTTGATTATCAATAAAATTATTCTAGTTTTCCTCCATACACTTGTGTGACTGATGTTTTATGCACTTGTGTGGTTAATATACATTTGATCCTACATTGTTTATGATCATAGATCCATGTTCTCGTATAGTGCTATGCTGCTTTGGTTTTACAGGTTCTATGAAGCTGGGTATGAAAACAGGTAGCAGAGGACTATCAGAAGAGAGAGGAATCGAGCAAAGAACCAAGCGCAAGATAGAGGTTGGTCTCTTTTATTCTTCTCTCATCTATCTTTCATAAAGGAAAACGAAAGTAGTTTTACTTTGTTTGTTTCTAAGGTAGCTACCAGCCTTAGCGGGATTAGCAGTTCTACATAGACAATATTCCTGGTAACACCTACCAAATCTCCAGTCCCAAATAATAGTACATCAACCCTAGATCCTTCATGTTGAATTTTTCTACAAGTTTCTTCTTGCATTCCTGGATTTGAACTTCCACATCTATCATGAGGAGATCATCCACATACAAAAGAATGATTAAAACTCCTTTGTAACCTTGACATAGAGATTTAGATCCACAAAACTCTTTGTGAAGCCTAATATTTGTAGGTATGTATCCATCCTTAGATACCATGTCATTGGTGCTTTCTTAAGGTGATATAATTCCTTCTTAAACCTACAAAAATAAGCTTCTCTATATTTGACTTCAAATCAAAAGGTTTTATCTATATAGACTTCTTCATCGATTATGTCATTCAGGAATGTAGCCTTGACATCCATTTCATGAGTTTCGCATCCCATCGATGTTACCAAAGGGACTAGTGAATGTATATTTGTGTACCTTGTTGTGGCAACAAATGTTTCTTCATAATCGATGCCTTCTTGTTGAGAGAAGCTCATAGCCACAAATATTGCCTTATATTTATCAATACTTCCATCTGTCACACATTTAATCTTGTAGATCCATTTAGAAGTTACAACATATTTGTCTTCAGGCCTACGTACGATAACCCAAACTCCATTTTTCATTATTGATTTATATTGTTCATTAATGGAATCCTTCCATTTTGGGTGTTTGACAACTTCTTCAAAGGTGGATGGATCCCCTTATATTAGCTTCATCATATATATTGCATACTCATAATATCTTTTGGGCTTGTTTTTTCCATGAAGGTGCCTTTGGCTACTCCATCTCCCTCTGGCTCTAATAGCTTATATTTCAATGAGTTAAGTCTCTTTCTATTTCTGGGGATGACCATAGCTTACATGGGTTAACTAGGACCTTCCTCTTAATAATTTGATTCTTCTTCCTCCTTGGTACTTTCACCTTCAAATATAGGAAGTTATTCATCATCAGAGTCTATCGAGAGATCCTTTTGTTTCTTAAATGCAATAATTTCATCAAATGTCACATCTCGACTAACTTATATTAGGTGTCCTTCCTCTATGTAGATCATATAGACCTTTGAATTATTGTTATTTCCAACAAATGTTCCCTTCATTCTTATATAATCCAACTTATTTTTGTTATCATTTGGTATGTCAATATAGACATGACAACCAAATATTGAAATATGGTCCATGCTTTCTTTCTTCCTAGTGAGTTATCCTTCACGAGTCATGTTTCCTAGTGATCTATGAGGAATTTTATTTTGAATATATAGAGAAATATTTGTTGCTTATATCGACATATTTTTTGGAAAATATTGATAATGTAACATGGCTCTTACACTTTCTTCAATATATTGATTCTTCCTTTATGCAACTCCATTTTGCTCGGGATTGTATCAGACTATTAGATCCCTCTTAATCATAGGCTCCTTACCGAAATCTATGATTTCCTTTCAATTATATTCTCCTCCATTATAGAAACTTAGAATCTTTATTCATGTTTCCATAAGGCTCTCCACTTCAACATTGAATTTTTGAAATTTTATGAATACTTCATCCTTGGATTTGAGCAAATAAACCAAACTTTTTCTTTAATGGTCATCAATAAATGTCACATAATATAGATTAACTCTAAGAGACATTGTAGACATAGGACCATATATAGTGGAATGAATGAGATCCATAATTTATTTTGACCTTGAATCACTACTTCCAAATGGTCTGTTGACATTTTTACCTAATGCACATCCCTTTCACACTCCTTCATGATCCTCCTTGAGTTCAAGGATGCCATTCACCATTGAGTTTAGAGTAGGTAATATTTTGTAGTGAATGTGACCAAATATTATATGCCAAATTTCACATGGGCTTACTTCAATGTGTACCAAAGCTTGAGATAGAGAACTCAACATTATCTCGAGTCTTCCTTCTCGAATCTTGATGATCTTTTCATTTTCGATGCTAGAATTTTTAACACATACTACAACCTATCCTTCTATAAAAGCGACTCTATCTTTGTTATCTTCTAAACATTGAACAGAAAGTATATTTTTTTACAAAATAGGAAAAAATAGGATGTTGTTGATATGAGTGCTTCCTCCATTCTCTAGTTCCAACAAGCTTGATCCAATTCCTCTTATAGGAAACCTCTTCTTCTCACCCAGCTCAACAGAGTAAGAATATTTTCCTCTTGATAAGGTCTTTATTTGCATGTGCTAACCATTCATATGTCTTGATGCTCCACTGTCAATTACCCAAACGTTCTCATCTTCAAATGTGCTAGTAAGAGCTGAGAATAGTCCTTTGTTCTTTGTAGATTTCTTGGTCATATCATTCTTGAAACATCGGAGATTCCATAATACCTTGATTCCCTTCTTCAGATGACTTTCTACCTTTGAACACTTCTTTAGAAACTTATTCAAGTGAATTGTGATCTTCATCATGCCCTTAGCCAACCTTAGCTCTGAGACCATGTTGAGGAATCTGTCGGGATAGGGATAGAATAATTTCCCTTTAGCTTGATAACTTCTTCTAATATTTTTTTGCCTTTTCTTACCTATTAGCTTCTTCTCATATTATTATGTTATTCTTATCATGAAATAACTACCAAAACAAGAAGATCAATAATACACAAGAACACATGATATAGGTTGCAAGTCAGGGCCAAAACCTCTACACATGAGAGGAAAACCACAAATCCCTTCCCTTCTTTTAGAATCTTCATTGATGAATTCAAATACCTCTAAACTGATACCAATACCCTTCCAAGGCCGTGTATATCCTCCTTGATTTTGTGCTTTCTTTTGTCTAAGTAAAACCGAGTCAAATCTCTTCCAACACCACAACTTTGACCTTGAGTAACAAAATTTTTGCCTCTACTACAGGTCTAAAATTTTTGGCCCTCCCAACAGTAGCTACTTCGACAAACGTGAGCTTATTTAGGGTTTTTTTTGTAGTGGCTACAACCACCCTCTAAAATTTTTCCTTAGCTTAGTTTTGGAGCCTTCGTACCAACCATCATCAACATCATGTCTTGCCTTGTCAAGTACACAAGATTCAATGGTTTTCTTGCAGATTACCAACCTGTGCATGATAACTTATTGCATCTCCCTCAAAGGATGTTATGGACTTGGTTTAGTTGTAGGCTAACCAGTGCCCTCAAGAAATTGCACAATTATGGATGGGAACCAGCCTTCCGTCTAGAAATTGCACAATTATGTCTGGTAGCGTACTGGGCTCGAGAATTAAGAAAATCTTCCTATCACTATTCATTGAGAAAATTGCACAAATCCTCTCTGCATGGCTACTCAGCCTAGAAATTGTGCAATTTTGGGTAGCAATTAGCTGCTCAGCCTAGAACTTGAGCAAACCTTCTCAGCATCCAACCCAACTCACTGCCAAAAATGTACATTCCCCCCCCCCCCAGCTGAGCAGGCTGTTGCATGTGCAGTTTGGTTGATCGGTTCCAACTAGGACCAAGGAAACTTAACTTGCATGCATGGGCTGCCTTTTCTTGGAATAAAAAAAGGAAACATGCAAAAAGCATCCTTAGATTTTAGGGAGCTATATTTAGGAGCTAGAGGTTACATGCAAAGATTGTTTTAAAATCTTTCCTCCAAGTGTCACTTTTTCCTATATTTGTGGCATGTGCATCATGAGACTCAACTTATTTATTTGACCCTTCAAAGCTCACTCATTCACATCAATATTTGAGCTCTAACATCCCACAACACATCTAGGACTCTTCGATACATCCGACTCAACTATTGACGGGTAAGTTGGCTTAGCATGTCTTTTATAGCATTTCTATCGCTTTTTGTGTTTTAGATTGTGTGAGTGTTGTTTTCTTGATTTTTGTGAATGCTTGTTGTCATTTACATGCATACTAGATTGTACTAGTACCGTTTCAATTTTCATTATCATATCACTACTGTCGCATGCATGAAACTATTTTGCCCCAATAGTCACTAATTCAGCCACTCATTTCACCCACATGCATGATGTTATGTTTTCTGAATATTCCATTCATTATTTTCATGCTCGTTCACACACTCCTGCTTATGCTCAGTATCGCCATGCATTCACTTTTACATTTTCTTTCAGTTTCTCGCCAGTGGGTCTAGGTAGCCTTGGCCTAGACTTTGCCTCACCGAGACGACATTGTGCAATCTTGACAGGGAAGGCTTTGTCTTCCCCTCAAAAAATGTGCATTTCTGCTGAGTGGCTATACTCCAATATTGCATTGTGTAATTCTGAGGGACAATGACTGCTGGCACAAAAAATTGGGCAATGCAGTCACTAAGCCCGCAACCACTGCCAACTGAAATTGAGTAATTCTAGCAGCCAGTAGGTCATCCTAGATTGCACATTGGGTAACTCCAGAAACCATCCAGCCTCCCAGATAGCCCATACTTCCTTTTGCACAAGTCTCGCAACTAGTCTCCCAACCTCCGAGAAGAAATTACGTAATATTTTCTAGTGAATCCCCAGGTATGTGACATATTGTTCCTTAAGTTTTCTTTTATTTTAGCTGATCGATTTCTTGCCATGCATGTCACTTTGTCTCTATATATAGTACGTGTTTTCCCACCTCTCAGTAGTTCAGGATCAATGGCCTGAATGAGAGAAGGATCAAAGGACACTGACAGAAGTGGAGCTGGAGCACCAGTTGAGCAAGTATCTACAAGTTTGTCAATCTATGAAGACACCAAGTTGATTGTAGATAGGGACATCAAGCTCACATTGCGGGAATTTAATGATGCCTTTATAGGCACCTGTAGGGAAGACCTAGAAGACTTCCAGGTCTATGTGAACATAAAGAAGTCCGGCTTGTACTGGATTGCATGCAGCTATCTCGTTCTCCCATGCATGAACATGATACATTGTATCATCTCACACACTAATCCTGAGATGATGACATTAATTAGTGTTTGTTAGGGTCCTATAATAATAGCATTAATAATTTTGAATTGGATATGCTTAGTCTTGTAATATTGTACATACTTTTTCTTTCTCCAAAATATTTTCCCATATTAAAAGTAAAAAATGTAAAGAGCGTAAGTCCTAACAGAATAATCAAAGGACTAAAAGAAAGAAAAAGATAAAAAAAGTATAAAGTATGAACCCCACAAAAAGATATAAGAATACATCATGAAAGTGTGCAAATTCAAATGTCACTAATTTTTACTTTACTTTGCAAAATAATCTTGTGTGAAGCTTGTCAAAAATGCCACAATCCGTGATGATCAAATAGTTTAAACTTGATTCATTCATGCTCTAAATTTCACGTCAATAGATAGAGAATAAATATCTAGCCAAATTTTTTAATCTTGGCATATTAGTAGTTAGGTAGAGAATAATAATGAGCTCATCAATTTAATATGAGCCATTAGAATTTATAAGGTTAGAATTAAATAGTTTTCTTATCAAAGAAAAAGAAATGAAGAGTCAGCAACCTCAAATGCACCCAATGAATGAAGAGAAAATGCTAGGGTAAATAAAGGGTAGGTAGAATAAGTTTTGCAAGTTCACAGGGTTGCTAAGTCAAAAGCACCTTCATCATGCTTAATCCTATGTTTCATGTGCAGGAGGAATTGTCAAAGAGAAAGGACATTCACTAAAGCTTTTTTACTAATTTCCCCTCATTATCCCTTCATTACTTTTCATCCCCTAATGTTGTCCCTTTCTTGGTTCCAAAGCACCCCTTCCTCTTCATTTCCCCTTGTAAAAACTCTTTCCCTTCATTTTGACCTTTCTTCCCATGGTTTCACACATTTCCCTAGACATTACCCTTTAAAAACCATTTCCCGTTCCCAAAACCCCTTTCCCTAGTGTTAAACCCATTCCCATCACAAAATAATACATTCCCCCCTTATTAATTTCCATTTTTCTTTAAAAACCCACTAAATCCCTTTATTCTGAGTTATATCCTAAAGTTCTGCTTATGTATTTAATGTCCCCCACATTATAATTCCCCAACACCCTTTTAACTCACCAAACCTAGGTGTATAGTTAAAACCTCTGTCGTATAACCCATGGTCCCCACCCTTTATTAACCCATTTCTTATATTAAAATCCTGTGATTACTTTTTAAATTAATTACATTTCATTGTAATTAAAACCCAACCCCACTCCATAGCTCCGTCTATGCAAATTTGTCGCACAATAACCCTCTGATCTCCCACCTCCAGATCCAATGATGCATATCCATATCACACAGTTTCATCATCCGACAGTTAAAAGTACAAAACCATGCAAGATTTACGGTTTTGGCTGAGCACTATTTCGTTATGTGGCAGCACCAGGTTATATCGCATGCTCGTGAAAAATAACACTCTCCACCCAAAAGTATTGGGATATGGCATAAAACGGCCTCCTCGCATAAAGAAAAACTACCCATTGTTCATTTACCAAATCTCACACCAAAATGTAATCGTTGTCATTTAAAAGGCCGAAAAAGTCCCCTTTAACTCTTTTCACTCATTTTTGTTGAAAAAACTCTGTTAACCAATTCTGACATCTTGAACATTTGTGAAACCATTTTAACCACCTTTTGCAACCAAAAGACCTTGCAGACACCAAATTGAGGCAGCAATTAGACAATTGAAGCCTCAAAAACCTCTATTGCTACCACAGAACACTATCTACGTGCCAAATCGTCATTTTCTAGGTATTCTTGAAAGAACCAGAACAATCCTTTAATTTAAGCTATGCACAGTAAACTATAAAAGGGTTAATTAATTAAATTAATTAAAAAAGCCTTGCTAAACTGAAGAAAACCTTACTGTGCATCCAAAACCCCTTTTCTACAGACTGTAATTACCCTCCCCACTATTCCAGATATTTTGACCTTACTCCTAAAGCCATAGAAAAAGAAATTTAGTTGAATAAACCAAATTATGGCTTCCTAAAGCTCTTTGGATGTAAGGCCCCTGCAAACCCCTCACCTCGATATTGACCACCTCCCATTGGCTGATAGAGATTTTCAAATTAAAGACATTATTTCCCCTAGCCATCTACTGAAACTCCACTGCTAGAGTAAAGATAAATTCTTGAACCAGAATGATGGCATTCACCTATGGGACTCAAATTTTCCCAAGAACTTGTTCCTACAGGTATATATATTCCTAGAAATCATCCACTTCTACCAAGCTTGCTATGTCCCAAGTCAAAGAGCCATAGTCCCTCCTAACAAATAGATTTTATTCGCCATTACTGCAGAATCAATAAATGAAATGTTGTAGATCCAACCAAGCCCTAATGATACCCCACTTTCCATTGAAGCCTTGCTTTAACTCTACACAAAGTTGGAACTTCCCAAGAAAGCTCAAATCTTTCACACTTTCACCATAGAAGAGTCTCATACTCCTACAGGTAATCATCCATATGTTGCCACCATTTTCTCTGAGAGAGCTAGACAAATTATACCCGTGCTCTCTTGTATTCTAAGATACACCACTGATGAGAATGTAGATGAGGTTATGCTCGCTTTCTGTCTTTTTCTTCCCAGGAAAGCCTCCAGCTATAGTTTCTAACTCTGCTCAGGTCCTGGCAGACGGAATCCATAAGCAGTTTATCAGATTGCCAAATGAAAGAGTATTCAAATACTCTCCAATTTTGTTTCACATGTTTCTATATTTTTAGTGAGACAGGTTTCGAGTGAGCATCCAAAAGTTAGACACTAAGGGCCATCCAAGATCTATCATCTTTTGGAAACCATTGATCCAAATATATTCCACTATTTTTAGTTATAAAGAGTTCATTGATTCATTTATTCATCCAGTTGTAAACATGCTAACCAATAGCTATCAACCTAGGATCAACAATGAGATTAAGAAAGTTTTACAATTGGCTAAAAAAAATAGAGTGGGAGACTGGTATCTATACCAGTATCACAAAGAAATAAGGATATATGGATGCCAACTCACTCCCTACAAGGTGCCCAAATACCTCCCCATGAGGATATTTGAATTAGAGTATTTTAGCTAGATCATAAACTCTGATGAGGTTAATTTTCTTTCAGTTAGGAAGAAAACTCAGTTTAAGATCAAAAACCAATTGGGCCCTTTTATTTGTAATAATTGGAAGCTAGACAAGAGGTAGAGAAAATCTTATAGGAAATGAACTTCAAAAGCAGTTTCATGTGGCAGTATGACCATAATGTAGTCATAAACAAGCTAAGGCTCAAATTCAAGTTAATTCCTTTCATACATGAGCCCAGGCCAGACATTGAAAGATATGCCAACCAGTTAGAATGGTTGGAAAATACTTTAATAGATGTGGAAAATACCTTGCTAGATGTGGAAAAGTAGATTGATAATAGTTCCTTTCTACATGTTCCAGCCATACAGGAACAGATGGCTATTACTCTGTTGGGTAGCGGATCCTACCATAGCATGCTTTTGGGCTTAAAGCCCGAGTTTTGGTCAATGTAATGTAAAGACCCCGCAAAATGTGGGCGCGGAGCGTGAGAGTCTAGGGTTGTTCGTCGTAAAATAATGTAAATGAATATAGAATGGGTCGGCCTACCCATGGTCTGTGGACCATGGAGTTGTATAAATAGACCCAAGCTCTAAGTTTAAAAGTCAGTTTTAGTTTGAGCTTTGAGAAGGAATATGGGTTTTTGAATGAGGAATTCACTCTGAGTCTATAAGTCTAAGTCTTGAGTTGTAGTAGTAGAGAGAGGCTCTGCAGCTATGTGCACAGAGGCCTGGTGGAGTCCACAGTTGTGTGCACGAACCCCTGCAGCTAAGTGCGTAGGGTGGAGTTGGGATTGTACCTGAGCAGAGGATTAATAAAAGATAAGTTGATTCTGGAATAATATGTGTTTATTGTTTCTATGATATTTATGCATCTCTTTACAGTTTATGATTGTGCGCACTGGTTATAAATGTTGAATGATTAATGAGAATATTGGGGCCACATAATTAAGTTAAGATCTATAATAAAAGCATAGTAAGGATAAAGGATCTAGATAGCACCCCTTTGGGCCCTTTACAGAGTTACGTAGAATAAGTTACACCAGTCACAGAGGAAAGATAGCTACGTGAAGCAGAATTAGCATGTAGGATTGGTTCATGAACTTCCCAGGCTTCCTCAAGGCATCGCTAGGGTGCAGAAACTTGGTTCCAGCACCCTCGCGTACTACCTCGGGTGTGACCTCAGTCCACGCACCACGAACTGTTGCCGAAAGGGCCAATAGTACTAGGATTTTATTGGCTAAAATCACTGTTGAACCTGGGTCAGGCCCCAAGCAGCCAACAAATGGTTCCATTGCTAGGACCGGGATCTACCTATGGGATGTCTGATGTTATGCCATTGGAACCCTACAAAGGAGTAAATTGAAGAGTGGTTGGACAAGAAGCTTCATGAGTTCGTGACACAGGAAATCAAAACTCTATAGATATCCAAGAAGAGGTGGCTGGATCGCTACGTATATATAGAAATCCATGAGACCTTCTTTGTGTCCTTCTCTCCTGAACTGTATGAGTGGATTGTGAGGTAAGTCGACAGCCAGGGAGGGTATAAGCTCGATCAATTGATAGTGTGGACTCTAGAATTAGTGCACAGACTAGAAACATCAGAAGATAAGATCGTGCGAGCTGTGGACCATTGGCTTGACCAGATAATAGGGGGATTTGTCACTGAGTTTGGGTTAAACATGACTGTGAGCTGCAATGAAGTAGAGCGACGTTTTCTCAAGGGATCGCGAGGTAGGTACATTAAATCCCTGAATTCCTAGATTAAGATGTTTTTATGTGAAACACGGGTGATGCGAATACGTTAATGATTGGAACAATGCGGAGTGGAAGAATCTACAAAGGTAGCGGGGAATTAGGAAATATTCCCTTGATTTCACCTTCATGATAAAGCGAGGACGAGCTCGCTCAGGTCTCTCCAAGAACTGCGGTCAGTTTTATAAGGCAGCGAATTTCGCAGTTACCACCTCCACTTACGCCAGCACCCATTTCACCTCCTTCACCTCCATCTCCACCCACTCCACCTCCACCACCCCTGCAATTCAGGATGGCAAGCGAGATCAGGCTACCCGTATTCGGAGGAGTAGGAAATGAATATTTGGATCAATTCTGGTTCATGGTAAGAGAAGTGTGGGAAGCACAAAGGGTCACGGATGACAAAATTAAGAAGGCTACATTGGTGGTCACACTGCAAGATCGTGCGTTGACATGGTATATCAAGATTTCCATGAAACCCAAATGCAAGAATAACAGAGATCCAGAATGCACTAAATAGAGAATTTAGCCGATTGAAATCAGAGATACAGTCAATCATCGGATTTAAAGAGATTACGATGCTTCCAGGTGAGACCCCTTGGGATCTGGATTAGCAGCTGAATAGTACAATCCACAAGGCTAATATGATGCTAACAGATGCATAGCACCGTGCATGGTTTGTGGCCTCTTTGACACCACACCTGAGGACAACATTGTCACAGTAGAAGCTTTCAACCCAGGCCAAAGCGTTGGAAATGGCGATGAGGTTTCATTAAACATCGATACAGGATTTGGGGTTGGGAGTTCAACAAATCCATGCACAGCTACAGAATCTCTATCTCGAAATGCAGAGCTTGAAGTAGGACATGGCACCGTGGCCGGAGGCGCGCGAGGAAGTGTGTTGCATAGAATGCAAAGGCTAGGGCCATGACAAGGATCATTGTCCAGTATTCACGAACTACTTGGCAAGAGGGGGACCAATGCCATTGAGGCTAGAGGCATAGGCAGGGTCGAGTACGATACCCATGTTATGGTGCGTGATCTGTCAGATAGGAGGAAAACACATGATGGACAATTGTCATCTATTGTAGAAGTATACACAGACTCCGCAATAGCTATTTTCTAATTTTTGTAGATCCGTCGGCCACGACGAGCGTACTTGTCACGATTACGAGTTGATGATGCAGTGGACCCCAGCCTATAGAATGCTAGCAAAAACGCAAGGCCTCGACCCAATTGTGGGGATGGCGCGTGCTGGATTTCAGGGCCGACGTCGAGGACGAGGAGGAATGGGGCCAAGAAGGGGCCGTGGAAAGTTAATCTATTACAATTGTAGAGGACTAGGGCACTACGCTCACGATTGTACCAACCCAACGAGAGTATCCTATTCATACTATGCCCAATTCGATCATGAAATGATAGAATGTCTGACGTTGATCACACAGATGCGCGAGAAAGGGGTACTCCAGCCTACTTCGACTCAAAATATTCAAATGATGAGGTCCGAACAGCGCAAAGAAGACCCCAACATGAACATGATGCTCAGAACTGGTGTGACCACAGGGGAAGATAAGTCGAAGTAGCCCAATGAAGATACATGGGTTTGCGAGGCTCCTACAAAGGAAACTAAGTTTGACTTCGAACACACAAAGGAGACGTTTATGGAAGCTAAGAAGAGTTTTGCGGAGGCCTCTACTTCAGGTAGTAAGGATCAACCAGAGCCAGGAGTGGATCCTTCTATCCTTGCTACCTTTTTAGAGACATGCATGAAGCTACTGCATGACAATAAGGCAGTTAAAGGACTACAAGAGCTGATCACTAGGTGTATAGGGTCGGGTGAACCGCACGTAGTCCAGAAACTAGGAAAGCATACAATGCGCACTAGAAGGGAGATGAGATTGACGACACAGATTGGTGAATACACAATGGATCAGGTAATCTTGGACCTAGGGTCCGACACAAATGTGTTACCTAAGCAGACACGGGAACGCATGGGCCGACCCACATTACCGTGATCCCCTATTCAATTATGAATGGTGAATCAACAAAAGATTTTTCCCATGTGGAGATTACAAGGGGAAACAATTGATATCGAAGCCGCGAGCACACAAAATGACATTAAAGTGATAGAGATTGTTGATGACAGCAATCCTTATCCCACATTGCTAGGAATAGACTAGTCCACTGATATGAATGGAGTCGTCAACTGAAAGAAGTGGAAGATGATATTCGAGAAAACGTCCCTACTTCCGCTAGATCCAACCGAAGGAGAACACTACATTGAAGCTGTGCGCGACGATGACAGAAACAATGAGCTAGATTGCATTTACCAGATAACGGTACAAGACCAGGATCTGGTCAACCCGATTGCGTATGGGAGAATCTCATGGGAACATGACAATTCCTGTACTTCGGATTCAGATGAAGAAGTAGAACACTGGCAGAACAGGTTGCACGAGGTGACAATGCTGAATTGCAACATGATGATTAGATCACTGTGGTGTGTGACGACAGAAGCAAGGGAACTGCCAACATATGATGGAGTAGCAGTGGTGGATGAATTCTTAGACAAATTTGAAAGTGTAGTATCAGAACAGCAGCGGTACGGTGCGCTGGAATGGGCATTGCACGTGATGCCCACACGATGGTAGAGTACACATCAGAAGACTCTTGGAAGCTGGTGGAAATGTAGAAGATAGATGCGCTTACAGTTTGGAAGTCCCTAGAGTCGAATGAGAGCCAAGCAGCCACAATGACATAGTTTGCACACCCACCTATGTCGATGGATGTAGACGTGTGATGTGCAAGCACATCCCAGACTAAGGATTGAAAATAAGAACCAGACGTGGCAACACTAAAAGGAATAACAATTCCACGTCAGGGAATTCACAAAGTTACACAAAATCATGAACAAAATTTACCAAGAGAAACGAATTGATTGGGACGTGCATCTACCAGTGGTCCGATGGGCCTATAAGGCCATGTACAAGAACCTGAGCATGGACATGATTCCAAAGACGATGAGCAGAGTCAAGGCCGTAGCTTTGGGAAAGAATCCTCGCGTAATAACTTCAATAATTGCGATGGCACGCGGGGACTAGAGCAAAGAGATTACGCAGCAATGCGAGGACGAATATAGGGAGATTCAAGAAGCCATTCAACGAGGGAACCTTTGAGCTTCACGAACTCGAAGAATATTGGGTATGACTGAAGCAGAAAAGCATATTAATGGACGAGGATATGAGGAAACTGGAAACCAAAATCGCGCAAGAATTACGCGATGACAGAAGGACAGGGCCACGTATGGGCAGCCCTACCACCGCACTAGAAGATTGTCGCCAAGAGCTTTTGGCTATACTACCGTGGCTGCGACTACACCTTATCAGAGAAAGTAACCAAGGAACCGCACCGCAAAGGAAGAATGTGAGGCGCTGACTGGAACGAGGGTAACTAAGGAAGGCCCATAGATTGGGTTCGAAAATGAATTGATGCCTCGCACCAGTAGTGCAACCACCTAACTATCTATGGAAAGCACAGTCTCTGTGCTCCAAGCAATTGAAAGAAAGAGCGGGACTATAAACAAGTCTGCAGGAGAGCTGCGTGGGAAGGAGGTTATGCACAGGGTCAGTATGTCTGAAGGGTCACAGTTGCACATAAGGGGTTGCGCTGCTACATGACTAGGTTGGAAGGTGACCATTGATGTCACTGTTCATGACAGGAGGTCCAATTTAATGGAGAAAGGAGTGGGTGGCGGGTGATTAAGATAGGAATTAAGAGCTAGATTTGGGAAGATCTACTACTAAGAAGGTAATAATGACTCAGGAGTGGAGAGAATGGTTGAATTCAAATTCAAACGATACTATAAAATCCCTTGGGCTAGCCTCAAGGGAACAATTGGTTGTTTAATATTTGAGCTAGTACAGAGCATTGAGCACCAAACACTCTTGCCACCCTTGAGTACGTGACCGAGCGGATCTAGTGGAAACAGGATGATGGTTTCAAGAACCAGAGTGTGATTTGTGGAAGTTACCTAGAGCCCTGTATGGTCCAGGAGGAGACTGGAGAGGTGGTAGCTACACTAGAGGTTCCAAAGTAACCACGCACACCACGACCACAGAAAGACAAGAAGATAGTGGGGCCAATCTGGGTATCACCACGGAACCCACAGTTTAGTAAATTATCAATGGTAGGGAAAGGCAAAGTCGTCACCCTTGAAACAGAGGAGGACGAGGAAGATTTGCAAGCCCTGATTGCCCAAATTAAAGCATAGGACGATGAGGCAAAGAATGTCTCCTAAGTACCTTCGGTGACAAAGTTACCCCCTACATCCCCTCGTGGAAGGGGAAAGCCAAGATACCAAAGGACCTCGAGGCCATGAAGAGTGCGCTCCAGACCTTGCTCCTTCCTGATGAAATAAAGTTTGAAGGTTCATTGTTGGGATGGGTACCTAATATGAAGTTCGAAGAATGGGACCTTGTAGATGGCAAGAAGTTCCCATAGTTGGCCGCAGAGAAATTACTGAAGCAGAAATGGCTACGCGGTATGGAGAATGCTAGGATACTCTATCTACGGTGGATACCCCACTACTACCATGCGCCCATCACTGTTTTTGTCATCGAAATCTACTGTGCCTAGTACATGATGGGTATCTCTTGATGGAGGAGCCAATTCCCATAATGACCGATCTAATCCACAGGATTTCTCAGCTGCCCATCAAAGGAAACGACCTTGCAACCATAGCAGGGAGGAGCAATGACTTGGCCCTCGCAGAAGCTATGAAGTCCAAATATAAGCTGGAGAAGAGGAAGCAAGGGGTCACAATCGCAAGAATCAAGGACCAAGGGGTGTGCATAGCCACCTAGCTACTGGCCGACAAGCTGAAGAGGAAATGCTGCGCAGATGAAGTGCCAGTGTCTGTAATTGAGTTGGCAGAGAAATGTGTAGAAGGGGTACAGTTCAACTGGGCACAGTTCCTCTGTAATGAGTTCTTGACAAACTGCAGGGAGGCCCATGAGTAGGGTAAGACCTTCCACTATGCGTGGTTGCTCTTATCCATCCTATTGGTTGGAGGAGAACTGCCAAAAGTTAACCAGTTTCCCATGGCTGAGGGTGGCCTACCCAAAGCCGCGAGGTACACCTCACTCTAGGCAACAAAAGATGTGACAAGGATTCACAAGATAAAGGTGTTTTGGGTCTTCTTAGAGGTGATCATATGAACATGGATCAACCACAGGTCGCGTTTGTCCCTTACAGTCCATAACAA
The DNA here is from genome assembly GCA_031772625.1 of Pinus tabuliformis. Classification (NCBI taxonomy): domain Eukaryota; kingdom Viridiplantae; phylum Streptophyta; class Pinopsida; order Pinales; family Pinaceae; genus Pinus; species Pinus tabuliformis. Next base: position 623,905,071 of record CM062807.1, on the reverse strand, counting down.
CTTACAGGGCGCGGCAGAGTTCAAGGCAGATATGCATAACCTGTATATCCAATTGCGTAAAGATCCCACACGAACATGGGCGAAGCCCCCATTCATCGCAAAAAATGATGCAATATTTGCGGTAATAGATTCTTGGCCTCCGAAGTGGTGTGCCTCGAACTTGGAGGAAATGGAAAAGATCGTAGCACAATAGCGAAAGAAGGATACCAAGCTGCGCATAGCCTAGCTGGCAGAGAGAAGCTGCCAGGAAGAAGAAGTGGCGATGCAGTGGAAGGTGGTTGAGGAAACAATGGTAGCACAGATGGCAGAGACTACAGCCACACCAGTCAGAGAGCCCGAGGGAAACCAGGAAATGTCCATGGAGCAGGACATATAGGGGGAGGATCCGACAGAGGAACACATGGACCCGGCAATGACATTGACTCAACTTAGGAAGCCATGCATCCAGGAGGAGTCAGCCCCGTGGAAAAATCGAAAGGTCTCAAAGAAAAAGGATGCTTTGGAAGAATTAATGTTGGAGCAGACAATTGTGTCGGGGGCACTTAGAGCATAGTTGCAGGCATTACAGGTGTGACCCCCAAGAATGATGACACCAGACGTTGCAGTAGGTACCTTTGAAGCTGAGCAGATGTTGTGCACCCACACAAAAAACACTTTGGTGTTACCAGAAGGAGCAGTCTTAGCTGCAGCCAAGGGTGACCAAGCCACAGAAAGTCAAATGAAGGGTTGAGGGTTGAATTTGGTCGCCCTTCCCAGAGAAACCCTATATCAACTACAGGATGGGGTAACTGCTGAGCTTCGCACCTAGGAAGGTCGTGCCCTCTAGGTCTTGAGCGAGCAGAAGTCAAATTTAGAAACACTCAGCCTACAGCATGACAACTTGGTCCCACACACCTAGGGATTGGAATAGTCTATGGAGGTGGCCTCTAGCAGCATACCAAAGTTCGCTGTGCCGATGGTACTCCCAACAATAGAAAAGAATCACCAGCTAATGGCTAGAGTCCGTAAAACCTAGGATGAGGCCGCGAAGGTTCAGTTGGAGCTGAACTTGCAGATCACGAAGCTACAGCTAAAGGCGCAGCCCTCTACACCCGAGAAAGTCAGAGAGTAGTGCCACCATGCAATTCAATCGGGGTTAGAAGAGATAGAGCACGCTGTACAGGACTACACATGATTATTGGATCAGTCCCTCTTCACGCTTACCTCACTGCAGGAAGGTCCAGCCATACAGCATCTGGAGACAGAAGCATGGCAGTTATAGTAGGCATATGACAATATCAGGGGGACCAAATAGACGCTTGCCCTTTCTTAGTGACTTGCTAAGACGAAGGAGGCCTAGGCTCTAAAGGAACAGGTGGACGCCGCACGCTAGAAAGAAGCAGTGCTTAAAGCACGCATCCAGCCTTGGCTCAAGGAAGCATTCACAATCACCGCCATGATCGAGAGGAAGCTGGCACGGATGCAGAGTATATATTTGCTAAGGCAGGAAGGTGCCCCTGACAATGATCCATTAGAGATTCGCGCACAACTGATAGAACAGATAGTAGAAGAATGTGTTGTGGATGTAAGTGAAGTGCAGAAGTTGCTGGATGGACTCTGAGGGAAGATCACCACACCAGCTGAGTGACTCGAGATGAGTCACGATGATTGTGTTGGGGGCCTATTGGGCAGTGGATCCCCAGATAGCATCTCTTAGGGCTTAAAGCCTAAGTTTTGGTCAATGTAATGTAAAGACCCCGCAAAATGCAGGTGCGAAGCATGAGAGTCTAGGGTTTTCCGCCCTAAAATAAAGTAAATTAATATAGAATGATTTGGCCTACCGATGGTCCACGGACCATGGGATTGTATAAATAGAGCGAGGCTCTAAGTGTAAAAGTTAGTTTTAGTCTGATCTTTGAGAAGGAATATGGATTTTTGAATGAGGAATTCAATTTGAGTCTGTAAGTCCGAGTCTTGGGTTGTAGTAGTAGAGAGAGACTGTCTAGCTATGTGTGCAGAGGCCTGATAGAGTCCATAGTTGTGTGTGGAGACCCCTGCAGCTGAGTGTGCAGGGCTGAGCTAGGATTGTACTTGAGTAGAGGATTAATAAAAGATAAGTTGATTCTGGAATACTATGAGTTTATTGTTTCTATGATATTTATGCATCTCTTTACAGTTTATGATTGCGGGCATTGGTTATAAATGTTGAATGATTACTGAGAATATTGGGCCCACATAATTAAGTTAAGATCTATAATAAAAGCATAGTAAGGATAAAGGATCTAGACAACACTGCTTCGTTCCCTTTACAGAGTTACGCGGAAGCAGTTGCACCAGTCACAAAGGAAAGCCAGCTGTGCGGAGCAGCACAACACGCAGGATCGGTTTGTGAACTTCCCAGACTTCATCAAGATATCCCTAGGGTGTGGAAACCTGGTTCTAGCACCCTCCCATACTACCCTAGGTGAGACCTCAGTCCATGCACTGTGGACTATTGTTGAAAGGGCCGGTAGTACCAGGATTTGCTTCACTAAAATCACTGTTGAACCTGGGTCAGGTCCCAAGTAGTCAACATACTCCCATTCTACAGACTCCAGCCAATGAGGACATAAATGTGAAAAGAACCAAGGAAGAAGGTTCTAGCTCTGGAATGGATACTATAGAGGACAGGTTTGAAATCAGTTATAGGGAGGACCCTAAGCTTAATCATGTAACTAAGCAAGAGGACACCATACTAACACAATGGTTGGAAAGAGTAAAGGTCTAGTAGTTTAAGAGGAAAGCCATCAACCTTCTACCTCAAACACTCAAATTATTGAAAAGTGGCTTAGCATTGAAGTCTCTTCATCTAGTAAACCAGTGGATAAAGAGAAAGATATTGAAGAGAAGTACAAAGAAATCAAACTGAGGAATGAGGCATTAAAGGCTGAAACATACACCCAGTAGTTCAAACAGACACTTTCCAATCATAATAGATTAATGTTAGCCTTTAACATTAAAACTGGTAAAATGCAAATGACCTTGATGCAGCCTACAGTCCAGCAACCTAGATAATCAGCAAAATACAGGAAAACAGAGTTCAAAGTTTTGGCTAGGGATGTTCACCCTATTGATCAAATTGAATTTCATAAGAAGGCAAGTGAAATTATTTACTCCACAATGAATAACAAGGTAGTGAATGTGATTGTGTAGAAACTTCAAAGCTCACTAGATAACATCACAACACAACTTAATCTAGAAAAGACATCCTCACAAGCCAAGGATAATAGAAACAAGTTACTGGAAGAATTGGTGATTGAGATTGGATATAATCCAAGTGACATCAAGCAAACAAAAAAACTAATAAAGAAGAAAAATTAGGATATTGTTGCTCTCAAGAAGAAACTAAAGTTGCCTCCTTCTAAACATCCACAGGCCAAGGAGGTCCTAGAGAGCCAAACCCAGTAGGAGGAAATGATGGATCTCATTCTCCAATTAAATTCTCAATTGAATGAAATGGAGAGTGAATTGGATAGTTTAATACAGCTAAAACAAGCCAGCCTTGAGATAGCTACTTCCACTTCTATCCCTACAGTTACTACAACAGTTCCATCAACTTTGGTAGCTTGATTCGCCCCAACAGCTCCACTAGCTACAACACTTCCAGCTGCAACAACAACTACATCAACAATAGGTTGAACAACAGGAGCAGCTCATCCATGTGATGAGGCAAGTAAACTGGTCAAATCCATGGAGGACATGTCCATTCAAACCAATGAAATAAATAAACTTAAAGAATATATTACAAGTCTAGAGGATGAGAAGAAATTGGCTCAAATTATGCATAAAAATAAAGTACATAAGTCAAACAGGTTAACTAAGAGGATAAATAACTTGGAAAAAAAATTAACATTGAAGGAGACACTTTCCCAAGCAAAAGAACAACTATGGTCCAATATCATTGACTTTGTCAATGATATTTGGCCATCTATACAAGTTATCTTTGAACAAAATGATTTAGTCAAAGAGGCTAGTGAATCAATTCAAACAGTTAAGGCAGAACTTGGAAATATGCCAAAAGAAGCCTCAAGAATAATCCAATTCCTTAACTCGAAGAATCAATATGAATTGCAAGAGTTGGACATAGCTGACAAGACTGGCACTATACTAGAGGTGAAAAAAGTACACACCAAGAGGAACTTAATGATGCAGCTGGAGGACAAATGCCAAACCATGGAGCTGGCTATAGGTAGGCTCATGGTTAAATTTGATGCTTTGAGGCAGAAAGGACTAGCAAACCCATTGGTAATAAATGACAGGTTAATGCCACATGAAGACTATAATAGGAAGATCAGAGAAGTGGTAAGGGAACCAGCCAATAGTTCATCTATGAAAGGGATGCCTACATGAAAGGTTCTGTACTAGACTTTTGAGAACCTCTTTTACCCCCAGCATGAGGTAAAACATCTTTTTGTAAATAAGCCCACCTTTGAAAAGTGCACAGAAGATGATGAATTCTATAGGAGAATGGTAAATATTAAATTACCAGACACAGAGCCTTGGGAAAAATTAAATGACTTACTATGAAAATGCAAGGTAAACAAGGCTGACAGAGCAGTGAAAGAAAAGTAACAGAGTCAAAGAGTATCAGATGAAAGATTATCAGTCAAAAGGCAAAGTAAAAGAACAATCAGCATGGAAGACAAACAACAAAGGAGAAAAAGCAGCAAAAGATTTGACAGCATAACCAAATAAATAGGGATAGCTTGTAGTAGTTACATATCTGTCTCTATCTTCTTGCATGAAGATTTTACGTTTTCCATGAATAATTCCCAAAATAGTTTGGGATATTTTGTAACTATTTTTGTATAAATACTTCATAATTCGAAGTATAGAGTGTGGATTGCTTGACATTTATATAGTTCTATTGATCTGAAACCTAAGGGTTCATTGTACCATTTTTCCAATTCAGTAGACTGGACTGAGTAATAAAGACATTGCATTACACGATTCATGTGTTGGGCAACTTCAGTGAAGTATTTTCTGTTTTTCAAATTGCCATCTTCTTAAGTTTTTTCACATACTTGCATGTTATCTAAATTGAATGAAATAACTGGAAAATTATTACAGAATTTGTTTAAGTACACTCTATCTTGAACAGTTAGTCATTTTAATGTTTTCTCCTAATATCTAGAGTAGGGAATCCTCCATTGCTCCCTAGTTTTGATTGACCCCTACCATTTCCCTCATTATCCGATTTGAGGAACCCTTAAATATTGCTTGACCCTGATTGAAAACCACTTCATCATCCGACCTTAAAGATCCGAATTTACTCAGCTACCTTGCCCTGTAAACACTATCTTTAGAACTTCATCTAGTTTTGTTTTCTTGAAACTTGACCCCATAGTCCAATGGTAAAGGACATCCCTCTATCCATCTAAGTCAGTTATTCCACCTCCAAATCAAAATCGACACCCAATCAAATGCTTAAATAACTAACCTAGAATCAATTAATTCAACAAAGTTAAATCATTAAGAGAGAGCCCTCTCTGAGCATTAGGAAGGCTAGATCCTGATCTCAAAAGTAGGTTTGTGGTTACCTGTAATATTTCTTTGTCACAGGATAACAACTCTACGGAAATTTTAGAGTGATAACATAGTGGCAACCATACTGGGGATAGTCCTCAGTTTAATAAAACTTAAAGGAAATCTTAAATCTCATATTTTGCACCTTAAGGTCGTTTTAGAGTTGTTAAAAGGTTTCACTTTAAAAAAATTAAAATTCTGGCTTCCAAAATGACACATTATACCATGGCACATCCAGATCCAAACCCTACTATAATAGTAGATGATCCTGATAAATTTTAAGAAAACCAAGAACTGTAGAAACTCAAGGAAGTAGTAGTCAGTTAATTAAAGAAAATTCACTCCCTAAAGAGTTATCAAGTTTAGAGGATATTCAATTTGATTTATCGATAACTCTTTAGCGAGTGAATTTGATTTATTGAATAAAAAAAGGTTCCTGTACATCCTGATTTAGATGAAATGATTTGGATACTTTTGACAAACTAGAAGCTTTAACCTCAGCTTTGATAGGGCATATAGACGAAACTTATCTTCAACAATCAGTTGAATTAGCTACCCTAACTACTGCTACTCCTGAAATTTCTACAGAGTCTTCAAAAAATGTAAATACAACTTCATTTGCTACCACCTCACCTATAATATCCACCACACTTCATTCCCCTAAACCACTCATACCTCAACTTCCTCTCCAACCAAGCATCTCAAGTTCTTCTTCAAGCACCACCACTTTACCTCCTAGCCAAGCTAGAACCTCATCCATGGCGAACAAATATGCACCTTTGGTCTTACCAGCTCAACTACATGCCATGCACTAAAACTACCAGAGTAAAATCTTTCTGTTTGATGCTACTGGTCAGTATACTACCCAACAACGTGTGAATAAAATAATTGATTATTTTGAGTTACATGAGATTGACGAGTCTGATGTGCAAATGAGGTTATTTTCCCAAACACTAGTAGGAGATTTCAAAAAATGGTTTTAAGGTTTACCTGCTAATCATATTGCTAATTTAATTGCTTTCCATTGATTGTTTATTGATAGATGGGAAAGAAAGAAAAACCATTTACAAATATTGTCTGAATATGAAAACATTAGAAGATCTCCTAATGAAACTGTTCAGGATTATTGTACTAGGTTCAATAGTATCTATAATGCAATACCTGCAAATATCAAACCTCCACCAAACTTAGCATTATTCTAATTTCCTGATGGTTTTGACACTGATATGTCTTACCAATTGAGAGAAAGAAACCTTGAAACATTGGAACAAATGCAAAGTAATGTTGTTAGTGTAGAAGCCAATTTATTAGCTAAGAAAGCTAGGATGGGAAATGAGAAAAGAGCTACCATTAAAGAGGAACCGTCCACTTCAAATGGTAAGATAGACAATGTAGCTAGAACTGTAGAAGGATAATGTATAGATTAGAAAATATGGAAAGAAAATCTCAGTGGAAAAATCAACAAGCACCCCCAATTAGAAAGCCCAACTTTAGGAAAAATCCTAATACTGGAAAAGCAAGAGAGGTTATACTCGATCAACAGGTTAGACAACCTTTCCAGAAGGTTATGCTGAAGGTTCACAAAACCATGAAGAAGAGGAGGACACTCAGATAAACCTATTGGGGATTAAAAATGAAGATGTTGTTTTTCTTACTCAAGAGTAATAGGAATTGTACATGTTACAACAATTACAATTAGAATATGGAAAGTCCTTTGACTACAAACAAGGCTATGAATCTATTATCTATGAAGTTGACAAACAGTGTACCCTTAGAAGCAAAAAGAATACTGAAGTTCCCACTAAGAAATCAGTCGAAACCCAAACTAAAAAAATAGCAGAAGCTCCTGTGACCAAAGTTCTATAAATTCCCCTTAGAGGAACTCAAGAGACTTCCAGCCCAAAAATTATAGACATAAATTCAACTAAAACTCAAACTTCAACTTTTGCTCAAACTATTCCAAATAAGAAAATTCAAAACAAAACTGTTGGTACACAAACTGAGTTATCAAGTGCTGATAAAGAAGATAAAAGTACACAGACCACTATTGCTAAGGAAGATCCCCTACAATCAGGCAAAACTCAATTGCCATTCAACATTAAGACTGAGATAACCAAATAAATATTAGTTCCTTTGATAGAGTTTGTGAAAAATGAATCATACAAAGCACAAATCACTGAAACAATAAACATAGGTGAAGGAGAAGATGTTGTAAACCTTAATGATGATCAACCTAAGTTATTATTTGGTGCAGAATTAAATGGAACCCATCAACAAGGGGTATCCGTCCATTCTACATTAGCTAAAATGTTCATGATAAAATGTTACATAATTCTATGCTAGATTCAGGGGCATCCCATAACCTAATGCCTAAAGCAATCATGGGAAGGTTAAACTTAGATATCACCAGACTCTACAAGGACCTATTTTCCTTTGATTCTAGTCAAGTCAAATTCCTTGGCCTAATTAAAGATTTCTGTGTAACTCTAGTCCAATGCCCAAGAAAAAGTATTGTTATGGACATAGTAGTTGTTTATATCCCACCCAAGTATGGAATGCTATTATCTTGCTCATGGGGAGCAAAATTGAAGGGATCTCTATAGCTAGACATGTCATATGCTACCATCTTTGTATTTGGTCAGAAAAGAAAGATTTACAGAGAGACCTTGATGAAATACATGGTAAGTAGTGCAGAAAAACAACATAATTTCCCTATATACTCCATACATTCTGATATGGACTCATTTATCTTGTATAATTCAGAAAATAGAAAAAATGAAATCACAGTTGTAGAAGAAAAATACAAAGCACCTGATAGTGAAAACATAACACATGAGTCTCTATGGCATTTAGATTTTGATGGCTCTGTTAAAAGATTAGGAGTAGTTGGAGGAGTTTGGATTCATAACATGGAAAATAATCATTCTGAAGGTCATTCCTTTAGATTAAACCTTAAATGCACAAACAACATGGCAGAGTATGAGGCCTTAATATTAGGACTACAAATTGTAAGAAAACTTGGAGCCAAGAGAGTTTCTATCCTACGAGACTCAGAATTGACCATAAAATAAATTAAAGGAGAGTATTCTGTGAATAATCCTAGACTTATCAGATACAGAGAAACTATTCTAGATCTAATTAAGGAGCTTCTTGAAACTGATTTTGCTACTATTCTTAGGAAACAAAACATGCAAGCTCACAGTTTGGCTATTTTTTCTAACACTTACAAATTACCTTTTCAGACCAACCACCAATACACTGTTGAAGTAAGACACAGACCTGTTATACCTAATAATCTGAAATATTGATAAATTTTTTCACAAGATTCTCAAATCTATGATTTCCTGAATGCTGAGGGAGAATTCCAAAACTGTAATATAGATACTGATTGTACAATAGATAACATGATAAATAGTGAGATAGATATGAATTCTTTAGATGTAAATAAACCCACTAAATTCACTAAAGTAGAAATAGATAACTTAGAAAAAGTAGAAATAAAAGAAATAATCAATGATGATTCTGAGATTTTAAATGTCAAAAATAACTTTTTTCCCAAGGGATTAGTCCCATTAGATGATTTGTTTGATTCAAATGATGTGGTTAGAAAACCAAAAATGGAGCCTTTAAGATGAAACATAGAAGAATGTAACATAAGAACAGAAGAAAAACCCAAGCTTATCAAATTATCCAAAGCATTACCTCGAGATGAAAAGCTGAAATACATAAGTCTGTTTAAAGAATTTCAAGATGTCTTTGCCTGGAGTTATGAAAACATAAGATATCCAGTTCTTATGCCATTAATTGAAAAAGAAGTAAAAATAATGTATGATGCACAAATCATAGCACCAATTAGATATTCTAATTGGGTCTCTAATTGAGTCACTACAAGAAAGAAAACATGAGAAATTAGACTCTATGTTGATTTCAGAAACTTGAACAAAGTATCACTAAAAGATAACTATCCTCTCCCTAAAATTTACCACATTCTCTAGAGGATAGTAAAGTCATCTAGAATTTCATTGCTTGATGGATTATCTAGATACAAACAAATCTTAGTTCAACCAGAGGATCAAGGGAAGACTGCATTTACCACTCCCTGGTGTACTTTCATGTATTTAAAGATTCCTTTTGGACTAATGAACATTGGAGAAACATTCCAAAGAGCAAAGGACATATCTTTTGCAAAAGAAATCCATGAATTTCTAGTTGTTTACCAAGGTGACATCATTGTGTTTTCCAAATCAGATAATGAACATCTAGATCCCTTAAGAACACTTTTTATTAAGTGTAGAAAATTTGGTATCTCTTTGAATCCTAGAAAGACAATCTTTGGGCTAGAAGAAGGTAAAATGTTGGGACACATAATATCAAAAGATGGAATCTGAATATATCCAACTAGAATAGAGGTAATCCTAAACATCAGTCATCCTAGGGACATTAAAGAATTGCAATCATTGTTATGTAAAATAAATTTTGTTAGAAGATTAATTTCTAACTTAGTAGAGGTAATCAGAGAGTTTGTTAGGCCCCTATAATACTAGTGATTCCCCCATTACTATTGTCACAGTATCCCTTATTTTTATTATTGTGCCCCTATTGTTCCCATATTATTATTATTATGCCCCATAGAGACCCACTATTGTTATTTTTGTGCCCTTATGTTACTACTGTTATGTTCGCTTGATTATATTGTGACCCCTTAGAATCCCATATATAGAAGGGAAGTTTAGTCATTTGTATAATCCAAGAATTGTTAATTTGTGTAATGTAAAGGAGGTTTCCCCCTCGAAGAGGCTGAATTCTAAGGTGTTGATCTATCTTTTCTAACTTTTTCTGAGTTGGTTTCATAACATTTGGTATGAGAGCTTTGGATTCTAGGGTTTCGTTGCTCCAAATAGTTCATCATGGCATTTCGCTATAACATTTTTTCTACAACGTTTCAGAAGCTACAAAAAAACCCATTTGAGTGGAAATTATTTTGAACTTTGGGTCTGAATTTCAGAGCTTTTCCCGCTATATTTGTGGAGATATGATCTGAGGAAGTTAGGGTTTTTGCACACTCTTGAATTACATTCCAAACAGGTGACCTGGGGAAAATCCTCATACCTTTTTTTTTTAGAATCAGATTGAAATTTCGTAAGAAGTTTCAGAAAGAGGAAGACCTATACTTTTTTGTGTATCAATTTCAGGTACTGAGGTAGAAACAGTGACACGTGGCATGTCATACAAGTTTGCTCTACTGAACTATTTTATAATTAGGTCACCATGGGAGATTTGGCATAACTCTTCCCTGGAGAATCCAATCTTGATCAAACTTGCAGGGTTAGAAAGAGGACTCAAAGGGCTACCACAAGACAAGATTTTAGATATTCAACATCCGCAGTTACAGAGATACAACAAATTCAATATCTAGCTCTTACAAAGTGAAAAAAATGGTGTGTAGTTTTTTTCTAATTTTTCATAAGATTTGTTTGAAAAAGAAGTTTGAAGGAATTCAAAGGGAATAGTTAAGAATTATTAGCATTAATTAATGCCCTGAAGAAATAAAATGGAAATATCTAGTAAGAAACTTGAAATCTCTAGCATGACTCATCAAGAAGAGGAAGAAATGCAACATGATAGATCAAAATTAGAAGACCAAGTACAACAAATTTTACTCTCACTAAAGGTAACTGAAGCCAAGATGAATGGCATGGAAGCTAATATGAATGGAATGCAAGTTAATATGGATGGCATGGATGCTAAGATGGATGGCATGGAAGCTAAGATGGATTACATGGATGCTAAGATGAATGGCATGGACGATAAGATGGAGGAATTTAAGATAATTTTGAATAAGTTGCTACAAGAAATGGTCACTAATGGTGAAAGGGTAGTAAAGGAAACTCATGATGAGAACAAAAGAAATGTTAATCATGATTTCATAGACTCTAATGTTGGATTGAAGACCCACCATGTTCTAAAAATTGATATGAGGAAGTCTGATGGCAAGGATCCTGAAACATGGATACTACAAAAGGAGCAATTTTTTGATCTCCATAATGTCAAAAACACACAAAAGGTACGTATTGAAACTTTATATTTGGAACTAAATCAACTTGTATGGTATCGATGGCTTTGCTCTCTTAAACAAATTGTCACTTGGGCAATCTTTAGGGAAGAAATGATAGCATAGTATGAGGATACAAAAAGCAACACCTTTTTAGCCAATTGATAAATCTCAAACAAAAGGGTTCAATGATGGAGCATATTAAGGACTTCCAAAAATTGAACATAATGATAAAATATATTCCAGAGGAGCACATGATTTATGCTTTCATAGGGATATTAAAGGATAATATCCAACATGAGGTTCGCCTTTGGGAAGCAGATTCATTGGAGAAGGCATTCAGGTTAGCAAGAAAAATGGAAAGCAAAACTATGGCAACCAGGAAGCCTACCACTCACAACTATAAAGATGGAAGTGTTGTTGCCCCTAGACTTCCACAACCTACAAGGTTGACACCACAAAAATTGGAAGAAAAAATAACAAAAGGGCTTTGTTACAGTTGTGATAGCAAATACACTAAAGGTCATAAGTGTTCTAAGAAGAAATTATTCTACATAGATTGTGAAGAGGAGGAAGAAAAGGAACAAGAAACATCAAAAGAAGAGGATATACTCCAGGAAAAAACCCTAGATAAAGAAGTAATGAATCCGACCACATCTTGTAATGCATTGGCTGGAATTACCACTCCTCAAACTATCAAGATAGAAGGACATATCAAGAAGAAAAAGGTAATAGTGTTGATTGATTCAGGAAGTACCCATAATTTTATTCATTGTAACATAGCAAAGGAATTGAATTGCTTCCTATATCCAGCACCAGAGTGTCAAGAGATGGTTGCAAGTGGAGGACCCATAAATTGGTCTAGAAAGTGCCATAATATCAAGCTATCCATGGGAGAATATTTATTGAATAGCCCAAGGCTTTCCATTCCAATGGGTGGTGTTGATGTTGTACTAGGAATCCAATGGCTACAATCCTTGGGTACAATAGCTTTTAATTTTCAAGAACTTTCCATGAAATTTTGTGTAGAAGGAAAGGAAGTTGAATTAATGGGTATTGCAGGGAAACTAAGAAAGATAATCATCTCTAATGGTATGACAAAGCTTCTAAAAAAGGAACAACGAGGTTTAATTGCACAATTATGTTCGCTAGAGGTTCCCACATCGAAATCATCTATTTCTCCAAGTCTCCAAAAAGTCTTGGACAATAATTCCAAGGTTTTTGAGACTACCAAAGGTCTCCGACCTATTCATGATCATGATCATGCTATTCATTTGATTCTAGGAAGTTTTCCTCGAAACATCAGGTCGTACAAATATCCATATGCCCAAAAGAGTGAAATTGAATGTATGATTGCAGAAATTCTAGAGGCTGGTATAATTCAACCTAGTCAAAGTTCTTTCTCTGCTCTAGTAGTATTGGTGCATAAGAAGGATGGATCATGGTGCATGTTTCCGAATTATAGGGAGATCAACAAGCTCACTATTAAAGATAAATTTCCCATTCCTGTCATTGATGAATTATTGGATGAATTGCATGGATAAATTTACTTCACCAAGGTGGATCTTCATTCAGGATATCATCAAATCAAAATGAAGACTGAAGACATTCTGGAAACAACATTTAGAACTCATGAGGGTCATTATGAATTTTTGGTCATGCCTTTTGGCCTTACCAATGCACCTTCTACATTTCAAGGTTTGATAAATTCCATTTTCAAACCCTTCCTTAGAAAATTTGTGTTAGTATTTTTTGATGATATACTAATCTACAACAAGTCTTGGAAGGATCATGTTGAACATGTTGATAGGGTGCTCTAACAATTGGAGGAGAAACAATTATATGCAAAAAGCACCCAATGTTTCTTTGGAGTACAAGAGGTGGAATATATGGGTCATATTGTATCTCATGAAGGTGTTAAGGTAGACCCTAGCAAAATTAAAGCCATTAAGGAATGGAAAATCCCCACATCCATAAAGCATCTACAAGGATTTCTTAGGTTGATAGGGTATTATCGTAATTTTGTTAAGAATTATGGGAGAATAGCAACACCTCTAACAACATTATTGAAGAAAGATGCATTTTCATGGACTCCAGAAGAAAAAAAGGCCTTCGAACATCTTAAAGAGGCAATGTGCCAAGCACTGGTCTTAGCTATGCTGGAATTCACAAAAACCTTTATTGTGGAATGCGATGCTTTAGGAAATGGAATTGATGCCATTTTAATGCAAGATGAAAGACCCATTGCTTTTGAAAGTCGTCCAATAAAGGGAAAGTATTTACATAAATATATTTATGACAAGGAAATGTTGGCAATACTACATGCACTTAAGAAATGGTGACCCTACCTAATGGGAAGACACTTCATGGTAAAAATGGATCATGATAGTCTTAAACACTTTTTAGAACAAAGATTATTGTCTGAAGAGAAACAAAAATGGGTCGCAAAGATGTTGGGTTATGACTTTGAAATCATCTACAGAAAAGGGAAGGAAAAAGTTGTGGAAGATTAACTCTCAAGAAAGGATAAGGATGTGGAAGCATTGTTATGTGCCATTTCTATTATCCAACTAGACTGGATAAATGAAGCAAGGGAGGAATGGAACAATGACAAAGAAGTGCGGGCACTCATTTGAAAGTTACAAAAAGATCCTAGTACATCTAATACATTTAGCTGGAAAAACTATTTGTTATGGTACAAAGATCGCTTATACCTATGTAATAATTCCCAACTCAAGCAAAAGATTCTTATGGAATTGCACACTTCCCCCTTAGGAGGGCACTCAAGATTAAGAAGGAATTTTTTTTCAGATGGACTTAAATCGGATATTCAAAAGTTTGTAGTGGAATGTTTGGTTTGCCAACAAAATAAAGTTGAAACAATTAAGACCCAAGGTCTATTACAACCTTTATCCATTCCAAGCCAATGTTGGGAGGAGGTTTCAATTGATTTTATCACAAGTTTACCGAAGTGTGAAGGAAAGAGTGTCATCATGGTGGTAGTTGACAAACTTACCAAGTATGCACACTTTTGTGCATTATCACATCCATTTAAAGACAGTACATTTTCTACGAAATTTATGGAAACAATTCAAAAGCTACACGGAAACCCAAATATTATTGTAAGCGACAGAGATCCTATTTTCACAAGAAATTTTTAGACAACATTATTTTCTTGTATTGGTACTTAATTAGCTCATAGATCATGTTATCATCCTTAATCTGATGGGAAAGTTGAGATAGTAAACAAATGTTTGGAAGGATATCTTCGTTGCTTTGTATATGATAAATAGACACAATGGGTCAAATGGTTGCCTCTCGCTGAATGGTGCTATAACACTTCCTTCCATACTACAGAAACAATGACCCCATTTATGGAACTTTATGGATATCATCCACCATCCATCACATCATATTTAAGAGAAAAGTTTAAGGTTCAAGCAGTGGAACATCACATCAAGCATCAACAACAAGTTCTCCAACTCTAAAATGATAACCTCAAGTTGGCGCATAATAGAATGAAACAATAGGCAGATCAACATCGTAGCGAAAGGAGTTTTGATGTAGGTGACTGTGTATTCCTACGGCTGCAACCATATAAACAAATTTCCCTCAAGAAAGCTAAGAAGGATAATAAATTATCACCGAAGTATTATGGTCCGTACAAGGTGTTGCAAAAGATTGGTACTATGGCATACAAAGTGGAGCTTCCTATAGCTTCCCAAGCACACCTAGTTTTCCATTTTTCATGTTTAAATAAGGTTATAGATGACAAGATCCCAGTTCAAACAATATTTCCAGAGCTTGACGAGGAAGGAAAAATCATATAGGAACTGGAAGTAGTCATAGAAACTAGAAATCGACAACTATGAAATCGATCAATTTCGGAGTATCTCATAAAGTGGAAGAACTTATCCGTTGAAGATTCCACATGGGAGGATGAGAATTTTATACACAAGAATCCAGAACTACTCAAGCATTGAGGACAATTCTTTTCAAAAGGAGAGGTTAATGTTAGGCCCCTATAATACTAGTGATTCCCCCATTACTATTGTCATTGTATCACTTTTTGTTATTATTGTGCCCGTATGTTATTATTGTTATGTCAGGTTGATTATATTGTGACCCCTTAGATGCCTATATATAGAAGGGAGGTTTAGTCATTTGTATCATCCAATAATTGTTCATTTCTGTAATGTAAAGGAGGTTGCCCCCTTGAATAGGCTAAATTCTAAGGCGTCGATCTATCTTTTCTATCTTTTTGTGAGTCTGTTTCCTAACAGAATTGAATAACATGTTAAAGAAAGATTCAACACTTAAGTGGACAGTAGATGCTAAACAATTTTTTGAGGCAATCAAAGAAGCCCCAACTAAAAGTCGAGTCCTCATAAGTCATGATTTCAAAAAAGATTTTATAATTTTTTCTTTTGCTTCAGAACATACTATTGTAGTAGTCTTGTTGCAAAAGAGTGATCAAGGTTATGAGTAGCCTATTGCATTTTTCAGAAGATATTTGAGAGATGCTACGCTAAAGTACAACATAATGCAAAAACAAGCACTTGCTTTAGTGAAAGCTATTAAAAATTTTAGAGTGTACATTTTATACTCACACATAATTGCATATGTTCCAAATTCAGTAGTAAAGGACATCTTAACATAGAATGGGCCTGAAGGAAAGAGAGGCAAATGTATTGCCACCATTTTCAAATATGACATTGAAATAAAGCCTACAAAACCTATCAAAGACCAAGGTTTAGCTAAAATCATGGTTGAATCAAGCTGTCAGTCCTTATATATAAATTTCATTGGTGCCCTCGATGATCAGGAAGAGATGGCGACTCCATAGATTAGTGAAGCTTTCATAGAATCACCTTGGTATGCAGATATCATATTTTTTTTACTAAATTTACAAGCTCCTCCTGGTTTATCTAGAACTAAAGGTAGATTCTTGAAAATGAAATCAACGAAATATTGTATCATAGACAATGCTTGGTTTTGGAAAGATAATGGTGGAATTTTACTAAATTGTTTATTAAAAGATGAAGATGACAAATTTATGCAAGAATTTTGTGTAGGAGACTGTGGAGGAAACCTATACTAGAAAACAACTGCTGATAAGATTTTGAGGGCATGTTTTTATTGGCCGACCCTTTTTACAGATGTCAAGAAATATGTAACCTCTTGTCACAAGTGCCAACTATTTGAAGGAAAAAAGAAACTCTTACCATTACCTCTCAAACCCATCTCCACGGAAATGCCTTTTCAACAATGGCATTTGGACTTCATTGGGGAAATTCACCCATCCTCCTCAGCTTAGTATAGATGGATTTTGATAGCCGCTGACTACTTTACTAAATGGATAGAAGCCATCCCTTCTAGATAAGCCAAATATTCTCTCATCATTTCATTCCTTGAGAACAACATCCTTTCTAGGTTTGGATGCCCACAAAATATCATTACTGATAATGCAGATGCTTTCAAATCCAAGAAAATGGTAGACTTTTGTAGCAGATATCACATTACCCTTGGCCATTCCACTGCCTATTACCCTCAAGGTAGTGGACTTGCAGAATCTTCAATCAAAAGCCTTGTTAATATCATCAAGAAACTGCTAGAAGACAACAAGAAGACCTGGAACAAAATGTTTGTTAATGCCTTATGGACAGACAGACTAACTACCAAAAACTCCATTGGTACATCTCCTTATTAGCTAGTATATGGAATGGATGTTGTTTTCCCACCTTCTTTGGGAGTACTAGTGATGAAAATGATTCAAGAGTTGCAAGTACAACCAAATGATATCCAAATGAAGATAAATCAGACAATACATTTGCAGCAAACCGGAGAAGAAATCTATGTCAAATCACAAGTAATCTAGGATAAAATCAAAAATATTTTTGACAAGAAAACTAAAGTTGATGATTTTTACATATCTGATAAAGTACTCAAATGGGATTATAGAAGAGAATAACAGGGTAAACATGGTAAATTTGACTTCCTTTGGCAAGGTCCTTATATCATTTATGGTTACAGAGGTAACAATGCATTTTTCTTAAGACAGTTAGGTGGAATAGATCTACCAAGAGGACCAATCAATGGTAGAATGTTGAAGCATTACTTGTCCACACATTAACATGAGTTCATTTATTTACTTTGCTCATTGTATATAACATTGCAAAGTTTAGATTGGATTGGATGGTAATCTTTTGAGGTTGAAGCCTGAAGAGAAGGCCCTGAGCTTTGAAAGGTGTACCATGACATGTATGAATAAAGCACATCACAGAGGAGCAGTTACAAGGAAACCACATTCAAAGTTTCAAAGGCTACTGATCTTAAAGTTCTTGACATTTCACCAGGAAATGCCATCCCCATGTGGAGCCACTGTTAGGGTCCTATAATAATAGGATTCTTAATTTTTAATTGGCTATGGTTCGTCTTGTAATATTGTAAATACTTTTGCTTTCTACAAAAAATTTTCCCATATTAAAAATAAAAAAATGTTAAGAGGGTAAGTCCTAAAAGAATAATCAAAGGACTAAAAGAAAGAAGAAGATAAAAAAAGTATAAAATATGAACCACACAAAAAGAGATAAGAATAGATCATGAAAGTGTGAAAATTCAAATCCCACTACTTTTTACTTTACTTTGCAAAATAATATTGTGTGCAGCTTGTCAAAAATGCCACAATCCATGATCGTCAAATAGTTTAAAGTTGATCCATTCAAGCTTTAAATTTCAGGTTAATAGATAGAGAATAAAGATCTAGCCAAACTATTTAATATTGGAAGATCACTTGTTCGGTAGAGAATAATAATGAGATCATCAGTTTAATCTGAGCCATTGGAAGTTATAAGGATAGAATTAGATAAT
This sequence comes from Pinus tabuliformis, assembly GCA_031772625.1. Lineage (NCBI taxonomy): Eukaryota > Viridiplantae > Streptophyta > Pinopsida > Pinales > Pinaceae > Pinus > Pinus tabuliformis. The sequence goes on along the minus strand of CM062807.1, from coordinate 623,886,605 downwards.
TTGCTTATCAAAAAAAAAGAAATGAAGGGCCAGCAAGCTCAAATGCACCCAATGAATGAACAGAAAATGTTGGGGTAAATAAAGGGTAGGTAGAAGAAGTTTTGCAAGTGCACAAGGTTTCTAAGTAAAAATCACCTTCATCATCCTTAATCCTATCTTTCATGTGTAGGAGGAATTGTCAAAGAGAAAGGAAATTCACTAAAGCTTGTTTACTAATTTCCCCTCATTATCCCTTCATTACTTTTCATCCTCTAATGTTGTTCCTTTCTTGGTTCCAAGGCACCACTCCCTCTTCATTTCCCCTTGTAAAAATCCTTTCCTTCCATTTTGACCTTTTTTCCCTTGGTTTCACACATTTCCCTAGATATTACCCTTTAAAAATCATTCCCCCTTCCCAAAATCCCTTTCCCTAGTGTGAAACCCATTCCCATCAAAAAATAATACATTCCCCCCTTATTAATTTCCCTTTTTCCTTAAAAACCATCTAAACCCCTTTATCCTAAGTTATTTCCTAAAGTCCAACTTTATGTATTTAAATTTCGCCACATTATAATTCCTCGACACCCTTTTAGCTCACCAAACCTTGGTGTAAATTTAAAACCTCCGTCGTATAACCCATGGTCCCCACCCTTTATTAACCCATTTCTTATATTAAAATCCTGTGATTACTTTTTAAATTAATTACATTTCATTGTGATTAAAACGCAACCCCACTCCCTAGCTCTGTCCGTGCAACTTCGCCGCATGATAACCCTCTGATCTCCCACCTCTAGATCCAATAGTGCATATCCATCTCACGTAGTTTCATCATCCGATAGTTAAAAGTCCAAAAGCACGTGAGATTCACAGTTTTGGTTGAGGACTATTTCACTACGTGGTGGCACCAGGTTATATCGTGTGCTCACGAAAAATACCGCCCTCCACCCAAAAGCTATGGGATATGGCATAAAACCACCTCCTCGCATAAAGAAAAACTACCCACTATTCATTTACCAAATCTCGTGCAAAAATGTAATCGTTGTTGGTTAAAAGGCCAAAAAAGCCCCCTTTCACTATTTTCCCTCATTTTTGCTGAAAGCCTCTGTTAACCAATTCTGACACCTTGAACCTCGACACAACCATTTTAACCATCTTTTGCAACAAGAAGACGCTACAAAACACCAAATTGAAGCAACAATTAGACAATTGAAGCCTCACACACCTCTACTACTACCACATAACCCTGTTTGCGCACCAAATCGTCATTTTCTAGGTATTCTTGAATGAACCAAAATGGTCCTTTAATTGAAGCTACGCACAATAAATTATCAAAAGTTTAATTAATTAAATTAATTGGAGAACCTTTCTAGACTGAACAAAACCTTATTGTGCATCCAAAAGCCCTTTTCTACAGACTGTAATTACCCTCCCCACTATTCTAGATCTTCTAACCTTTCTCCTAAAGCCACAAAAAAAGTAATTTCGTTGAATAAACCAAATTATGGCTTCCCAAAGCTCTTTGGATGTAAGACCCCTACAAACCCCTCACCTAGATATTGGCCACCTCCCATTGGCTGATAGAGATTTTCAAATTAAAGACATTGTTTCCCCTAGCCATCTACTAAAACTCCACTGCTGGAGTAAAGATAAATTCCTGAACCAGAATGATGACATTCACCTATGGGAATCAAATTTTCCCAAATACTTGTTCCCACAAGTATACCTATTCCTAGAAATCATCCACTTCTACCAAGCTTGCTATGTCCCAAGTCAAAGAGCCATAGTCTCTCCTGCCCAACAGATTTTATTCGCCATTATAGCAAAATCAATCAATCAAATGTTGCAGATCCAGCTAATCCCTAATGAGACCCCACTTTCCATTGAATCCTTGCTTGAAATCTACACAAAGCTGGACCTTCCCAAGAAAGCTCAAATCTTTCACACTTTCATCATAGAAGAGTCTAATACTCCTACAAATAGTCCTCCATATGCTGCCACCATTTTCTTTGGGAGAGCTAGACAAATTATAACCATGCTCTCTTGTATTCTAGGATACACCGTTGATGAGAATGTAGATGAGGTTATGCTTGCTTTCTGTCTAATTTTTTCGCAGACAAGCCTCTAGCTAGAGATTTTAACTTTGCTCAGTTCCCGACGGATAGAATCCATGAATAGTTTATCAGATTTCCAAATGAAAGAGTATTCAAATACTCTTCAGTTTTGTTTCACACGTTTCTATATTTTCAATCAGATAGGTTTCCAGTCAGCATCCAAAAGTTAGACACTAAGAGCCATCCAATATTTTTCATGTTCTGGACATCATTGATCCAAAGATATTCCACTCTTTTTAGTTATAAAGAGTTCATTGATTCATTTGTTCATCCAGTTGTAAACATGATAACCAGTAGCTATCAACCTAGGATCAATGATGATATTAAGAGAGTTTTATTGTTGGCTAAAAATAGTAGAGTGGGAGACTGGTATCTATACGAGGACCACACATAAGTCAAGATATATGGATGCTAGCTCGCTCCCTAAAAGCTGCCCAAATACCTCCCCATGAGGATATTTGCATTAGAGTATATCAGGCAAATCATAAACTCTGATGAGCTTAATTTTCTATCAACTAGGATGAAAACTCAGTTTAATATCAAAAACCCATTGGGCCCTTTTATTTGTAATAATAGGGAAGCTGGATAAGAGGCGGAGAAAATATTATACCAAATGAACTTCAAAAGCAGTTTCATGTGGCAGTATGACCCTAATGGAGTCATAAACAAGCTAAGGCTCAGTTTCAAGCTAATTCCTTTCATACATGAGCCTAGGCCAGACATTGAAAGATATTCCAACTACTCAGAATGGTTGGAAAATATTTTAATAGATTTGGAATAAACATTTCTAGAGGTGGAAAAGAATATTGATACTAGTTCCTTTCTATAGGTTCCAACCATATAGGAACATATGAGTATTACTCCCATTCTCCGGAATCCAGCCAATGAGGACAGAAATGTAAAATGAACCAGGGAAGAAGGTTCTAGCTCTTGAATGCATACTACAGAGGACAGGTTTGAAATCAGTTATAGAAAGAAGCCCGAGCTTAATCCTATAATTGAGAAAGAGAACACCATTGATACAGTTGAAATCATTGGTACTGACACAATGGTTGGAAAGAGTAAAGGTACAATAGTTTTAGAGGAAACTCATCAACCTTCCATCTCAAACAATCAAATAATTGAAAAATAGGATAACATTGAGGTCTCTTCATCCAGTAAACCAGTGGATAATGAGAAATATATTAAAGAGAAGTACAAAGAAATCAAGTTGAGGAATGAGGCATTAAAGATTGAAACATATGCCCAGTACTTCAAACAAAAACATGCCAATCATAATAGATTAATTTCAGCCTTTGACATTAAAATTGGTAAAATGCAAATGACCTTTATGCATCCTACAATCTAGCAAACCAGATCATCAACAGAATACAGGAAGACAGAGTTTGAAGTTTTGGCGAGGGATGTTCACCATATTGATTAAATCGAATTTCATAAGCATGGATGTGAAATTATTTACTCCACAACGACTAACAAAGCAATGACTGTGCAGAAACTTCAAAGCTCACTCGATAACATCACAACACAACTTAAGCTAGAAAAGGCATCCTCACAGGCAAAGAATAATAGAATCAAGTCACTGGAAGACTTGGTGATTGAGATTGGATATAATCGAAGTGGCACCAAGGAAGAAGAAAAAATAATAAAGAAGAAAAATGAGGATATTGCTGCTCTAAAAAGCAACTGAAGTTGCCTCCTTCTGAACATCCACAGGCCAAGGAGGTCGTAGAGAGCCAAATCCAGTAGGAGGAAATGATGGATCTCATTCTTCAATTAAATGATCAATTGAAAGAAATGGAGATTGAAATGAACAGTTTAGTTCAACTGAAACAAGCCAGCCTTGCCACAACTATTGCCACTTCTATCCCTACAATTACTACAACAGTTCCATCAACTTTGGTAGCTTCATTGGCCCCAATAGCTCCACTAGCTACAACACTTCCAGTTGCAACATCAACTACATCAACAACAGGTTCAACAATAGTAGCAACTCATCAAAGTGATGAGGAAAGTAAACTGGTCAAAGCCATGGAGGACATGTCCATTCAGACCACTAAAATAAACAAACTTAAAGAACAGATAACAATTCTAGAGGATGAGAAGAAACAAGCTCACATTATGCATAAAAATGAAGTACAAAAGTCAAATAGGTTGAATGAGAGGATAAAGAACTTGGAAAAAGAATTAGCATTGAAGTAGCCACTTTCCCAAGCAAAAGAACAATTATGGGCCAATATCATTGACTCTGTCAATGATATTTGTCCATCTATACAAGTTATGTTTGAACAAAATGATTTAGTCAAAGTGGCTATTGAAGCAATTCAAACAGTGAAGGCCGAACTTGGAAATATGCCAAAAGAAGCCTCGAGAATAATCTAATTCCTTAACTCGAAGAATAAATATGAATTGGAGGAGCTAGACGTAGTTGAATGCACTAGCACTATACTGGAGGTGAAGAATGCACTCAACAAGAGGAACTTAACGATGCAACTGGAGGAAAAATGTCAAACCATGGAGTTGGCTATAGGCAGTTTCATGGTTAAATTTGATGCTTTGAGGCAGAAAGGTCTGCCAAACCCATTGGTAATAAATGACAGGTTAATGCGACATGAAGACTATAAGAGGAAAATCAGAGAAGTGGCAAGGGAACAAACCAATAGTTCATCTATGAAAGGGATGCTTACAGGAAAGGTTCTATACCAAACTTTTGAGAACCTCTTTTATGTCTAGCATGAGGTAAAACATATTTTTGTAAATAAACCCACCTTTGCAAAGTACACAAAAGCTGATGAAGTCTACAGGAGAATGGTAAATATTAAGTTACTGGGCATAGACACTTGGGAAAAATTAAATGACTTACTATGAAAATGCAAGGTAAACAGGGATGAAAGAGTAGTGAAAGAAAAGTAGTAGATTCAAATTGTATCAGATGAAAGAGTATCAGTCAAAAGACAAAGTAAAAGAACAGCTAGTGTGGAAGACAAACAACAAAGGAGAAAAAATAGCAAAAGGTCTAACGACAGAGCCAAATAAAAAGGGACATCTTGCAACAGTTACATATCTATCTCTATCTTCTTGCATGAAGATTATTCTTTTTCCTTGAATAATTTCCAAAATAGTTTTGGATATTTTGTAACTATTTTTGTATAAACACTTCATAATTCGAAGTATTGAGTGTGGATTGCTTGACATTTCTACAGTTTTATTGTTCTAAAACCTAAGCGTTCATTGTACCATTTTTCCAAGTTAGCAGACTGGACTGAGTAATAAAGACATTTCATTACAGGATTCATGTGTAGGGCTACTTTAGTGAAGTATTTTTTGTTCATCAAATTGTTATCTTCTTATGTTTTTTCACATACTTGCATGTTATCTAAATTGAATGAAATAATTGGAAAATTATTACAAAATTTGTTTAAGTACACTCTGTCTTGAACAGTTAGTCATTTTAATGTTTTCTTCTAATATCCAGAGTAGGGAATCCTTCATTTCTCCCTAGTTTCGATTGACCCCTACCATTTCCCTCATTATCCGGTTTGAGTAACCCTTAACTGCTCCTTGACCCCGATTGAAATCCACTTCATCATCCAACCTTAAAGATTTGAATTTAATCAGCTACCTTGCCCTATGAACACTATCTTTAGAAATTGATCTAGTCTTATTTTCTTGACACTTGACCCCATAGCCCAATGGTAAAGGACATCCCTCTATCCATCTAATTCAGTGATTCCACCACCAAATCAAAATCAATACCCAATCAAAAGCTTAAATAACTAGCCTAAAATCAGTTAATTCAACAAAGTTAAATCATAAAGAGAGAGCCCTTGCTGAGCATTAGGAAGGATAGATCTTGATCTCAAAAGTAGGTTTGTGGTTACCTCTAATATTTCTTTGAAACAAGATAAAAACTCTAGGGAAATTTTAGAGTGATAGCAATATTAGTGGGATGGAGATTGCAACCTTCAGGGCCTAGGATTGTGATGAGATGTATCAGATGTCGAAGCATGTCATCACCATGGAGACACCATTCAACATACCCTGCAATGATACCAACTCCAGAGACATGTTGAAGAACTGAGTGAAGGAGTCGGCCAAATTCAGGATGACACACAACTAGGTCTATAAGACGAAGATAATGTTGAAGACATATCAATACTTGGTCATCTTTGGATGTTGAATGTATGGAAAAGAAAGCATGGAAACCTTCCCATAGAGTTGGGTGATCACGTTGAACCAATTGGCCAAAGAAGGAAAAGCATTCAACTAGTTCAACATGATGGCTCACCGCCTAAAGGAACATGTAACAAAGAGTTGACAACTGCGCAAAGGTATGCAAGAAGAACTCTACATGTCCGCTTACATCTTGGTTGCAACCTGTACCTGTCAGGAGTTCCTAGGCTTGAAGTGGGCATGGACACCGGTGGAGACTGTTGTGAACAATTATTGTAAGATGTTTTTCGAATGTAGCTTCAAAGGAGTTATCACACAACTGTCTGATCATTTTGTCACCATAGTGTACAAGATGATATTCGAACAGGATCCACCATGCATGTCAAAGGCAACAATGGAGGCACTGATAGACATAGCTGATTGGTATGCCTCACCGTTTGACACCTTCATACACATGTATGATGCGGAGAAGTCTCTACATGTTCTACCAAAGTTTCCCTTGGAAAAGCTCGTCATGCAGGAAGTCTCATATCACATCTCAACATGATTGACAGCTAGGCTGCACTGGAAGAAGAAGGCACCTTGGACCACTCTTCCATTGCAAATCAGGTTATATGAGACACAAAATTTCAAGCATGTGGATGTCGAAGTAGAGTAGATGAAGTAGTATTCGTTCGACCTCCAAAGTTATAATCTGTATGACTCGCATTGTCTTATGAAATATCATTGTGCAAGAGTAGAGTTCAACTGGATCCATAGAGCATTTCATTAGGCAGAGGAAGACCGATGGAGGTATTTCTATAGCTTCTCTATACCCAATGAACCAGTCAGACTCGTTGTGGACTAGTTAGCGAAGCAACATGAAGCAGCATCCCAAAGAGAACGAGAAGCAGCAGCAGCAGAGGCAAACATACCAAGTGCACAACAAGGGAAAGAGGAAGATTATCGACTACATGGAGGAAGAGAAAAGCTGCAAATTTTGAGCAGACCCATTTGTGTAGAAAGAATCTTTAGCAATAGAGGCAAAGAGGCAAAAATACCAAAAGAGAAACGTGCAAAGGAAGGGATAAAAATAGAGAATGGAGGAAATAGAGAAGGAGTTGCATTAGTTGAAGGAGCAACTCAGAAAGGAACAAGAGTTGTGTAGACAGGAGAAGGATGTGCAAGAGGAATGGGTACAAGAGGGGGTGAAAATTATACAAACAGATGAAATTGTGCCATTATAGGTAGTGGACTCATCATAACAGCTGGCATCAGGTAGACAAGGTGAACCATCATAGGAGAAGGACTTCGCTGAAGAGATAGAGGAAGCACTTGAATAGATCGATATAGATATAGAGCACCGAGAGTTAGAGCAAGACATTGACCTCATTCCTCACCACGAAGAGGTCAACCCACCAACTTTAGTGCATCTAGATGAGGAGCATCTCCCAAGAGATTAAGGAGACAGTAAGATCCTTGGGGATCAGCCGGAAGGAGAGATGCACAACATCTCATTCGATCAATATAAACATAGAGTTGTGAAATATCACATAGTTTCGACTCTAAATGATCATACATATCTTGTGCAGTTTGAGGAATAAGTGATTGTGCCTGACATGCACAAATGTCCAATCATTGGTGGATGCTACCAGAGCATATTCTGAAGCCACTAGCTCGAGTGTGCACTTCCTGATTATTGAGAATGAGTAAATGGATAAGGATCTTTAGACGACCAAGTAGGGAGGATAACTGGTTACAGCATCTGCCCGAGTAGAGTTGGAGAAGGCAATATTGGATGACGTATTGTCCCTTAATATAGTCATGTGGGTGTTTTATTCCAAGTTTGGTACCGTGAACAAGGTAGTCATCCATCTTAACAGTTGGCAAAAGCAATGTGCTAGAAGAGAACATATCCTATTGAATGTGCATGCTGCTATTGATTACATGAAAACATGGACAATGAGATACAAGGGAGCCCCACTTCACTTGCGTAAGATGATGAAGCCTAGAGTGGTCATGCTGAAGGCGCACATCCAGAGTCAGATCCGGAACTACGAAGAGCTCTCGCAACTCATCGCTAGTTTACAGGCTTCCTATGCACGTGTATTCAAGAGTATGGATATTGTGGTGCATGCACATGCGATCCCATCTATTGGGAAACTCACACAGGGGAAGGCAAAGGAACATGTCTGACTAGAGGTTGACTCATACATTGACGAGTTGATATGCATAACCACCAGTCGAGACTTGTCGATCAATGTAGACACCATGCACAAGTATGTTGCTGGTCCGACCACACTCAAGACAATGATGCGCATGCTATCAGATGAGTTGGACAGAGGAGCCCGATTAGTGTACCCAGATGTTATGGACGCAAGAGTCAAGTTCCACAAATATGTCACCTTAGGGCACACAGACACCATCGTGGACTACCAAGCTTGGCATTAGTACGCTACTATCGACCACCATGAGGATGTCGAAGAGTTGGTCTTCCAACAATTTTCCAAGTCATAGTGATGTCTTGCATGGCTTGATCAAGCCATTTTGTCTCACATGGGTACATTTGCATTGTAATGTAACGTCTTGTCAAGTGTAAGTTCAAGTGTCGATAGTTGGATGTAACAATCATAGAGTAGATGAAGATGCATGAAGGTAGTTGAACTAACACAAAGGGGAATGTCAAGGGTCACCCCACCCTTCGCTATAAATAGTCCCTCATAACTCATCTTAAAGGCTTTTGGTCAGCCAAGCTTCCAATGTTAGGAAATTCTGACACATAGGAAATAGTTAAGTATAACTTGGTGTAGTATAGAGTTAGGTAAAGTGTGTTTCTTTACTATGTACATTTTGTAACTTACAATCCGACGGTCATGATATGTAGTGATCTAACGGTTCATTCTGTCCTCGGTATTACCGACACTTGATCCATGTCTTAACACCCGATTGGTCCATGATCTCCATTTAAAGAGCATGGAGGGTCATTTGTAGGGTAGCCATCCATGAGAGAAGCTTATGTAAATTTTCATTCTTTTATTAATAAATTGCCTGAACTGGCCACATTGGCTCAGGTCGTGGATTGTTTCCCTCTTTGACGGTTTTAACCACATCAAAATACTGGTGTATTGATCTATGATCTGTTTGTGAGCGGTGTCCTTTGGTGTTCTGTCTGAGGAACTTACCCTGTAAATTCCTACATGGTATCAGAGCTATTTGAGGGCCGCGTCTGTTGGTGATCCAAATCTGAAGCCGGTAGAACTGCATCCGACTGTCGTTTCCTAGATCTACTATTTTTGACTACTTTCGGGCCGAGAGGACTACTCTATTGTGTTGGGAGCATCTGTTCCAGTGAGGAACCCCTTTCGTTTCACGCAAAAAGGTTTCCGGTAGCCCTAGCTACGTCATTTTTAAGATCTGGAGGTATACAATGTTTATTTGCAGTTTACAATTATTTTCTCTCTGATTATTTCGGTTTCAGTTTATTTAGCTTTTTGTTTTTTTTATTACCAGATCTATACCTTTGATTTATGCATATGTTCTTTGCCCTGCGACTCTGTGTGATCTGGGAAAATCATAAACATAAAGGAAGGATTTTTCTCATGCGTATGCTCTTTTCCACTGCGCCTTAGTGTGATCTCAGAAAATCAGAAGCATTGAGGAAAATATTTAGTTTCCGGCTAAAGCTAACTTCAAGCCATGAGGTTCATTTTTTTTTTTATGTCCGTGTTTGGTTTTTTGTTTTTTGTTTTGTAGGGAAAAAGAGCTTTCTCAAAGTAAGCACGCAACCCAAAGCTTCAGTGACTAAAAAGAACCCCCCCCCCTCTCTCTCTCTATCTCTCTCTCTCTCTCTCTTGGTCCAAAGCTAATTTATGAGAGTAGAGGTCTTCAGTTCAAGTCTCCTTTTTGTTGGGGCGGATTTTTCATTTCCACACATTCTCGCACTTCTTCGACATCTTCATCAAATTTTCTTCAAAAAGCCATAACTTCTTCATCCGGAAGCCATTTTCAGAGCCGTTTTTTTTAACTAGCCTAATTTTTCGAGATATTTCCATTGGAACACTTAGTTTTACCATCTATAGCTTTAGTTTCTATGAAAATGGAAAGTCCACGCCAAGTTATTCTTGACAGCACCAACTACTTTCAATGGTGGTCCCACATTGTGGATTTTCTTAGAAGTAAAGGTCTCTACAGAATAGCCTCAGCCCAAGAAACCAAACCAAAAGATGAAGATAAGGCAGCTAAATGGGAAAACAAGCAAGATCAAGCATGTGGGTTGATAGCGATGTCTATTTCTCCCGATCTTAGATTCCATATTGCATAACTTGATACTCCTGAGGAAGCAATGAAACAGATCACTAACGTTTTTGGAATTAAAAATGAACTTAAAGCCCATCAACTCGAAAATTAGTTGCTTACATTGGACCCCAATAATTTTTCTTGCATTGAAGATTTTTTGTCCAAGTTCAAGACCCTTAGACTTCTCTTGGAAGGTGTTAAGGTTAATAAAGAAGATAGTAGCCTTATCTATTCCATTCTTACTAAGTTGGGACCAGCCTATTTTGTGTTTGTTTCCACCTTCCATTCTACAAGAGAAGCCTTCATTTCTTAAGGACAAGCCTACAAGTCCCCTTTGATTCCTTTTGTGATTCTTTAATAAGAGAACAAGAAAAACTCTTACACCTTGGTCTTCTTAATCTTGGATACTCTTCTAAGAAAGTGTTAGCCGCCCAGCAGCAACCAAATTCAAAGAATCTTAAGAAGTTGTATCCTAAAAGGAATGGTCCTAAACCAAACAAGGGTCCTAAGCAATTTCAACCTCAAAATGAAAAATCATTTCAACAAAATGATAAGACAAATAAAAACAAAGGGAAGAAGACTGATAGAAATTGCAACTTTTGTAATCGAGATGGCCACTTAGAATCCAAATTCTTTAAGAAGATGGAACCCTTGGAAGCAGCAATGAAGAATCATAACATCCATTTGGACCACTCTTCAACTTCAACTTCATCTTCAAGAATAGCACTTTCTGCATGTGGTTGTCAAGCATCTCGGTTTGGCTATGCACTAAATGTATCTTCTTCTTCTCATTCTCATGAGTAGGTCATTGATTCTAGAGCTTCTTATCACAGGGCCAAACACGAAGCCATGTTTTCTTCTTTAAATGAGTGTAACACCAAAAATATATATGTTGGTGATGATAGATCTCTTAGTGTTGTAGGGACTGGAACTATTCATATAGACAATGGTCAATTTAATGACGTATTATGTGTTCCAACCTTATCTTGTAACCTTCTATCTGTATATCAGATAACTCACTAGGTGAAGGTAAAATCGTTGAATTTTCACCTCACGATGTTGTAATTAAGGACCTGTGAGACGCAAAACTAACTTCCACATCTTTTCGATATAATACAAATTTTAGGTAAGAAAAAAATACATATAATACAAATTTTAGGTAAGAAAAAAAATACAATGTTGTTGTTTTGTGTGTGATGATATATTTCTAAATAGAATCGAATGGGTTAATAAGAAATGGTTAAACGCTGAAAAAAATGATGACTATCATATAAGGTGTGTACTATATGGCTATTAGTACGAAACAACATCCGCCAAACAAATTATTATTTTAAGTATTAATGTACGTACTTGACTCATTTAAAATGAATTATTAGTCCACCGTTTTCTTTTCTAAAAGGTTCCATTCTTTACCGCAAATCAATTTATAATTATAATTCATCCCGGCCGTGACCATGATTCTTCACTCGATCGATTCACATGATAATAAGTACCTTTAATTGGGGACAATTTTGATTTCGATTGATTTTTATATCCACAAAATATTTGCATCATCACTGGATCCTCTCCACTCTTTTCTCAGAATGAATAGCTCGCAACCATTTGCAATTGGCTATTGGTTATTGAAGGTAACAGTTTCAGTGTTGGCAAGGCAAGGAGTAACAAATATTCGACAATCTATTTCAAGCAACTCTCTTAGCAATCTTCTTCTATACGATACCCTTGTTATTCCAACCGAAGAGAATTACTACTAAGATGTTAGCCAATGAGCTACGCATTAGATTTTCCAAGTCAGCAACTCAAGTTAAATATTTCACAGTCCACAACAGGCGGGGTTTTGAGCGGCTTAGCGGATGATGAAGTTGGTGAATTGTTGTGTGCATTGGAAAATGAAAAGAAACGATGGAGCAGAACATTCCCTTCTCGAATAACCATGGACATGAAAGTACTAGAAGTGGTGTGTACAATCCTAGTTTCCTATTACAAAGCTTACTGACTTTAAAATCGGCAGATTATCGGAGGTAACATAAATACCAGTGGGGTTTTGGTGCAATATGTGATTGTGATTATCACAAATCGCAACCCAACCTACTGGGGGTCTATTCTTACCTGCATCATCTGTTTTTCCCCAATATGTGACATGACAACTTGCTACTTGGTGCTTCCCCATTCGCTGAGACTTTTTCCATGTCATCCAATCCTGCCATGTGTTCAAGTCAAACATGAACTTTGAGTTGCTCTAACTTCTGCATATGAGCATGGATTTGAGTGTCGTTTACACTGTTGAATTCTGAATCACAAACTCTTCGACCTGAAGTCGAATTTGACAGAATTTTGACACTTTGATTTTTGAGCATAAACTTGAGCACTTAATCAAATGTGTATTTAGAAATTTCAATCTCATACATCCATCCACTTTGCTAACACCATTGAATGCTCGCATAAACCGGCTGCCACATAGCCCCTTGTTGATACATGTATTCAGTCCTCTCAAACATGTTTTTGTTACAGTTTCATGAATTAAAAACATGGCCTAATTACATGCATCATATCCATGTTGACCATTACTGGCTGACTTCCTTCGGATAAGAATTGCAGAGCAAGATAGTAAGGATAATGGCTACTTAGTCCATATTGATCACGATATTCTGGCCTATGTACTCGAAAGGGTTTATGTCCACAATCTCCGTTAAAGTCAAGACATGTGTTTAAAGTTGCTAATTATATGTTAACTATTACACCCGTTGGCTTTGTAAGAAGCACATTATGGTAATGCTTTGTTTACCTATCTATCTTAAGAAGCTGATGGCCTCTATCTTCTATTTCCATGGTGTCACGGTTGAACATCTGAATTCTTTGAAAGGTGGCTTTCATAATAAGATTTTAATTTCTGATTGGTTGGGACTAAACTTCTCATCGATCAATTGATGTATACCTTATAATTATTTTTTTACAATAATTTTTTGTTTGAAAACATTTCCAAACAACCTGACGAAGCAGTGAATACTGGCCTCTGCCGTGAAATATTTGATAGAATGGCAATGCGATGATATCCTCACAAATAAGTGCTTGATCACATCCTTTTTGAAGTAGTGGATCTTGTTTTAACTGCTCCGGGACCATTGCACAAACGCCCTGAAACCCCCTTGAAGTGGCAGGGTCTTCATTCAACTGTTCATGTAGATTGTTGGACCAAAAACAACAAACCTAAGCTGATTTCCCTCAGTGAATTGCTTGGCCAAATTAAAAATCTTTGCAAGTTTTCAAACCTGCTTAGCATCTAGTGTAAACGTTCATATACAAATTTCATTCTTCAATAGTATTTGAGATTTAAAGTGGCCTACAACGAATATAATTAGAAAAAATGGTGACGAGTATAATCGCAATCAAACAACAAAACAAAACAAAAAAGCTGTCGTTGTGGTGAAGATGTTGAATCCAAGAAATAATTTAAGTGATGCATTGTTGCTGTGCTATAAGCCGACAATCTATGCCAGCCCATTCATATCATGAATATCCATTTATGTTACTTGATTCATTTTCATGCTTTGGCACAAAATATGGGGTAGAAGTTAAATAAATGGAATGCCCACTGAGGATCATTGTAACGCCCTGCGGTTGACATCAACTGGGCGTACGCTCCACCTGCTCCACGAAAGCGACTAAGGCACAAAAAAGTACCTGGAATGACCAAGGATGAGGTGCTATGTTAATATGCATGGGTAGAATGATGTTCCACACTTATATGGCGAGTTGGGGAGCTCGTCCACAAGTCGACCAAGAAGGTGTAAGGCAGACACAAAGCGAATTGGGGGGCAGTCCCGCGCCATGGGCGGGCCGACCCAAGAAAGGCGCAAGATGTTTGATGAATGCGCACGGTTGGCGAAGTAATAGAGATTTGGCTAAGGCATGACTCCATGCGATAGAAGGAGTATAAACAATGTGATTAAGTGTGGCATTTCACCACCAAGCAGTCGCTCTTCAGTTAAGGAAAAGGGTGCAAGTAAGGAAATTAGAGCCGCAATGAGGTGTAGGCTATGCACCCGCTCGCTTGGCGGTCTACACGGGACTTGTACACAAGATCGAAGGCATGGGTGGATGGCATTCTAAGGCGCCCACCCGCCGAGGTGTAGACAAGTTTTGGGTTGTGTTGGGTGTCGGTCGTGCACGGGCGCGCCCACCCTTTCGGGAAAAGAAAACTTGTGTTGTAAATCAGTTAAGTCATGGTGAGACCACCGTGTGCTATTGCACGGGTGGGTGCCTGACTTGGGTATAAACACTGGTGGAGCCAAGCTCCTGGTCATTGTACAAAATCTCTTCATATATAATAAAATATTTGCATTGCATATGAATGTGTTCATGCTGCTGTTCTATGATGTTGTTATATTAATGGTTTCTGTACATTAATATGTTATTCATGTTTTAAATATGAATGTTAAGGTGTAGTTGGTAAAGTAATGTAACAATGGTGAATGTTAGTTACTTAGGCGGTGCCGCAACCGTCCAATTTAACGAAAAAAGAATTGGGGGCGTCATAGGTGGTATCAGAGCAGGTTCACAAGTGGTGAAGTCGTTTCTTGATGATGAACACAGAGAATAGGCATGTATGCAAGGGAAAATTATGGAGAGATCATGGATGAACAGTTTGGGTTTCATGGACTTGATGGTCCATGGCAAGACCATTCAAGCTCCGGTGGACACGGGGGCCACTCATAACTTTATGACAACACGGTTAGCAAAAGAGGTTGGAATGATGATCTTCCCATCAAATGTGGAAGTCAAGGTAGTGAACTCTAGAGATAAAGTGGTGGGTTTGGCACATGAAGTGCCTGGGTAGATAAAAAACTGGAAGGGTCAATTGGACTTCAGAGTATGGAGATGAACGACTTCGATATGATACTTGGAAAAGATTTCTTGAAGGGCAACAAGGCAATTGTTGTCCCCTTCTGTGATGAGGTGGTGTTGGTTGGACAGTCACAAACTTGGACTTTTCCCACTCATAGGCAAAGGAGGGAAGTGAGGGTGCAGCATGTTTTGGCACTGAGTTTGGAGAAGGCTATGAAGGAGTTAGATATGGAGACATATGCGGTGATGTTCAAGGATGTCGAAGGTGATGGAGTGGGGACGCCTGTTCCAGCCGAGATTTCTGAGGTACTAGCCAAATATGCAGATTTGATGCCCGATGAGCTACCAAAGAAGCTTCCACCAAGGCATGTAGTGGCCCATAGCATTGAGCTTGACCCAGGAAAGCAACCTCGGGCTAAAGCACCTTATCGATTGTCAGGACCTGAGGTGGAGGAATTGAAACGACAGTTAAAAGAGTTAGCTGATGTAGGTTTCATCAGAACTTCAAGGTCCCCTTATGGAGCTCTGGTATTGTTCCAGTGGAAGAAGGATTCAAATGAGCTACGGATGTGTTTTGATTACCGTGCACTGACAAGCAGACGGTAAGGAACAGGTATCCTTTGCCATTGGTTGTTGATTGCTTTGATAAGCTTGTGAAAGCGTGAGTGTTTTCCAAGCTGGACTTGAGGCATGCGTATTATCAGGTGTGGATAGCTGAAGGAGACAAAACGAAGACCACAATAGTAACAAGGTATGGTAGCTTCGAGTTCCTTGTTATGCCATTTGGGTTGTGTAATGCTCCTGCTACGTTTTGCACTTTGATGAATGATGTCTTACGACCATACTTGGATTCGTTCATAGTAGTGTACTTGGACAATATAGTGGTGTTCAGTGACAATGTGGAGGATCATAAGAAGCACTTGGCGATGGTGTTCAAGGCATTGAGGGCAAATCAGTTGTTCTTGAAGAAGTCTAAGTGTGTGTTCGCTCAGATCGAGATTTCATTCCTTAGGGATATTGTTGGTCAAGGGTACATACGGATGAAGCCGAGCAGAGTGAAGGCGATCGAGAACTGGGTTGAATTGAAGAATGTCCATGATATGAGGGTGTTTTTGGGCATGACCAACTGCCAATGGAAGTTTGTATAGGGGTACTCCAAGGTAACATCATCACTGACAGACCTATTGAAGAAAGACAAGAGGTGGAGTTCGATGGATAAATGTCAAAAGGCATTTGATGACTTGAAGAAGAGGATGGTTACAACACCGATACTGAACTTGCCTGACTTCGAGAGACCGTTTGAGGTACACACTGATGCTTCGGATTTTGCCATAGGAGGGGTTCTTATGCAGGATGGGCATCCGATGATGTATGAGAGTCAGAAGTTGCAGGATAGAAAACAGAGGTATCCGGTCCATGAGAAGGAGATGACTGCAATCATTCATTGTCTTCATGTGTGGAGCATTACCTGATTGGGAAGTTGTTTGTTGTCAAGATCGACAATGTTGCAACAAGTTATTTTGCATCACAACCGAAGCTTTCTACGAAGCAAGCTCATTGGCAGGACTTCTTGGTAGAGTTCGACATGACTATCGAGTATAGACCGGGAAGACACAATGCAGTAGCAGATGCCCTTAGCAGGAAGGGAAAACTTGCAGCATTGGAAGGTGAATACCGGGTAGCTAGGAGTAGGAGTCGAGTTCAGATGTCATAAGAGATGTAGAATAAGCTCAAGGAAAGTGTTGAAACTGATACTTTGGCACAGAATATAGTGAATCAGATAAACGAGGGGAAGACACGAAAGTTCTTTCTACGTGACGGGTTCTTGTTCTTTGGAAACTGACTCTATGTTCCAACATCATCTGGGCTTAGGAGGCACCTTTTGAAGGAGTGCCATGACTCGCCATGTGCTAGCCACCCAGGGATGCATCGTTCTTTGGCATTGTTGGAGAGAGGATTCTTTTGGGAGAAGATGCGAGAGGATGTAGAGGAGTATGTACACACGTGCATCATTTTTCAGTAGGATAAATCAGATACTCAGAGGCAAGGAGGACTGTTGCAGCCTTTACCGATTCCTGAGAGGCCATGGATGAGTGTCTCGATGGACTTCATCACTCAGTTGCCACAGGTTCAGGGGTATAATGGGATAATGGTCGTGGTTGATCGTTTTTCCAAGTATGTTGTCTTTGTTCCAACAAAGATACCGTGTGGAGCGAGTGGACTATGGAGTTATTCTTTAAGAACATAGTGAAGTATTGGGGGATGCCATTAAGCATCTTGTCGGATAGAGATACATGTTTTATAGGCAGATTTTGGACCACATTGTTCAAGTTAGTCGGGACAGAGTTGTTGATGAGTTCAAGTTACAATCTGTGGACAGATGGATAGACTGAGAGCATTAACGCATTGCTGGAGGACTACTTGAGACATTATGTGACAGCTAATCAGAAGAATTGGCTCAAACTCTTGGATATTGCTCAGCTTAGCTACAATATTCAAAAGAATTCTGCGACAGGGTATAGTCCATTTGAGTTGGTGAATGGGAGATGCCAGTTGCACCACATACCGTAGTGACAGGAGGGTTTTTGAGGAGTCCTCATGCAAATAAATTCATGAAGGCTTGCGATGAGACTTTGGAGTTGGCACGGTTGCACTTGCACGAAGCTGCAAGGAGAATGAAGAAATGGGCTGATCAAGGAAGACACGATGCACACTTCAGTGTGGGAGATATGGTCTTTCTCAGGATTACCGGGGAGCAATTTCAGCCAGCCAAAGGGACTGCAAGAAAACTCACACAGGAGTATGAGGGACCATTCCGAGTGAAGAAGAGAGTGGGGGAAGTTGCTTATGAGCTGGAGCTTCAGCACTATATGCACATGAAGCATCCAGTTTTTCACATGAGTCAGTTGAAGAGATGCATACTTGATGCTGATCATCCAGAGAGAGATGAACCGCCGAGAGGACCAGTTGGGATTGTGGACAAGCCAGTACTGGAGTTGGAGAATATTTTGAGCTTCAGAACTACAGGGATTGGTTGCCACATGAAGCGGGAATTTCTTGTTAGATGGAAGAATGCACCAGAGGAAGAAAGCTAGAAATCGGAGGACTCAAATTGGAGATGGAAGAAGAAGATTGAGAAGTATGACAGGAAGCTTCTGAGGTAGTTGGGATTGTCGAGGGTGACAATGATTTCGAGTGGGGGAGGATGTAACACCTTGGAATTGACATCAGCCGGGCATGCGCTCCACCTGCTCCATGAAAGTGACTAAGGCACAGATTAGTACGCGGAACAAACAAGGATGAGGTGCTATGCTAATATGCACGAGTAGAATGGCATTCCACACTTGTATGGCGAGTTTGGGAGCTTGTCCACAAGCCGACCAAGAAGGTGTAAGGCATACACAAGGCGAATTGGGGGGCGGTCCTGCGCCATGGGTGGGCCAACCCAATAAAGGCGCAAGATGTTTGATGAACGCGCGTGGTTGGCGAAGTAATAGAGAGTCGGCCAAGGCATGACTCCATGCGTATAAACAATGCGATGAAGTGTGGCATTTCACCACCAAGCAGTCGCTCTTCAGTTTAGGAAAAGGGTGCGAGTAAGGAAGTTAGAGCCGCAGTGAGGTGCAAGCTATGCGCCTGCTCGTCGGGCGGTCCACATGGGACTTGTACACAAGATCGAAGGTGCGAGTGGAGGGCGTTCTAAGGCACCCACCCGCTGAGGTGTTGACAAGTTTTGGGTTGTGTTAGGTGTGGGTCATGCACGAGCGCGCCCACCCGTTCGGGCAAAGAAAACTTGTGTTGTAAATTGGTTAAGTCGTGGTGACACCACCGTGCACTCTTGCACGGGTGGGCGCCTGACTTGGGTATAAACGTTGGTGGAGCCAAGCTCCCAGTCATTGTACAAAAACTCTTCATATATAATAAAAGATTTACATTTCATATGAATGTGCTCATGCTGCTATTCTATGATGTTGTTATATTAATGGTTTCCGCACATTAATATGTTATTCATGTTTTAAAGATGAATGTTAAGGCGTAGTTCGTAAAGTAATGTAACAATGGTGAATGTTAATTACTGCCACACCTGGCCAATTTAACGAAAAAAGAATTGGGGGGCATGACAATCATAGTCTAAAACACAAGTACTTTTAGAGTACTTTTGCCCACCTAACTCATATCAAATTTTATTTGATTGAAGATATTTTTTTGGCAAGAACTCAGGGAATTTTTATTTTTTTCCGAAATTGTAACATTTTAGTGTTTAAAATGTGTTTTTAACTTCATAGATTGAACATTTTTTTTTTTTTCTAAAATAAATAAGTATAGATTTATCTGTACTCTAGATTTACCAAGGGTCTAGCGGGATCAAATCTTTTTCACTTTATGTTAGTTTGCATATTATGATATTTGATCCCTCTCTACACTTAGTATATCTAGAGTAAAGATGAATCTATGTTAGTTTAATTCCCCCTTTAAATAGGGTACATTCTACATGAATATCATGGGTCAATACCATTGGTTATCAATACCATGGGTCAATACCATATGCCATTTTCATTTTTATTCATATTAATATTAAGGTTAATAATGTTTTTTTGCATGGTATTAATAATAATTTGGCCCATAGGCTTTACTTAAATAAAACCTCATTTTTTATTGATTTATTTATCATACGTATGGTTTATTTATATTTTTATTAATTTAGCGTACCTATTTTATAAGTATGGTTTATTTATATTTTTATTAATTTAGCGTACCTATTTTATAAATATGGTATTTGGCCCATGGTATTAAAATGGTATTTGTCCCGTATGATTCACATAAATAAAACCTCTTTTTTGAGTCTTCCTAAATATAAAGAGTTTTACGAACTAGATATAAAAAAAGTTTTAGTTATTTACCATAACTCTAATTTATTTATATTTTTATTTAGTTACCATAAGTTTGGAGTAAGTATAAAAATAGGTTTTATTTATTTATCATACCTCTAGTGTATTTATATTTTTATTTATTTAACATTATTAATTTTTTAGTGTTCATAAACTTCTTTATATTTTAAAATTATACTGTGTTTGTACATAATACTAATTAAATTGATTTCTAAATAAAACATGTTAAAGGCAGAACATTACCTCTTAAATGTTTACATTTATATTTATGTTTACTTTTACATGTTTAGGTAAGATATACCCTATACTACACTGTAAAACAAATTATGTACACTAAAATCTGTGATACCAACAAATTCTTATCCATTTCTAAATAAACAAAGTGGTCCAAAAATAAATATAATAATAGATAGACTAGGGTTTTCGGATGAGAGAGTGGAGACAAAGTGCGTTGCGCTTTATGCTCGGCAGGGCAACAGATGTGTATTGTCTGAGTCTCTAAAGACCACTAGGTGATTTGATGGAGTTACTATGACACTTCCAAACCACAACGTCGCTTGTTTTCCTCTCGCATCAAACATATCAAATAAAAATAGGATGCTTAAGAGGCATTTAATAAAGATGACCTTTGTTAAGATGGGTAATAAAAATATCTTTAGTAATTAGTATGTCTTATAAATGGGTAAATAATAGAGGTAAATAATAATGTTAAGGTTTGGGAATTTTTTATATTAATATTTTCTATAAATTGTTTAAATATAGCGTAATGGGAAACATTTAATTTAAAAATTGTTTTATTATTTTTAATAGTATTATTTTTTTAATAAATATATCACTATTTTTTAACGGATAATTGTTTTATATATCTTTTGAAAACACAATATTAAATTTAAAAATGTTAAATTTCTATAATACATATTTCTATATATCTTTTACACATTAAAATTGATATAACTTTATAATTAAAAAATAATGTTAATAATATTATGGTACTTTACATATTTCTACATATCTTTTACAAATTAAAATTCATATAATTTTATAATTAAAAAATAGTGTAATTATTTTTTTGGTTCAAAATAATGTTATGCTATTTTAGTTATTATAATATTTTAACCAATTTTAGTTAATTTGAGTGTGTGATTGTATCTAATTGTATTAAGATATTTTAGGTAAGTAGTTAGTTAGAAAATGTTAAATACTTTCATGAGTTTCATGAGTTTTTTTGTAAGTATCATATTTTGTGTGATCAATAGAAGAGCAGTAGCTAGTATTTTATGTGTGAATTCATGGTTTGTCTCTTCCACTTTTCCAACAAATTGATATCATAACCAAGTTACGCAAAGCTAAGCGAGAAAGAACAGAATAGCAGCAATCTGTGTCAGAGGAGAAATATATTTTGATATTTTTTCTCAAAGTGATTCAGCATTAACGCATTACAATTATACGCAGAATGTTATAACAGTGTTATGCTTAGGACGTATTCGGAGCTACCGTGAAGAGCGATAGCACGCATACAGGGTGAACTATTCGTTGACGTTTCCAAGGAGTTTCGGAAGTTTTCGAAGGCTTATTTTAAATTAACAAACTCACGTGGAGTTCCTTTGTCATATTCACGTGGGTACACATGTTTATTCAAAGGACAAATTCAAGCGGTCTTTTTAATAAGTAAGGTTGTTTTTAGAAGGTTATATAATGTTCTATAGGTATAAAGATTTAAAAAAAAAAATTATATATAAAAGGTAATCAAGAATTTTTCAAAATATGTTTTTTTTTTAAGATTTGTTTAACTTTTATTTTTTAAATAAAAAACATAGGGTATTAATGAAAGTGGTATTTTTTTTTTAAGTTTACAAAAGAAAAAATTTTAAGTTGTTTTTTCAAAAAAAAAATTTGGAGAAAGCCGGCTTTCTCAAATTTTCAGCCTTAGTTCCCACCGTTTATAGGGAAATATTATGATGTCTGAGCCATTAAGATGACGACCATGTTGCAGGCACATGATATTTGGGATTATGTCAAGTTTGGGTTTTCAGAACCTAAAAATGCAGTAGAAGAACAAGCTCTGAACAATACAGAGAGGGTGCAATGGAAGAAAGACAAGAAGAAGAATGTTCAAGCGTTGCAGCTTATTCAGTGGAGAGTGGACCGAGCAGTGTTTCAGAAGATTATGATCATGTCTTCAGCAAAAGTAACATGTGATTTTTTGGCAACAAACTATACAGGTATGACCAAAGTCAATATTGTTAAGTTGCAAAATATTAAGAGATATTGTGAAAGTGTGCAGATGAAGGAGACAGAGGACATCGATTCTTTCATGAATCGGGTCATTACTATCATAAATCAGTTAAAGATTTATGGTGAAGATATAAAAGATCAAACAGTGGTTGAGAAGGTCCTCTGATCTTTGTCTACCAAAATTGATGTTGTGGTAGCAGCCATAGAAAAAGCCAAGGATTTGGCATCATTGGCAGTTGATGAGTTGATGGGATCACTTCTATCACACGAGGCAAGGATAGACATAAATAAGGATTCCACTTTAGAGATCGCTTTCAAAAGTCAGGTTTCTATTTCAAGAGACAGAGGTCGAGGTAGGAGTAGATCGAGAGGCAGAGGACGAAGTTGAAGATATGGTGGTCAAAGAGATGATCGAAAAGAGAATGAACACCAAAGTGGAGGAAAATACATAAGCTTCAACAATAATTAAAGAGTTGAGAAATCGAAGGTGAGATGTTATTATTGCAATAAATTTGGTCATTATTGTCGTGATTACAGGAAGAAGACATCTGATCAAGGGAACTAGAGAGTTAATGTCACTACAGAGAGTACTAACTCCATGTTCCTAGCTTGCCATACCATGTGATGCAGGAGCATCCATCACCCTTAGAAAAAGTGAGGAATCCAAAGTGGAGGGAAGAGGAATACGTGGACCAGGGAAGCAAAACAAAGAAAAATTTGTTTTAAAACATACTGACAAAGGAACCATAAAGGATCATTGAATCTAATCGAAGACCAGAGTGGAGATATGGGGTGAAATTGGGAAGCAAGAATTTGCTAAAGGAGTTAAGCCCAGGACGAAGAGCGAGCAGCAAAATGCCTTATTTGTAATCGCCCTAGATATATATATATATATATATATATATATATATATATATATATATATATATATATATATATATATATATATATATATATAATACATATTGTGTTCTGGTCTGCGTCTTATGTCTCTTTTCAACTCTATTTGCATATGCGTGAATGGTTTAATCCCAATTGTGAATGCACGCTGATCGACCATCGACCACTATGGGATCGATGGAGATCCATTGGATAATGAGATATTGTTTATATGAGTATTTTGACATACTATGGTAGAGAACTATGTTTAAACACAGAGATTCATCAACGACGAGCAGAACTAAGTAAAGAAGGAAGTAGCACAAATGCACAGGAACCATTAGATCATATGGATCAATGGTCCAGATCGATTCACATGGAGCAAAGCCAGAACCAAATATTGCATTGGTAGAGTCCTCTTGGAACAATATCAGAACTGCCATTGAATCACAATGATAGTGATATGCGATTAAATCGCAACCGTTGCATCTAGCATCAAATCGACAGTCCAGATGAGATCGACGATCGCATATCGGGGAGGCCAAAGTCAAGGGATAGTGGATAAGCGATGGCAGATACACTAATGGCGATATCACTGATAACCAAATCGGAGATCAGAGGGATCAGAGCTCTATTGATCGGAGGTGTCGGCATCAGAAAAGCACTGCAGCGCAAAGGAAGACAAACCTGCTGATTTTATAATTGCTGATTTATGATATTTGAAATTTGGCATATATGTTGGGTGGGGTTTTCATGGCTTTTCCCATGTATTGCATGTATTTCTGATGGATGTGTGGCCAAAGGATTAAGGCTTAATTCCAACATGTGTAGGCTCCCGATAGACGTTAATAAAGACCCGTTCATAGAATGGTTGGAAGGGTCTAATGTAAGTCCATGGTTAAAGGCTTAAAGCCTTGAGAGAATGCTTCCGATAGGCTTAGTGGGCCCATAACCCACAGGCCTCAAGATTGATTAGTTAAGGAAAAGGGATTTTGATTTATCCCCAAAATCACATTTCCATCAGTTGGTATCAGAGCAGAAGAAGATTCTGCGTGCAAGATTAAAGAAGGATTCCAAAGAAAAAGAAGAAGGAGCAGGAGGTACAATTGTTTAAAACTGGAGAGTTATGGTCTTACTATCACACAGAGAATGACAACATAAGAGAAGATTGCACCAATAACCTAAGAGCAAGGAGTGCTCTTGAGAAGCTGAGAACAAATTCCAACTGTGGTTAGATAGAAGTTGTTGAGGCAGCTCCACAATTGCGATTGTGGGTAGAGTTGTCTTAGAGATAAGAATTCCAACAAAAGAAGTGTTGCGTAGAATTGTTAGTCAGTAAGAGGTTTGAAGAGAGAACCATAGAGCTTGGCAAAAGACCAAGTCCAGAGGAGAGCTTGGTGAGGTAAGTGGTAGCAGGGAGGACTTGCTATTGCAGAGGTTTGGTTGCAGTTCACAGAAGACCATGAAGGCAATTCCACTGAAGAATGCAGTGGGTAGAATTGTGAAGGACAAAGAGAAGCATATCACCAGGAGGTCATAAATTTTTGTGCCTTAAGAGTTTGATGCAGGAGCATCCAACACCCTTAGACAAAGGGAGAAATCCAAAGCAGAGTGAAGAGGAGTACGTGGGCCAGGGGAGAAAAACAAGGAAAAATCTATTCTAAAACAGATTTGAAGATGGAAGCGATAAGTCTCAAAAACTTGATCTAAATGTAATCTGCGATGTGTTGTATGCATGCATGTACTGAGAGCTTTAGGGGATTTTGTTAGAGGATAAGATTTGATCTTTTTCGTGATTTGATCCAAAAATGTGATATATATATATATATATATATATATATATATATATATATATATATATATATATATCTGTGTGTGTGTGTGTGTGTGTGTTGAACCTGTGTGTTCAAAGTAGGAGGAGAGGAGTGAGATAGATACAATGTAGCCTAGAGGAGACTTTTTTCTAAGGCTGAAACGGGTTAGCTATAATCGTCCTATATATCTATATATATATATATATATAATAGATATTGTGTTCTAGTCTGCGTATTATGTCTCTTTTCAACTTTTTTTGTATATGCGTGAATGGTTTAATCCCAATTGTGAATGCATGTTGATCGACCATCGACCACTGTAGGATCAATGGCAATCCATTAGATAATGAGATATCGTTTATATGAGTATTTTGACAAACTATGGCAGAGAACTATGTTTAAACACAGAGATTCATTAACGACGATCAGGACTAAGTAAAGAAGGAAGTAGTGCGGATGCACAGGAAAAATTAGATCATATGGATCAATGGTCCAGATCAATTCATGTGGAACAGAGCCAGAACCAAATATTGCATCAGTAGAGTCCTCTTGGAACAATATCGGAACCGCCATTGAATCACAATGATAGCGATATGCGATTAAATCACAACTATCGGATCTGGCATCAGATCGACGACCTAGATGTAATCGACAATCGCATATCAAGGAGGCCAAAGTCAAGGGATAGTGGATAAGCGGCGACTGATACGCCAATGGCGATATTTCCGATAACTAAATTAGTGATTATAGGGATCAGAGCTCTGTTGATTGGAGATGTCGGCATGAGAATAGCACTACGGCGCAGAGGAATATGGACCCGCCGATTTTATAATTTCTAATTTATGATATTTGAAGTCCTGCATATATGTGGGGCGAGGTTTTCATGGTTTTTCCCATGTATTACATGTATTTTTGATGGATGTGTGACCGAAGGATTAAGGCTTAATGCTGACATGTGTAGGCTCCCGATAGATGTTAATAAAGACCCGATAGTAGAATGGTTGAAACGGTCTAATGTATGTCCATGGTTAAAGGCTTAAAGCCTTGAGAGAATGCTTCTAATAGGCTTACTATGCCCATTTCCCATATTGATTAGTTAAGGAAAAGGGATTTTGATTTACCCCCAAAATCTCATTTCCATCACCATGCATGAACATTTTGTTAGTGTGTGGCTATTAGGCAATGGTTGCAGTAACCACATGGAAGGAAACAAGGATTTGGTTATGAATTTTGGTCAATCTATGAAAACAAAGCTAAATTTGGGGACTAACAAGACTGTGGAAGTAGATGGCAAAGGAGTGGTCAACATTTTGACCAAGAAGGGGGAGCCAAAGACAATATCATAGGTATAATATGCTCCTAGTCTCAAACATAATTTTCTAAGTGTTGGTCAATTGACATAGAAAGGATACAAATTTATCTTTCAAGGTCAAGAACGTGTTATATATGACAAGCCCCTAAGCAAATAGCTATTAGAAAATGTGCAAATGATGAGGAACAAACTCTTTCCTCTAATTTGAATTACAGTGGTCAGGTGAGTTCTTTTATAGTTGAATGTTCTCATGCTTATTAGTTATGGTACTTTCAATTTGGACACTTGCACTTCTCTGGTACAATATTGCTACAGCAGAAATAGATGGTCAGAGGATTACCTCCCATCAAAGAACCTGCTAGTACGTTTGAGTGTTGCATCTTAGGAAAGCAACATCATGAAAGTTTTCCGAAGGGAGTTGCATAGAGAGAAAAGAAACATCTTGAGCTAGTACATACAAACTTTTGTGGACCTATGAGGACACAGTTGATTGGTGGAAGTTGTTACTTCCTCACTTTCGTTGATGATTATAATAGAAAGACTTGGGTTTACATCTTGAAGTAGAAGTCTGAAACTTTTTCAAAGTTCAAAGAATTCAAAGCCTTAGTAGAAAACTAAAGTGATCGATAGATCAAGGTATTGAGGTCAGATCCTGGTTGTATTGGGTTTACAACCAAGTACACATCATAGCATAGTGGTGTAGCAGAGAGAAAGAATAAGACAATTATGAACATGGTAAGAATCATGTTGAAAGGCGGAAACTTGTCTAATGAGTATTAGGCAGAAGCAGTTGCATGTGCTATTTATGTGATCAACAGATCCTCTACAAAGGGTGTGATGAACAGAGTATCCGAACAAGCATGACCAGCTATGTCTTGCAGTGTATCTCATCTCATAGTATTTGGATGTGTAGCTTATGCACATGTGCCTAAGGAGTGAAGAGGAAAATTGGATGATAAAAGTGAAAAATGCACATTCACTAGTTATAGTGAGCAATCAAAAGCTTACAAATTATATAACCCTATCACAAAGAAGACCATAATTAGCAGAGATGTCGTGTTCAAAGAACAAGAATCATGGAATGGAACTGTAGACAAAACAGTTGATGCACAATTTCCACTAATGGAAGAAGATGATGTAGCAGAAAAGGAGAAACAAGAATCATAGGTGAAGACACCAAACAACAATGCACCAACAAGGATTCCAAGATTTTCAGAGCAACATGGATCCTCAAGCAGACCAACAGATCAAGATTCCCCTAGCAATCAATCAGGTGACAAATGAAGCAATTGTAAGAGAAAGACGAGAAGTTTGAAAGATATTTATGATGATTTGGATGTCAGTTCAAATTTTGCACTGTTTTCATTCCAACCTTATTCATTTGAAGAGACAATCAAAGATGAAAATTGGGTGCAAGCCATGGATGAAGAAATTGAAGCTATTGAGAAGAATGAAACATAAGATTTGGTTGATTTACGAAAGGAAAAAAATCTCATTGGTGTGATGTTGGTGTACTAGACAAAGTTGAATGAGAAAGGTGAAATTGATAGATTTAAATCTAGACTTCTAGCAAAAGGATTCTCGCAGCAACTGGGAATAGATTTTGGTGAAACGTTTGCTCCGATAGCCAGATTGGATATTGTAAGAGCAGTTCTAGCCACAACAGCTCAGAACAAGTGGAAACTATATCAGATGGATGTTAAATTAGCCTTATTGAATGGAATTCTAGAAGAAGAAATTTATGTGTAGTAGCCTCAAGGATATGAAGTTGAGAGTAATGAAGAGAAAGTTTACAGGTTGAAGAAAGCACTGTATGGATTGAAGCAAGCCCCTAGATCTTGGTATAGAAGAATCAACAGCTACATGATTAAGAATGGATTTTGCAGAAGCAACATTGAGCCTCCCTTATACAGAAAGGTAAATGAGCATGGACAGATTTTGATTGTTTCCTTATATGTTGATGACATGATTTTTATAGATGATTTTCAAATAGATGAATTTAAAGCAACGATGATGAAATAATTTGAGATGAGAGATCTTGGTCTCATGAAATAATCTATTTGCATAGAAGTTGAGCAATCTGAAAAAGGAATTTTTATTTGTCAAAATAAATATTCCAAATATTTGTTGAAAAGATTTAGAATGGAAAAGTGCAAAGCTATCACTACACCAATTGCAACAGGTACAAAGTTAAACAAGGATGATGAAGGATCATATGTCAATCCAACCCTATTCAAATTATTGGTTGGCAACCTCATGTATCTCACACCTACAAGACCAGATATCATGCAAGGAGTTAGTTTGTTTTCCAGATTTATGGAGACTCCAAAGGACACAAATTGGAGTACAGGAAAAAAAATTCTGAGATACATAGCAAGAAATAGAGATTGTGGCATAATGTAAGTCAGAACAAAGAAGAAGGATTTGATTGGATACATAGATAGAGATTTTGTAGGAAGTTTCGATGATAGGAAGAGCACTTCTGGTTTCGTGCTCCACCTTGGTTTAGGTGTGATTTCATGTGAATCTAAGAAGCAACCTATTATGACACTTTCGTCAGCAGAAGTAGAATATGTACTAGCAACATCAACAGCATGTCAAGTAGTGTGGTTAAGAAGAGTATTTGATGGACTCAAGAAGAAACAAAAAGGATCAACAATAATATATTGTGACAACACCTCGGCAATTGCAGTATCAAAGAATAGTGTGTTTCATCAGAAGAGCAAGCATATTGATACTAGATATAACATTATTAGAGAACTTGTGAGTAATGGAGAAGTTCACTTAAAGCCTTGTAAATCTATTGATCAATTGGCTGATATATTTACTAAGTCATTAGCACAAACTGTGTTTGAGTTTCATAGAGGAAACTTGGGTGCTGTAAACCTGGCTGAGACATAGACAAACATGCATGTTTGAGTTGTCATGAGTCATGTTTTAGTTTATTAGTCGTAATTAAGGGGGAGTGATAAAATAAGATAATTACTCCTGCATGAGGAGTTCGCTAAACATTACAGAGTTAGTTAACTAAGTGATTGAGTGCTCGAGTGTTTGAGTGTTGAGTCAAGTCGAGTTAAGTGATAGACGAATTTGAGTGTGTGATTACATGTGGCTGCATGTCAAGATATTTTAGGCAAGTAGCTAGTTGTAAAAGGTTAAATATCCTTCACGAGGTTCACTGTAAGCATCATTTTTTGTGTGATCAATAGAAGAGAAACAACTCATTTTTTATGTGTGAATTCATGCTTTGTCTCCTCCACCTTTCCAACAGTCCCTATTAATGCATGGTGGTGGATTAGAAAATTTGAATCTTCACAACATGTGGGCCATGCATGGCTCAACACAATGCACTTAGACATCATCTTTGTGATCATGAGCAGATCTCGTTGATGCTCGAGGCTCGTCTCTTCTACATGGAGTTCTACTTTGACCGTGTTAAGGCGACGATGAAAGACATGGCCGAAGCTCTAGGCCTCCAGTTTCACTCTCCCACCACCTTTACTACCACCTCCTAATCTCAGAGTCTACTTTCCACTCTCGAGCATGACACCATAATACCTAAAAGCAGTGGCGATGATCATCCTCCTAGCATAGGGAATTAGCAACAACTTAGCATGGACCTGCCTCCAACTCAAGATATTATGTCCATATTAGTAGCCCTGGTAAGCAACTCTGGCACAAGTGTGATCCTCGAGTCAATTGTTCATTGTCATTTGGAAGTCGACAATTACTGCGACCAAACACAAATTCTAGAAGAGGTTTGTGAATTGCCTGTGGAGCACCAAATTGACTCGAGCAGGTTCTCCAAGACCACTTAGCCATATATGCTTTCAGACCTTTGATGTTTTATTTACTAGGTTCTCTGTACTGTAACAACCTCAAACCATCATCTTCATTCAGCTATACAACTTGTTCTCCAACTAAAGCCAATTTTTAAAAAATTTTAAGATCTTTTTTCTCCCATCTTTTAGGCTTTTATGGTATAAATAAACATTTGGATTTTATGGCTCGAGCTCCATTATAGTGTACCCTATATAAATTTCATGTAATACAAATTCTATTACTCTATATATATATATATATATATATATATATATATATATATATATATATTACATTGAAAATAAAAATTTAAAGAATGAAATAAATATCTAATTTCATCAAGTATAGTATCTATCCATTTAAATTACACATATAATTATCCAAATTCATTTGAATTTCCACTTTTCAATTGACCATATCTCTACCCACATTACGTATTTCGAATGCTCAAGTAAAACTACTTCAAAACATAATAAGGGTAATACTAGACTTTCGCAAGAGTAATTCAAAAACATAATAATAATAACAATATTAGACTCTTATAGTGATATAAATTTTCCGAGATTTAAGAACAAGAAAATAAATGCAATTAAATGGTGAATTGCAGTAGCTTGCAAACTTAAATAGAAATATAAAGAAAGAAAGATGCAATTGTAACTAAAATACAAAGAAATAAAGAATTATTTATCCAACTGTTTGTATAAAGGATAATACCACTTTTAGTATCAACATAGTTAAAAATATTGTAAAGATTCTGATTGACTTTTTAGAGGGAAGATTTCTACAAATATGGTTGAAGAATTTTATTTTAAGTAACATGTGAACTTTCAAATCAATACATACGATTTATTGCCCCAAAAAAAAATAAAACAATGTTGATTGATGCATAGTTAGCAAGTCTCGCTTTATATGGCCAAAAAAGTCGAAAATTCCTTTGTATGGTCCAATTCCTGTAAAAATATGTTAATCTTGATACCATACGGGTTTTTCTGGTTGACAAAAAGTTTTATTATACTAGGTGTATCCCTATTGGAATTGGGTAGATTAATCCATTCCCTAATTACAAATTCTAATCTTAGGTTGAGAGTGAAATATATTGGCATATTTTTGTCATGTTATTTTAATCAATGGATCAAACTGTAAGTGGTTATTTCTTTGAATATGTAAATCAAGTGTTTAAATTTTAATTAAAATAAAATTTTACCAAATTATGATTAAGAATTTATAGTGTCTATTGTTTATCAACATGTATGTAGATTAGAGAAAATGGAATCAAAAATAAATATTATGAATATTACATTGAAACACGTTGGGTGTTATGTGTGTTACAATACTGAATGTACGCTTGTTAACATTCTCAACAATTGTGTTACATTCTAAAAAATTCCACGCCAATGACTTGTGATGGTATATGTTTAACAATCCATCCTCATCCTGCCTGGATGCCTTTAAACATCCGTTTGCCAAAGATGTCACTTTGAAATTTCACCATCACTCTCGTGCATTCCTTTGCAGGGCAAGGAAAATTTGGGCACTCGCATTTGCACGTAACGATGAAGAAGAAAATGGTTTTTCAAAGCTAATGTGACACAAATCAAGTGTTAGTAGCTTTCAAAACACCTATAAAACTTGAATCTTTGTTACAAAATGCACAATCCTAGCCATTTGGTTTTGACTACTATATTAAACTAGTTCAATGACTCAATCACAAAACAAAAATAGAGAGAGAATTTAAATCTACCCAAAAGAGCTTAGAATAGAATTGAAGTGCACTGATTCATTCATAATATGTTGTTATAGGCAAGAATTCAAGTTACAGAACAACATCCTCAGAGCTCTTGAAATTTACACACAATAACAAAATAATACCATGCAATAGTCACAACACTAGCTCCTAATCGTGTAGCAAGAAAAGGTCTCTCCAAAAATGTTCTAGCAAAAAGCTAAAAGCCCTGAGAGGCAGAAGCAAAAGCCTAAAAGAAAAAAAGTCCCTTTCCTTTCTTGGTCTTGCAATTTATCCTTATGTTGTTAACCTCTTCATATTCCAAATGAAATAAATCAATTGTCATGTTGTCAACCACTTTTTCTTCTACGACTGAGTCTATTAACTTCCTCCCAGTATGTGGAAAAACCAAATATGCAACCTCTTTCTCATTCTATGGTGCATTTAGTAGTGGTTGTCCTTAAGCAACACAGCTAGACAACTATCAGTTTGGCTTTGTCAACACTCCATGTAGCAGGAGTGCCAGCACATGATCCTAGGAGGATCAACAACTCGAAAGTAGTCAACAATTTGATAAAATGTAACTACAGGAGTAGCAACAACTATCAGTTAGGTGTATCAATATGCTAAATAAAATCAAAGTAACAACACTTATTACAAACTCAACATAAACTTCATTTTGGTTAATGAGGATTGAGTAAGGTCAAGAATTCTCCTACATCAAAGACACTTGGTAATAAAATATGATCTACCATCTCGTATTGTATTTCATTCAAAAATTAAGGGGCCTTGTAGGTGTGTTAGCTATTATTAGTTACCCATGAAACATATTTAGATTCATTGTGTTTCCATTTAACTAAATACTCTAGGTACTCCATGGGGAAAGTCTTCTTTCCAATCCTTGTGGCCAAAATTTCTTCCACCTCTTCAATTGCTTTAACCAACAAATATTCCTTCCTTTTTTGGGAATACCTATATTTCTGTTGCTTTCTCCTTCACGAAAATCATATATATTAGCCACATTTATGTCATAGAGATATCCAAGTCTCTAGGCAACATTTTTTTTTGTAATCTTGGTAAAACTCTCCGATATTCGAGTTTTGCATGTGCATTATCCACCCTGCTACGAGGGGAGGGTAGTATAATATTTGAACCCAAGATCTTTGGTTCGGTGAGATTTCATTCCATGGCCATCACCACTTGAGCTACCCTAGGCGGAAATGTCTCTGGGAAACTTTAGCTTGTAAGTGTTTTTAGATTTGTTTGAAGAATTTTTCATGGGCCTAGTTTCTTATATTTTACCTTCTTGTAATTACCCCAAAGAAATATTTCTTTCTGCAGATGCACCATTACCAATTATCCTTCAGCAAAAAGCTCTACTCTTATTTTCAAATATACTATTTCCTTATACTTGTTGGTACTTTGTTGTCCTCATTTCCTCACTTATTCATGTATCATTTGCATGTTGTCTACAAAATCACTTGCATCAACACTCTTCCTTTCCTCCAAATATGGAAATTGTATCAAGTCCACAACACCTTTCAGTGATTGTCCATAAACAAATTGAAATGGACTTGTAAAAGTTGATATGTTCACCAAATCAATGTATGCAAACACTTCTTTTTCCAACACCATATCCCACTGGTTGGGATTTGCACCACTCGAACTTCTTACCAAATTTGTAAAACCCATGTTCAGTACTTTAGTCTATCCATATGTCTGCAAATGATAGGATAAAATATGTAGCAAATTAAATCCCATTTTCTTCAAAAGCCTCCTCCAAAAGTGACCTATAAATCTTGTATTTCTATCTAAATTAATTGTTCTTGGACCCCCAATGAAGTCTCGCTACTTCCTTGAAAAATAAATCAACCACTTTAGTAGAATCACTTGTTCTCTTGCATGCTATGAAATGTGCCATCTTCGAAAACCTATCCAACATTGAATCAAACTTCCTTAGTGTCTTTGGTAGTCCCAAGACAAAGTTGATGCTCACATATTACCAAGGCCTTTATGGTATTGACAATGGAGTATATAACCCAATATTTTGACTTCTATCCTTTTCTAGTTAGAAAACTCTACAACAAAAAACAAACATTCTAACATCCTTGTTGATCTGAGGACATAAATACCTCTCCTTTACCAACATTGTGGTATTTTA
Organism: Pinus tabuliformis; assembly: GCA_031772625.1. Taxonomy (NCBI): domain Eukaryota; kingdom Viridiplantae; phylum Streptophyta; class Pinopsida; order Pinales; family Pinaceae; genus Pinus; species Pinus tabuliformis. The sequence goes on along the minus strand of CM062807.1, from coordinate 623,852,390 downwards.
CATTGCATAATGTTCACCTAAGCCTCTATTGTGTAGATCCTTCATAAGATTCAACCTCATTGACCCTTGAGGAATGCATAATTGTTGATTTTTAACTAAAAACCCTCTTGAATATGGTAATCCAAGGACATGGTTATGGTAAGGCACTGTATAAGTTGTTCAAGATTCTCCAAAATCGACATATTTTGCATACAAATCCTTCATTCTTTCCAAACTCACAACTACTGTTGACAAGTGTTGAGTAACAACACTCTCCTAATCAAAGTATTTGAAATTGTGTTTGCCTTTATAGATCAATGCTTCAAAACAAATGTATACGGTTTCAAGAGTTCAACCCATTTAGAACGTCTTGTATTAAAATTACCTTTATCATTGATATATAATATAATTCTTCATGATCATTAAATAAGAAAAATTCCTTGGGTATCAAATAATGTCTCCACTTGTTCAAGCCCCACATAATAGCAGAAAATTTATGATCATGTACATTATACTTTTTCTTAGGATCATTAAACTTCTCACTGAAGAGTGATAATGGGCTACTTTATTCACTTAAAATTGCTCCAATTATTGTACACCTTGCATCACAAGCAACTTGGAATACCTTGTCAATGTTTGCAACCACTAAAATAGACTTCTTTGTCACCTTCCTTTTCAAATCTACAAATTCCTTTCCTACTACTACTATCCATTTAAAATCCCATTTTTCATGCTCTTAGTAAGAGGTGCACAAATTTTGTTGGCCAATACATGAAAGCTCCTCACTTCAAAAGTATATTGAGGTGTTGGCCAATCCATGATACCCTTCACCTTTTTATGATCCACCTTCAAACCTTCCTTGGAAATCACAAATTCACAGTACACTAGTTCATCCTGCATGAATATACATTTTTTTAAGTTGATTAGCAAGTTGTACTCCTTCAACCACTGAAACACTTTCCTTACATGTCCCAAGTGCTCCTCTTTATTTTTGTTGAAAATGCAAATATCATCCAAGGATACTACAACAAATTTCGCCAAGAATGGTTTCAAGACAACATTCATGAGCCTCATGAATGTGCTAGGGGAAGTAACCTAGATCCATCTTAACCTCGGATCTATCATGAGTCGACAGGGATCAAATCTCTCAATGTTAAAACCTCTTTTTTTGATTGAAAAACTTGAGGAAATGTTTGCACCTTAAGATATTTGACCCCTCTCGACGCTTGATAGATTCAGGCTTAAGATGGATCTAGGTTGGTTATATAATATTATATAATATCTATATGTCTCTCTATTATTCCCTCTCTCTATCTCAACCCCCAAACATACACACTCCCTCCATCTCTCTCTCTCTCTCTCTCTCTCTCTCTCTCTCTCTCTCTCTCTTCCCTCTTGCTCTCCTCTCTCTCTCACTCTCTCTCCATATATCCCTTGTAACTCCTCTCTCTCCATATTTATGCATGTATGTCTTTATTATTTCATCCCTCTCTCCCCCTCCAACTCCATCTCTCTCCCACTCTCTCTCTCATCTCCCTCGAGTCCTCTCTCTCACTATTTCTCTCCAACATCCTTTTGTCTCTTGCCCAATAACTCTCTCCCCCTCTCTTCCCTCCAACTATTTCACTATCAACCTCCCTCTCTCCTTCTCTATCTCACATCCATATTATTCTCTCTCTATATATCTCTCTCCCACTCTCTCTCTTCCCCTTCTCTCCCTATCTTTCTCCTCTCCTCTTCTCTCTCTTCGCTCCTCTTCTCTCTCCATCTCTCCCTTGTGAGTCTCTCTCTCTCTCTCTCTCTCTCTCTCTCTCTCTCTCTCTCTCTCTCTCTCTCTCTCTCTCTCTCTCGCTCCAAATTTGTCACTCTCTACTCCCCGGCACCCCCTTCTCCTCTCTCTCTTAAATTTGATCCCATTGTATTGTGTTTAAAAAGGTATCTAAATTAAAAAGATTTAATTGGTTGTAAAATATTAAACCTCTATTTTGGATAAATCATGTCAAAGAAAATACAATAATGTAAAACTTAAGAGAATCATGCACTATATTTCCTCTATTATAGCAATTCACTTTCGTTGATCTAATTTCTTGGATCATTAGTTAAGATGGATCAATGATGGTTCTTAATAATATTATTTATATTATATAAACTTCATATCTTTATATATATAAATATTATCATTTTTAATTTTATTCAAACCTTGATTTAATTTCTATGGGAATACTTTTAGTAGGATAGAGGGATTAGATATATCCCAAAATTAATTATAACCTTTTGCCTTTTAGGTTTAAATAAAAAAAATGTTATCAAATTAAATTAAAATAAAATATGTATAAATGTTGAGAGATCTTTCATTAAAAATCACATAAAGAAACTTTAAGTGGACATGTTTTCAAACAATCTAGTGTGGTTCATCTTGAGGAAAACATGAAGAACCAGATCATGGGATTAGAAGATAGATATTTTCTAGTAGTTAGAATATAACATGTAGATTTGACTGAAAAATCATCATTAATTAATAAACAATTTTTTTAATTAAAATGAAGTAATAGATGGAAATTAGTTGTAAATAAAGAATTAAATTAATTTTATTATTATTATTATTTTAATTAGAACAAATAAGGTCAAACTTAATTATTCTAAACAATAAAACTGAAAATAGTAATAAGAAAATTAAAATAATAAAATTAAAATAATAAATAATAAATAAATAAACGAACAAAATAAAAATAAAAAAAGTCAAATTTAACTATTCTAAACAATAAAAATAAAATTAATAAGAAAATGAAAAAATAAAATATAAATCAAAATAATGAATTAACTCAATTTTATTATTTAAACCAAAAAATAAAATAATATGGTCCTCAAATTAAAAAAAATAGAGGAAGTAAATAAATTATAAATAGAGGAATACCAAAACCTCTTAATAATCCAACCACCATCTTTATTCGGAATGATAGGCCTCCTTTCAATTTCCAAGGCCTCCTTAAACTTAGGGTCAGGAAGATTATCAAATCAATCCTTGCAATGACCCTCACCTCTTCAATGCCGATGTGATGTTTTCTTTATTAATTGTTTATTAACTAATGATAATTCTAACTAATGTAAAAACTAATTGTTATATTCTAACTGTTAGAAAACATCTCTCTTCATCTATTTAATCTAATTCCATGACCTGGTTCTTCATCTTATCCTAAAGATGAACTATAATAGAAGGTTCAAAATGCCTGGACTTAAAGTATCTTGTCATATTGTTATAAAATATTTTGATTGTGAAATAAGTTTTGGTTTTTGGGCATGTGGTATTGATAAACCATGGTATTAGCCCATGGTATTGTAACAAAGCCTATTCACAAGTTCATAATATATCTTGTCATATTGTTATAAAATATTTTGATTGTGAAATAAGTTTTGGTTTTTGGGCATGTGGTATTGATAAACCATGGTATTAGCCCATGGTATTGTAACAAAGCTATTCACAAGTTCATAATATTAATGGAAAGCTTGGGTCAATATCTATGGTGAGGAATCTTATCATATTGTTATAAATATTTTGATTGTGAAATAACTTATCTTTTTAGGCATGTGGTATTGATAAACCATAATATTGACCCATGCTATTGTAAAAAAGCCTATTCATGAGTTAATAACAAAATAAAATACAAAAAAATAGAATTTTATTATTTTTATTTAATTTTTTATTTTCTGTATTCAAGCTTATGTGACCCATAATGAATTAAGCAAAGTCTTTTGGTAGAAATCACATAAGAGAATTTTTCTCCTTACGCATTTTGAACTAACAAGTGTGGTTCATCATCAGGACTAGATGAAGAGGAAGAGAGAAATGTAGAGACATGATTTCAAGTAACAACTATAATATTTTATTATTAATTGAGCCAACATTTAAATGTTTACACCCATGCCGATACTCATGTTTATATTAATTTTAATTTTTTATTTATTTCTTTTAACCTTTCATTCATTAGTTTAGACTTTTTATTAATCTAGCCAACATTTAAATGTTTACAATCATCTCCTATATCATTTTTAACTTTTAATTAATTTTTCAATGAGTCGATATATAGTTTACACACTTGCATTACACCTACACATCTCCCCTATATTGGGTTGTAGAGCACCTCTCTGCACAATTAGTGACTCCAAATGGCATAACCAACCATTTAAACAATGCATCCTTCTTATTTAAAGCAGTCTTCCACTTATCACCTTCCCTAATCCAAACTTTATGGTAACCACTCTTCATGTCTATCTTTGTGAAATATGCAACCCCACTCAAATAATATAGAATATGCTCCATCCTTCGCAAGTGAAAGTTATACTTGATGGTTATCCTATTAATAGCTTGAGAATGTGTGCACATTCTCCACTCACGTATCTTGTCTGGAGTCAATGCGTCTGGCATGACACATGGACTAAAACTTTGTCTTATGAGTCCTTCATCAAGAAAATCATGTAATTTCTTATTTACTTATTCATTCTCTACTAGAGTCATTCTGTAAGGTGCCTTGTTTGGTAAGCTTGATTGTGGAATCAAGTAATTTTTATGAAAAATACTTCTCATGGGAGGTAGTATTTTTAGCAATTCATCAACAACAATCTCCTCAAGTTCATCTAACAAGGATTTAATTTTTGCAAGTATGGTTTCTAATTCAACCACCTCTTGCACAACCTTTGGAATCACTACAAAGGATAATTTCTCCTTTCTTTCTTCTTGTACAAAATCCTTCGATGAAAACACCATGATCTTTCTCTCATTCATGTAGGTACTTCCATAGATTCCTATTGTTACAATTGTATCTTCCAATATTGAGGTGAGTTTTCACCATTGATAATCCTTCATGAAGTCATATGTATTTTGTCAACTGTCTTGGTGAAATTTCCTATCAAACAACCATGTTCTTCCCAGAAGTATCAAGCGGGCATCCATGTCAACAATGTCACACAATATTGGCTCCTGAAGATTTCTGATTTTAAAATTCAACAAGGATTTCTCAGTCACAGCCACATGATTCATTTTTGTAACCATGAGACATTGTAAGGCTCTGGATGGACCAAAGTCTTCAATTTTAGCTTTCCCATGGCTTCAATGGACACCAATTTTTCTATACTTCCTCTGTCTATGACCAAGTTACAATATTTTCCTTGGAACTTACATCTAGTTTTGAAAATTTTCCTTATTTGTTCTCGTTCTTCCACTACCTTCTTCTCAGGCTTAAGAAACACTTTGTTAATTATCAAATTTTCTCCCTCTTCTTTTTGAAGCACAATCACATTTTCTCTAGCAACATAAGGTTCATTGACTTGTGTAACTTGTGTTCTAGATTCACCTCTTCTCCCTGACATTTGTGCTTCTAGGGAATCATTTTTCTTATCTCCTTCAAATCCACAATGATAATAAGTAATTGCCTACTATCATTTTCCTATTTTGAGACTTCCTCTACCTCTTCCAACACTATTTGAACCTCTACCGACCTCACTACTTTTCGATTCTTCTTCATTTTTACTGCCTCTAGAAATCCCTATCTTACCTCTGCCTCTAAAACCTCTTCATATGCCTTTCTATTATGTTTTCCAATTCAAATTTTCCTCTACCTTCCAGGAAATGTTATAGGCTTCATAGAATTCGTGGAAATAATTTGTACTCATTTCACCTCGAATAATGTATTTTATACTGTTCAGATAACTTGCAACTCTTTGGAATTATAGTTCTTTTATACCTAATCAAGGTGACAATCTAAAAAAATCTTCGGTGTACTCGTGAACTTAGGTTAATTTTGGACTTGTCTATAATTCTTTTTATGGTAATCAATAAGAAGAAATTTATCCTTCATATTTGTGGCCATCTTATACCAAGTCTAGATATTTTATAGCCGATTATTTACTTAGTCCTTTTGTAGCATATCCCTCAATAGTGTAGCATGGCCATTCAACTATGTCATGGAAAATTTCACCCTATTGACATCCTGAACATTTTCATACTCAAAGTACCTTATTAGTTCTCCAATCCAATCGATGAGCACATTCATTTTCATGTTTCCACCATAACAAGAAATTTCAACTCTTGCACTACCTCTATTGCTCAAGTATGAAATCATCCTCGTTATTGGCTCTCTCTCTTTAGCCTGTCATTATTCATATATTTCTTCCTCAGGTTTTGAATCTACCTCTAAATCTTCATTTATTCTATGATCCAACTCTTTTATTCTTTGTCTTAACTCTTCTAGATCTAGATTTCCTACACCTCCTCATCCCTCTCCTCTTATGCTTAATAACATCCTTACAAGTTTTAATTGTCTCACGAGCATCCACATACCTCAACCTAGGTTCTATGACCCAAATCGTACTGTAACAATCTTGTTGTGAAACCATTAAACAAGATCATTAAGTACCCTATTACACGTAACAAATCCAATGGAAAAATCCCATAATGAAACCTGCTCTGATACAACTTGACAAAATCTAGGTGTTTGTAGCTTTCAAAACACTTACAAAAGTTGAACCTTTGCTACAAAGCATAAGTCCTTGACCATTTTGTTTGACTAATATATTAATCTAGTTCAATAACTAAATCATAAAGAAGAAACTCAAAGATAATTTAAACCTACCCATAAGAACGTATAATATAACTGAAATGCATTAATTCATTTATAATGTGTTATTACAGGGAATAATTCAAGTTACAGAATAATTTCCTTAGAGCACTTGAAATTTACATGCGATACCACAAGAATACCATACAATAGTCACAACACTCACTCGCAATCATGTAATAGGAAAAGGTCTCTCCAAGCACATTGTAGCCAAAATCCAAAAGCCCCGACAGGAAAAAGAAAAACCATGAAAGTAGAAAAGTCCCTTTCCTTGTTTCCACAATTGATCATTATGTTGTTATCCTCCTCATATTCCAACTAAAATAAATCATTTCTGATTTTTCCAACCTCTTTGTGTTCTAAAAATGAGTCGATTGACTTCCTCTTAGTATGCTGACAAACCAAATTTGTAACCTCTATCTCATTCTCACAGTGTGTCTAATAGTTCATCTCTTGTAGTAGCACAATTAAAGAACTGACTGTTTGGCTTTGTCAACACTCCATGAAATACGAGTATTAGCATGAAATCCTAGGAGTACCAACAACCCAAAAACAATTGTCACTTTGACAAAATGTAGCTATAGGATTAGTAACAACTATCATCTTGGTGTATTAGAAACTAACATAGTAGGTTTATCAACAACTTAAAACACATGGGAGTAAAAAAACTTATTATGAACTGAACATAAAATTGGTTTTTATTGTTGAGGATTTCCAGAGCCAAAGGATGCTCCTGCATCATAATGCCACAAAATTGGTTACCATTTTTGTAGACTGTACTAGATATTGCATTGGATTAAGGGTTTACATATCTTTTCTCTGTAGAGTGATATTGACATAGGTATTCTATAGTGTTGGTTAGTTGCATCTGTATACATTCTACCAATGCCAAATTCACGCTTCTACCTACAAACCTTGTGGTGCCATAAGAGATCTTCCATAAGTTGTGAGTGCAATATTTTCCATGGGTTTTGATGTCTCTGACAATAAAGAATCTATTGTAAAATTTTAGGCATTTAATAATTGTCATCACACCTAAAATCCTTGCCACATATCTCACATAAATGTGCATGCTCTACCAAAATATCAACCTTCTTTATCTTTGTGATTTTCTAAAACCTATCACCATTGGTAGCTTCTTCTTCTTCTCCCTAATTATAATTAGTATGTATAGGTTGCTACCTAATTGCATTGAATGTTAAATGATGCAACTGACAAATTTCTTAAAAGATGAATATGTGTAAAACATAATATTGTAAGGAAAACCTAATAATAAAATACATAATATTTTTCATGGTACACTGTGAGGGAAAGCATGTATGCCTTCAGATATATATGTTTCAAAATAGTTTATATGTGTTGACAATATTTTATCTCACAATTGCATTTTGAAATTTTAAATATCTACATTTTGCTTCAATGGCATCAAATGCTATTAACATTCTACTTGTTTTGTTATGTTCATGTAAGGTGTAGATTGTAGGAAAAAATAGGCCACTTAGTAGCGTTGAAATGGAAATTACTGATCGAATTAAAAATAAAAAAATATGGTGAAAAAACATAAACTATGGTTGAGGTATAATATACGTTCTCATACCTTATCTAATGAAGAATATTTGTAAGAGAATGAATTAGAGTGCACTTAATTTGAAAATTTTGGCACAATGCTTCTTGGGTTTACTATCTTAATAAAGTCGGTATATTTAAATCTTAACAAAAGTCATTACTTTGCAACTCCAAAGATTTCATATTTCAGAAGTGAAATGTTGTGCAATCTTGATGGGAAGGTTTTGATAAATATATTCTTTTATAATCACAACAGGAATACGAATAAAATATAATAATTCATTATTCAATTGATCTCAATTAAAATAATTTTGAATTTGGCCAATTTATCATAATTATGTATAATATTAAATATAATTTATCATAATTTTAAATATATGATCTACGCATAGCATTATCATTTGTTTCTAGGCCTGGAGTATGCCCTAAAACTACTTTTTCTTGGTTAAGAGCCCGTCTTCCTAGGATGTAAAGAAATAGGTTAACGACCAAAGATCTAGAGGCATATGGCAGGAATGAAAGCCTGCCCTCTTACAGACCACCAATGTGTTATTTTAGTTGGTGTTGTTTTCCTTGCATAACGGTGATGAGTCATCCAGCATTCATAGTTAGTAGCTAGAGATGGTTGTCCTCACTACTGGTTTGAAAACTGAGTTATGATAGCTTTTCGCACCTGTAAAAAAAAACTATGTTATGTTTTACAGTTTTATAACTTTAAGTTTTTATAGATTTAGTTTTTTAGATTTTTGTAATATTAAGTTTTTATAATTTTAACTTTTACATTAAATACAATTTATCATAATTTTAAATATATAATCGACACATATCATTAACCCTTGTTTACAGTTTTATATCTTTAACTTTAGTTTTTTGTAAGTTTATTTTTTGACATTTTTATAATATTAATTTTTTATAATTTTAACTTTTATATAGCCAACTACAATGTCAAGCAACGTTTTCCTCAAATAGTTTTTAGGGGAGTTTGTTTGTCTTGCATTCTTTTCACTCAATTTAGATTTCATAGTTCCATATCAATGTTCCTATAATGGCCACGATTTTAATTGGAATTTTTACGAATCATATTTACAACCAAAAGTTTTTTTTGGTGTTACAGTACAAACAAAAACACACACACACACACACACACACACACACACACACATATATATATATATCGAGAATGGAATTGTAGCACTTTTGATTTCTTTTCAAAGTTGTCATTTTAGATGCCCACTTCAGTAAGATATATTTCCTTACACACATTTTCCAATATAAGGATAAATCTCTTTCTCTCTAAAGATACATTCAATTCCATTTGTTCATCTCTGTAGTAGCAGTTTCCTTGCCTCCATAGTGGAAGCACGCAAAAAATCAATATGATAGGTTGGAGATTCTTCATATTGTAATGTTATTTGTACTTTCTCTTTACATACCCTATTTGATTGGTATTGCAAATTGGTGGACTCCTCAAAAGAATCCTCATGTTCACCCCAGAAGGAATACGTAAAGTATTTACATCATAGGTTGATGTTGAGTCTGGGATAACTTGAGATGAGATGAAATTGTGTTATCTTTCGAAGAAATGGTTGGCATCGTTTAATATCTTGCACCCACTTAGATAAATAAGTTTTAGGTGTTGCCATATATCATGGAGGGTTTTATGGTGTTCGTACTATTTCTTCTGATAGTTTCCATGAGTGATTTGTGTATCTTCATTTATTTCTGATTGACATAGTTTTATTTGGGTTTGGCTCGCCTGGGTATGTCTTTGCGGCGTGGTTCTAAAATTGTTTCCACCATTATTTTTCACTGGGTTGGAGGTATAAGAGCTCTGGGCTTCAATGTCCCTGGGGTGGTAGTTCTCCACATCAGTGTTTTCTCCTGTGAGTCTACTTGATTTTTCAAGGTTTTTTAAAAATTTCCGACACATGTCTTGATCATTCAATGTCAGATCTCTTTCTTAGATTTTACTTCTAGGTGTTTTTGACTGCTTATGCCTTAGGTGTGGTAGATTAGTGGTTTTAAGTTGGGTTCCTTCTGGATTTTATGTACCATTAATTCTGTTAAGCACATTTCCCTCCCTTATAATGGTGGTTCAAATTAATATATTCTTTCGGTAGAGGTTGATTAGGATTTGTGATCTAACAAATCCCTCATGGAAGGTGTATTTTGATTTCCATTTATTGCATTCATCATTCTATACTCTCTCCTTTTTTGGGAAGTGGTGGACTTTGTCTTAAGGATTTTGTTTCGGTGGGAATTTCATGTAATTTTTTTAGATAAGAGAAATTTATGTGGGTGGTTGGTATGATTGTTTCAGACTGTCATTTTATATTCCTTCCTTTTATGAGCCCTTTGTGACATTAACACTTTTTCTATTGGCCCTAATTACTACTCTTGTGTTGAATCCTTCTTTACTCCCTTTCTCGGCCCTCTTATTTGTCTATTTCCTCCCACCAGCCATATTTTCTGAGTCGGTCGATCCCCGTTTCCATTTTTCCGTATGGTGCGCCTGGCCTTTCCATCATTCAAGCATGGACTTAGATGATTTGGTTTCATCCTTGGATCTTGACGTGTCCTCCCATGAGGCTTTGGTAAAGGACACCTTGGATGCTTAATGTTATCTCCTCCATAACATACATCTCATTGTTCCATAGGTGGATCTGATTGATTCAACCTCTCAATTGTGTATTCCATGTCATCCTGGTGTTTCACATGCACGTCCTCGAGATTCTCATACTTCATATTACGATAGTCTACATTTGTATGAGAAGCCAACACATCATAGAGCTATCAATATTTCTCCTAAGACCAAATTGTTGATTTTCAACTATGATGTTGTGTGGGATAGAGTCTCCAGTTTATAGAAGCGGATGCTGGTTGGTAGATGGTATGTTGCAGATCTCTCTAACATGGATATGCAGGAGTGGATGTGGAGGAAATGGCAGTCGATTTTGGGATACCTGCATAAATATTGTAGACTTATGAACGGTTAGTTTAGTTTCCACTTTCTACACTAGGAAGACTTGGAGAGGATTAAAAACATTCAATGGGTCAGGGAGTGAAGCATCTTACATCTGCACAATTGGTATGTTGGATTCAACCCAATTTATGACTCACTTAAGAACAAATATATTTGGCTTAAGCTCTCCATTTTACCCTTGGAATATTCAATGTGCAGAGTTTTGGCTTAGTTAGGTAATGCTATCAATCGGTTAAACTATGTTGATCCGAAGTGCCTTGGGGCCAGAGATAAACGTTTGTGTGGATTTTGGTGGAATTGGGTTCCTTTGGTGGCCTTCCAAGTTAGATAGATTTGGTATGGGGATAGATAGTTCATAAAAAATGATTCGACCACTAGATCATTCATCTTTGTTGCCTCACTTTTCATTCCAATGGCTGCCTCTGAAAAATTATCCTCGAATACACTCTCATGGCAAGGCATCTCAGCATCAGGGTGGATTGAGTCATGGACACTTGCCTAAGAATTCTAGTGCTACTTTTCCAACAATAGGTATTGAGACCTCCTCCGATAAATCTCCTTTAATTTTCAATATTCCCTCTTCTTCTCCTTCCACCTCTCACTAGTACAAAATGGCTAATTAGTTACTAAAAAACTGACTAAAATTTGCATATAAAAGACCATTTGTCTATCAGTGACCAATAGTGGATAATTTACAGTATCTTATAATGCGACCAACTTTTAGCTATATTTAGCTTGCTCTTTAATTGGTTGTCTCAATTTTATCATCTAGTAGTATATTTACTCATAAATTTGTTCGTTAATTTAGTCATTAATTGTCACAATTAATGACCAAATACACAAAAAAATATACCACTACATGATGATCGAAGAAGACCAAATAATCACCAATGAAGTATCACCAAAATGTTGGTCGCGTTATAAGATACTATAAATTAGCTACTAATAATCATATATATGCAAATTTTAGTCGTCATTTGAAACCAATTAATGACCAAAGAAATATGAATAAATTTTGGTAGCGTTATAAGATATTGTAAATTAGCTACTAATAGTCATATCTACTCAAAATTTAGTCATCATTTGTAATCACAAATTTATCATTTACAATAGTCATTCATATTTTTTTTGGTAGTTTCATGTTCATTATATAAACAATCAATTTAGTAGTTTATATTCACTTCATTTACATTCATTAATAATTATTATAAATGACTAATTTAGCAATAGTATATTCATTTTTGTATGTTCATGAATCAATATAAAATACCACTTTAGTAGTTTTAGATTGGTTTTGTGTTCATTATTAATCCACATAAATTAATTATTATGATTTTGCAACTAAATTAAAAGAATGTCATACAATGTGCATGTTCATTTAATAGGAAAAACTAAGGTCAGATATGTTAATTACAATACTAAATAATATCAAATACAACTATAAATCATTTCAAAAACATAAATTATATTATATGAGAAGTAAAATATTACAATGAGTTTGTAATTTAATATTCGTTGGACTGCAATTTACACATGAAATATTGTTTCATCACTTCAAAACATTATCATTCATGTGTTTCCAAGACATTGTAGGTGAATTCACTAACTCTAAAGACTTGGCCATCAATATGCACTTGTGTCTCATGCAGGATATTAGCTTCAAGGGTATCACTAGAACGATTGTATTCTCTCTGTCTTTTTACAGTTGTCACTCTAGTGTTATTGTTATCCTCTTTCTTTAATTCCTACTTCTTACCATCAATGTTGAGTTTCTCTTCTACAAATGAAAGAAGATACAATGTAAAGTATAAAACACGAGTGATGATGAAAACTGGAATATAAACTAAAATAGAATATAAAGTATTTATACAACATATACCTCAACATTAGCAATGTCAATGCCATATTTCCCTAGAAAAGCAAGAAACTCAAACATGTTATCTTCAGTTGGGTGATAGTGGCCACTATGTGGCCAGATGACCCACATAAACAAATAAAATAAAATGTCACCATAGGAAAAAACACCTAAGGAACTTAATATTCAACATTCACAAAAAGTGAAGGCACAATCATGCCAACTAAGTTACATGCTAAAAAACACAAGTTGTATATAACTTGTTAAAATCAAAATAACGTCAAACGATAAAACTATCCACCAAATAATAAAACACAATTGCATGCAAATATTTGGAATAGGAGAATAATAAATAACCCGTCGATTAATAATAATCTTTCATACAATCCAAATAGACTTCAAGGAATAAGGTTACCTTGATATTAAAGTGAAATTTCCTTCAAACAAAACGAAACAAGCCACCTATTGGAAAGCCTTCCCTATGTTCCAAAAAGTAGGGATAGTGAAGGTTAAGTTAAATAACTGCAAGTTCTAGAACACTAAAAAAATAGCATATGGACCAAAAGCACCAATATGTACATCATCTATTAAATAATTTAGTGAGATTCTTGGGTCGTATTCAATATAAATGACAATGAATTACTGAAAAATATTTGGGCAATCATCATTTAGAAAAATATTCTAGCCTATTTAAATTCAATTGACTTCTAAGGAATTATTCATTTCAATCGGTACTTTCACTACCATCCAAGATTTATACATTCAAAGTTGTTTTCTTGCAAATAGGGCACACCGTTTTAAGTCATACCCATTTTATAATGCAATCCAAATGGTGAATATGGTCACAATCTAGAATACATAGTTCTTCATTGTCCTTGTATTCCTCTTCCAAAATCAAGGTAATTACTTATGATAGATTGAACTCAAAATACAAATATATATTTCCTTCGTAGAACATCTAAATTGTAATTAAAAAGAACTTGCCAGTCCTTTCAAGTAATGTTCCTAACTATGAAGCATTATAACTGCAGGCTGAGAAAATATTATATACCTAACATCTACAAAGTTCATCCTCTAGTTTCTTTTTGGAGATTTCATTTGCACTGAACCCTATGCTAGAGTAATATGCACTTTTATTCAAACACTTGAAAATTTCCTCTTCACTTAACCTTGTACTCACATACCTATTCGTTCCTCCAAATCTGACAATTCTTGTCATCATGGATAAAATGTTTTTGCTAGCTTGGTATTTAGAACACAAAAGGAAATTAAAATATGGAAACTAAACCATATTATTGCAAGGCAAGCTAATACTACTAATATGAAATGGTCTCACCTCGTAAGTCATGTTATCCACATGTAACTTCATATATTTATGTTGATCAGGTGCATTGGCAACAACGTAAAATATTGATTGATCTAAAATCAATATATCTTGTAATTAAGAATGGTAAAGATTGCAAGAACATGAGTATAATGTTTTCAGTAGATAAAACAATATGTATACTACCTACAAAAAATAAGAAATATAGATATTGAAAAAAGGCAACTAAGATATGAAAAATATTGAGATAGTAATTTCTACAAATTTGCAAAACCTTAAAATACAAATACGAAAACTAGTCCTCAATGCCCAAAGAGTCCAACAAGTAAATTAAAGAATTATCCAAAAGTGTTTTAAATGTAATTACAAAGACTCTCACAACATAAAATCTTGGAGGAATATGGAATAGATGTGAGAGGCATGTATATAAAGTGCCTTAATTTAATTGGCATTCCTCCCTTTTACACCACATATAAAATCAGTATAACCAAATGACTAGAGAAATTTTTTTCTTTCATTTTCCATTGTTTGATTTTTAACAAGCCTTCACATGCAACTTGAACATAGAAAATTTAAAAATACATGGACAAAAACTAAAGAATATTTTTTATAGGTTCCCCTACCAACATTTACATGTCTCATAACACCCAATGTGCCCTTTATAATAGAACATGTACATTGTGAGACAATGCCATATTAAAATGTTGAACACCCCTATATTATAAGGCTTTAACAAAATCATGCATCTAGTATATCATGCTTTCCAAATCCTGGTGGGAATAATCCTCCCTTTAGTGGGGTTTCTTTGGTGTGGCTATTAAATATATTGAACATTGTCAATTTAGCCTTTAGTTAGATTATTAAATGGCCCTGTGAAGTACCAACAAAACCTAACCTATTCTTCGCTTATGTGTGTCAAGGAGGGTGGGGATTATTTCTAGCTTTGCCATCCACAAAAGAAGTTATTTTCTGGAAAAAATCTAGAAAAACTCAGGTAATTGTTTCCTATGAGGAATAAAATTGAATTAAAAAATGAAAAATAGATAATCATGCATATAATGTCTATCGCAAAATCAAAGAATTTCTACCACACAAACATAAATATAAATATGAAAACAACAAAATTCAAAAGTTTATTAGACTACAAAGACTATGTAAAGGCTATAAGATTGAATAAATGGGGACCATGACTTCATATGGACCAAGTATTCCATATTTGGACATTAGTTGTTTCATTAACATATTTTGCTATATGTTATATTAACATCTTTTGTTATCTAAAACAATTTATTTATAAAACCTATTTCACCTATCCAAATTACCACACAAATAGCCTGGTACATCAAAAATACAAGAGGAAATAGATATAGAAATCGAATGAGGATAACCCAAAGAATTAATTTGTGATTAAATCACATTTAATTTGTAACATAAAATAGCTTCAATTGTTACAAAATATAATGCTTGTTAAAGAATCACATAACTCCCACCACACAAACATAAATGAAAAGACCAAAAATAAAAATAAAAAATGGACGAGTGTGAAATCTTAATAGACTAGGTACAACATGTGCAGGGGTATTCACAAATCCAGATGAAATAAGATAACCTATTATGCAGCCATAGTCTATATCTTAGATATTTTGGAGTTTTTCTTGTACTATTTTCTAGTATTATTTGCCCATATTTGGGCAGGGATTTGTTGGAATCACAACTTTGAGCTATGAACTCTATACAATCCAAGTGCTCGAGGGGTTTCTAGGGTGTTGAATCCATATATGTAGTCAAAAATCCTATTTAAACAACACAAATCAATATTCCACCAACACTTTCTTCGCCATATTTCAACCAAAAACTCCAAAACGTTCAATACACAACATCTATTTTGCATGTGGTCTTCAATATATTTTTGAATAATTTGTTCATAAAATAAAAAAAATTCACCAATACAATCAACAAAAGTAGAGATGTGTCATGCTGAAAGAGTCGATAATGCGGACAAAACCGACCTCCCTAGAAGAAAAGGCTTTCTAGTGACAAACAAGACAAATAAACACTACCTTTCTCTAAACATGCATTTAGAATACAAGTAATTAGGTGATTGTAACATACCTTTAGTCCAACGCTTTGTAGTAGTCCAGCCTCGCTGATCCGGATGAGCTCCTCCTTCTCTTCGAAACCTGCATTCACTAACAAGCCAAAAGATTAAATAGCACCTGATAAACTTATAAAATAACACATATCCATCATACAGACCAAGGAGTATATGAAACAAATCATGAATAACAATCTGTTGAGAAAAATGAGTTCATTTGCATTAAGTGGAAACAAAAGAAACCATTACAACCTGAGCCTTCGTGTTGTGCAGGTCCCTCCTAGGGTCCAGCAAGAGTTTTCCTTTACTTTGATCAGCTCACCCACTCTCAAATAAGGTTAGGAAAGGATGGGAATCTCTCCTCTCAAGATTTACAAGGGAGTCCTAATTCCAGTAGCATCTACCCTTAGGAATGTTCAGCTTTCAACCTCCCCTCCCTCTGGCCCAATGCCTGTATTTATAGTGCTCTAAAGGAAGTTATTCAGGTCCACCATCAATGGGATAAGCCCCTCTTTGGATGCGATAGCTCCCCTCTTGATGGGATAAGTTCCTCTTTGGTAGGGATACATGAACCATCTGGAGGCGCTCCATACACGTCAAACAAGCTTCTAGAATGCTCTAGAAATGACCACAAGTAACGTTTTTGGAGTGAAACTTGCACCTTTTGACCTTTACAGGAGTACGCACCCTTTCCTTTACAGACAGAGCGTACAAGTACACGGGTATTGTGAACTTGGGGTGCGTACACGCAGGTAAGGCTAAGAGAAACTGCGTACCCAGAGATATATAGATTTTTAAAGACTTTCTCTCTTTCTTGGAGTTTGACATGGAGAGCAGAGGTATGAGAATTGCGAAGGAGGATAGTATGACAGTTGATGGAGCCATACTAACTGCAAATAGTCATGGTGACAAATTTTAGTGTAACATATTGCCCCCTAAAGTGCGAAGCCTGTAGTAGATAAGGGTTTCATATCATCTAGGAAGGGTGAAGTACTTTATCATTTCAAGGATTATGTTGTGGAGAGCCCAATCGGAACCTGCAAGTATTCAACACAAAATACATATATAAGATCATATCATCACTGAGGTAGGCATTCCCATACTCAGATTGAAAACTTTAACTAACATACTATCTAATGCTCTGATACAGGAATGATTTTGCAGTACATCATAATCATAGACTTGTGTAGACACAGTATGGACGGAGCCATCTGTTTATAGTCGGTCTGCTTATACAATGAATACAAAACTCCTCGCAGCTTGGATGGTGGAAACTAGATCCAGGGTCTTCATTTCCACTTCCCGAACAGGTACGATTCTATCCATGCAAATAAATGAGTTGATGTCGAACATGGTAGAAACCACTTGATTACCAGTCAATGATGTAAACTGTTAACAAGCGTGAGAGAGACCACCAGAGATGTCAATGGTTCTCAAAGTACCCAGTACAATCCATGAGATGTGAATGAATGAGTTGATGTCGAACATTTCACGGAATCCTTCGATCGAAATTCAATGATGTAAACTGTCGTCCAAGGTGAGAAACCTGCCTTTGATGCATGCATACTTCAAGGTACTGACGATTTCTAAGTCATCTTTCTAGATAATGTGCTGATGTCGATAGAAGGCGACCCGTTGCAGGCAAGCCCACAACACGAAATCATAGATCAAGTTGAAGAAATGTAGCTGTACGGACTGACTCAGGGATGGTCGAGATGGATGACGGGTATTTTGCAGATGAATGGTTTATTGCAGAGACCTCTTGAACACATAACGACACAACAGATGGCTCGGTGACATTTGACCCAAAGTTAATACCCAGCTGAAGACTTTCCATGTGGTTTGATCAACTGTGAGGCAAAGGATTTCCCAACCCAGGTGAATGAAAAGTGTCGTGTTCAAGAGTGGTAATAAGGCTTCTTCTGAGACAAAGGATAAAAAATAGGCTCATTTTTCTCTCTTTTCCCCCACCATTTCTGGCAAGTACCTCTTTATTTTTTACAAGCTTGAGGAGGATAACATATGCTTGATTATAAGCTCATCCTTCGGATGAGTCCAACTTAGTTTTGATTCGAACCCTAAGAAGGAGTGGTCCGTTCCTGTTTGTAATCGAACAGGTCCTTTACTGTGAAATTTTAACAAGTCCAGTATAGGAGAAACTCGGTGTTTTTCATTTTTAGAGAGTCTGAAAAAACTTAAGAAGACTCCAGGTTGAACTTTTTCGTAAAGTTGTGTCTCCCAAGCCCAAAAAAGTATAAAATAATACTTGAGAGAACCGCTTAGTCTTGCGACCAAGGAGTACTTTCATGATTAGTGTCTTTGACCTGAAAAGTAAAAAGCGATCAAGGACACGTCGTTTTATTTCCATTATCGAATTTGAAACGACAAAAATCCGGCAATCTTTTCCTGTTTTTATGGTCAGAAAAGGGTATAAGGGGACCATCTTTTAATTCCGTTTTAACGAGTGTAAAAGAAACGCTCGGCAATCTTTTCATGTTTTAGGAGTTAGAAAAGGGCTTAAAAGATGACTATGATATTTTTGTATGTGAAAAATGACAATTTTCCTTGAAAATCCTTTTATCCTACACAAAAACCAACACATTACGCATACTTGTTTAATATAGATAAAAATACTTTGAAAAATACCTTTTCATGGTGGAAAATAAACAAATTTAACATTCATTTACTCAAAAAACCTATAAAAAGGGGTTTTACCATTTCATTTTTACCATTTCACTGTTGAGGAGAGAAAAAGCGCTTTTGGCAAGAAACTTCCCATGGACACTGCGGAGAATCCGACCGTCGAAATCGAACGCCGTCTCATCAGGTATTTTACAACATCCCCCTCTTCATTTCCATCCATTTAGAATTCATTTTTAGGCTTTAGATTTACTTTTTGGAGGCCTTGGGGGTTTCAAGGTCCCCTTTTCGGGGTACACAGGTGCCCCATGGGTTACCTGCGTACCCCGACATTTTCCCCATTGGGAAAATGCCGGGTGTACGCAGCTTGCCTTAAGAGAAGGTGCGTACAGATGCTCTGTCTCTAAAGGCGGGTTGCGTACCCCGCGAAAAGCATTTTGAAACTTCCAATGCTCCAAAATGAACCAAAAACTTTCAATTTTATGGACTCTAACAGATGTTTTATGGTGTGTAGATTGCCAACCATGCTTGATTGGCACGAGAGGGAACACGAAGATTTTGATTTGGCCACGATTAATCATCAACCTTCCATTGATGCTTTGAAGGCATGCAGTCTTTACAAATATTGGGCCATACCTAGCATGAGGGCCCAGGTGCGCTTTCTAGAGTGGCTGGTTGAAAGGTGGAACGTTCAGGATCAGTTTTTCTACATCGGAGGGCACCATCTTGAGATAGAGCCCTTTGATATTTACTTCCTCACTGGTTTGCCCAAAAGGGGCAAACAATTGACTCTCTCCGGGACTAGGCTGGGTGGCCAGTCCATTGCTAGCCTCCGGCTAGAGTGGTGTAACAATCAAAACCAGGATAAGGGGATAGACATCAAAAAGATATCCCTACCTGAACTTATGGTAATTGTCTTTACAGTTACCAGACTTTGCGGTGCTGCCACTTTGCACATTGCCACCGGGTCCCAAATGCAGATGGCGATTGATTGCTATCAGGGCACCATCTTCAACTGGTGCGATGCTGTGTTGGCCAACTTAAAGGGCCAACTGACTAGGACTAAAAACGGACAGTTGAAGACTTTTTGTTATGGGCCTTTAGTTGTGAGTTTTGCCCTAGAGAGGGTTCCGATGCTGATCCCACAACATCTCACTGTTCAGGTTGGGCCTCCTCGAGAGCCTATGTTGATGCGATGGGTTGCGGTGATGGCCCGTCATCCTGACGAGGGCACGGAGGTTTCCCGATTTAGACCGGAGTATTTTCACTAGTTAGAGAACCAGGTCTTCTCGATTCAGGATTTTCCGTATGCCGGAGTTGATTTTCGCGGAGATCCGGACATGATTCTTCCACCGGGAGAACAGTGGGACGACACAGGTACTTCATTTTCCACAAGTTTTTAAATTATTTACTTTTTTTTTGTGTGTTTTTATATCATCTCAAAACTGACAGTGACAATTTTCAAAATGCAGATGTAGGTCCACAACGTCTGGCCAATCTCCGGTCTTTCGAGATGAGAGTACCAGTTGCACCAGCACCAGCCCCACAGGATGCGGCCACTGAGACCTTAGCTGAGTTGGAACAGGACCTAGAGCATCTTACGGCAGACATACCAGAGACGACTATAGAAGATATTCCTATCAGACTTCAGCGCTATGTGGTCGGAGTCCCAGGACCTTTTAGGAGGTTCTTGTGTAGGGTAGCGTGTGCAGTGGTCTCGTATAGAGAGCACCACCAGTGACTGGCTGGTCACTTTTGTAGACACATGTGACATTTTGATTTTTTGTACTTATCATTTTTGCCGATCATAAGGTGTTTTTCAACCTATGATCGAAGACGATGTATATTTTGACACACTCCTATCTATATATATCATTATTACCGGCTTATCTTGTTAAACATGTTTGATGAAATGTTTTTAAATTTACATGTATGATTATCGCAAACGTCTGTCTAACATTCGAGAAGCAATTGCATCTGCTAATGTGTTTAATGACCTTGGAATATGCTGATATTAAATGTAATCAAATTCACATTCCAGGAGGCGCACTCTCAAAAATAACCTTAATAACACTGGATTTTTAATGGCATATACTCTATTAAGCTGTAATACAACGAGTTCAGAATCTAACCTCACTATCAAACTCTGAATCCTAAACAAAATAGATTCAGACAATAATTCAATCACTGCACTGTATTCTGCAATGTTGTTTGTTGTTTGACCGAGGCTCACCCCATGCATAGAAACTAACTCGTCAGAGGGCGAATAGATAACCCAAGCTGCGGAAGAGATATTCCGTGTACTACGACAAGCACCATCAGCAAGTCCAATGTACGTTTGGAGAGGCGTCGACATCTGCAATATCACGAGTAAAACCAAGATAAGCCAGAATAATGACGAAAAACACACTCTTCAAGCTAAGCACACTGTCTATACTAATAAACACACCAGCTAGAAAGAAAAATCTAACCTAACTAAATCTCCATACCCATCATTTAAGCATAATACCTCTTTAAGTAAAGTCCATTTCTGGGTTTACCCAAAGAGTCCCCGTCAAAATCTACCAGCTCATAGGCCCCTTTTGCTAGCTTTCGCTTGACAATGTAAGGCCCATGCGACATAGGAACGAATTTTCCAGCACCTAATTTATCGTTAGCTTGATCATATAATAGCACTAGGTCTCCTTCCGAAAAATTTCGAGGGGTCACGTTACGATCATACTGAGCTTTCATCCGTTTTGCGTGAGTCTCGATTGCTAAAGCAGCTTCACGTCAAGTCTCATCTAATTGAGCTAAGTATAATAGACACTTCTCCTCTTTGGAAGTAGCTGGAAGTAATTCGACAGCCATTTGAAGTGACGGGATTTTTCATTCAATGGGCAGCACTACTTCCAAACCATAAACTAGTTGGAAAGGAGTGAACCCTGTTGATGTTTTCACTGAGGTTCGGTACGCCCAAAGCGCGGAAAATAACATGTTGTGCCAATTCAACCGATGAATACCAATGATTCGCCGGATCATGATAACTAAAACTTTGTTGATAGACTCAACCAGGCCATTGGCTTGTGGATAATAAGGAGTTGAGCTATCATGACACAAACCAAGCTGGCATGTAAGTTCTGTCATCATAATGTTTCGAAAATGGCGCCCATGGTCAGTGATTATCGCTTTTGGGACACCAAACCTAGCAATAATGTGATTGAATACGAAAATTGTAGCTGTCTTGCCGTCTGCCTCGAATGTAGGCATCGCCTCGGCCCACTTAGTAAAATAATCAACCACAAGGATGATATACACATGCCCCCCGGCCGAGTGAGGGTTACATGTAATAAAATCGATACCCCATTTGTCAAAAGGACCAACGGCAATTATAGGTTGGAGAGGAGTAGATGGTGCGCGCATCTTTCGATCAAACACTTGACAGTTGTGGCATTTCCGGACCGCAATAATACAGTCTTTAAACAAAGACGACCAGAAGTAGCCAGCGCTCAATATCTTTTGGGCTGTGGCATACCCAGACATATGACCGCCACACGCTCCAGAGTGACAGTCATTCAGAACCCTTTCAGCTTCCTCATGAGTTAAGAAACGACGAAAAACCAAGTCCGCCCCACGATGATAAAGAGTATCTCCAATAATTTTGTACTGTTGGGACTGGAATCAAATTTTCCGACGTTCCGACTTTGAAAGTTTGGGCCGAAAGGATTGGGTTTGGAGATAGACAATTACATCCCCATACCACGGATCTAAAGTGCTGATGAGAAACAAAGATTCGTCCGCAAGGGGTTCCTCTGCCACAGTTTTCGTGTCGGCACGCGGGAAATCACACATCAACTCTGCAAAAACTAAAGATTTCTTAGACTTAGACTTTTCAAATTCCAAGTCGAACTCCTGCAGGATAACGATCCATTTAGAGTACTTGCCCCCTAGCAATTGTTTAGTCAAAATGTAGATCATAAGGTTGCAATCCGAAATAACTGTAGTTTTACGGAGAAGAATGTAGTGACAAAAACGCTGGACAGCTTGAACGGCTGCCAAGGCCAATTTCTCCACATGTGAATATTTGAGCTCATTGGGATTTAACATCCGACTAAGATAATAGATCACATGTTCCGTTCCGAATTCGTCTTCCTGGACTAAGACCATTCCAATGGTGGAATGAGCGGCGGCGAGATACAAAAAGTAATCCTGGTTGTATTTGGGAGGATGCAGCAACGGTGCATGGGTCAACGCATGCTTAAGCGCATCAAAAGATTTCTGAGCTATCTCATCCCAAGAGAATTGAGCATTTTGTTTTAACAACTGGGTAAAACCTTTGGTAATCTCGACATAGTTCGGAATGAATCGGCGTAAAAAGTTTTCTTTCCCCTAAAAACTTTGGAGTTGGCGCAAACTCGAAGGAGGAGGCAATTTGATGATAGCTTCTACCTTCGAGGGATCGACGCGAATGCCGGCTTTTGAAACTACAAATCCCAGCAATCGTCCCACTTCTATGCAGAAGACACATTTGTGTGGGTTCAACCGTATACGATAATGCCTACACCTCATAAAAATTGCCCGTAAATGGACAAGGTGATCAGCTCGATGTAAGGAGTGAGCGGGCAAATCATCGAGATACGGTTGCACAATGTGCTTGATGTCATGAAACGCATAAGACATCGCCCTTTGAAAAGTAGCTCCGGCATTCTTAAGCCCAAAAGGTAATTTGCAATAAGCAAATGTCCCCCATGGACAAATGAAAGCCGTTTTTGGTTGATCGACAGGTAGAATATTGATTTGGTTGTAACCGGAAAAACCGTCCATAAAGGAAAATATTTCACTGCTGGCACAATCATCAATTATTTGATCGATATAGGGTGTTGGATAGTTGTCCTTAGGACAAGCACGATTGATATCCCTATAGTCGATACCTTATTGTTCCCTTTTTTTTGTTAACTGGAACAATATTCGATACCCAATCCGTTAACGGGATCAGATAAATGAAACCTGCTTTCAACAGCTTCTCAACTTATGCTTTAATCGCAGCCGCTTTTCGTGGGTGAATCTGACGCAGACGTTGCTGGACGGGCTTAGCATCCGGGTAAGTCTTGATTTCATGGACAACAATGGCGGGATCAATTCTTGGCATTTCCTCGCAAGACTATGCAAACACGTCGCAGAATTTTTGAAATAGGGCCTTGTATGTTTGAATTTCGTCATTTGAACACGAGGCACCTATATGAATGTGTTCAACAATTCCGGGCTTGACTGAAATGTCAATGGGAATAGTACGAGAAATATTTCCCAAATTCAGCTCTGAATCAGGATGTTTCATTGGATTCTGAGCGTCTTTGACATATTCAGCTGTAAATATTGATGAGAAATTGTTTTCAAAACGATCATCCTTAGGTAAAAACGAAGACCTATGATGGAGATCTTCCCATGGTAAATCGTCTACACACAGGACTTCACAAAGGTGTTTGTCAAATGACACAACTTTGGGAAATTTTATTAACTCCGAGGTTGACGCGAAAACAGATTCCTCACGGATCACATTCATTTGGTCGATTTTGGTTGAACTCGGGTCGGAAAAAGACTGCACGACTTCATAAGCAATTTCATATGGACTCAAAGGCATTGCATCACCAAATGCATTGCATCACCAAAGGCATTGCCCTGTGAAGTACCAACAAAACCGGACCTATTCTTCGCTTATGTGTGTCAAGGAGGGTGGGGATTATTTCTAGCTTTGCCATCCACAAAAGAAGTTATTTTCTGGAAAAAATCCAGAAAAACTCAGGTATTTTTTTCCTATGAGGAATAAAATTGAATTACAAAATGAAATATAGATAATCATGCATATAATGTCTATCGCAAAATCAAAGAATTTCTACCACACAAACATAAATATAAATATGAAAACAACAAAATTCAAAAGTTTATTAGACTACAAAGACTATGTAAAGGCTATAAGATTGAATAAATGGGGACCATGACTTCATATGGACCAAGTATTCCATATCTGGACATTAGTTGTTTCATTAACATATTTTGCTATATGTTATATTAACATCTTTTGTTATCTAAAACAATTTATTTATAAAACCTATTTCACCTATCCAAATTACCACACAAATAGCCTGGTACATCAAAAATACAAGAGGAAATAGATATAGAAATCGAATGAGGATAACCCAAAGAATTAATTTGTGATTAAATCACATTTAATTTGTAACATAAAATAGCTTCAATTGTTACAAAATATAATGCTTGTTAAAGAATCACATAACTCCCACCACACAAACATAAATGAAAAGACCAAAAATAAAAATAAAAAATGG
Organism: Pinus tabuliformis; assembly: GCA_031772625.1. Lineage (NCBI taxonomy): Eukaryota > Viridiplantae > Streptophyta > Pinopsida > Pinales > Pinaceae > Pinus > Pinus tabuliformis. Next base: position 623,827,017 of record CM062807.1, on the reverse strand, counting down.
ACGAGTGTGAAATCTTAATAGACTAGGTACAACATGTGCAGGGGTATTCACAAATCCAGATGAAATAAGATAACCTATTATGCAGCCATAGTCTATATGTTAGATATTTTGGAGTTTTTCCTGTACTATTTTCTAGTATTATTTGCCCATATTTGGGCAGGGATTTGTTGGAATCACAACTTTGAGCTACGAACTCTATACAATCCAAGTGCTCGAGGGGTTTCTAGGGTGTTGAATCCATATATGTAGTCAAAAATCCTATTTAAACAACACAAATCAATATTTCACCAACACTTTCTTCGCCATATTTCAACCAAAAACTCCAAAGCGTTCAATACACAACATCTATTTTGCATGTGGTCTTCAATATATTTTTGAATAATTTGTTCATAAAATAAAAAAATTCACCAATACAATCAACAAAAGTAGAGATGTGTCATGCGGAAAGAGTCGATAATGCGGACAAAACCGACCTCCCTAGAAGAAAAGGCTTTCTAGTGACAAACAAGACAAATAAACACTACCTTTCTCTAAACATGCATTTAGAATACAAGTAATCAGGTGATTGTAACATACCTTTAGTCCAATGCTTTGTAGTAGTCCAGCCTCACTGATCCGGATGAGCTCCTCCTTCTCTTCGAAACCTGCATTCACTAACAAGCCAAAAGATTAAATAGCACCTGATAAACTTATAAAATAACACATATCCATCATACAGACCAAGTAGTATATGAAACAAATCATGAATAACAATCTGTTGAGAAAAATAAGTTCATTTGCATTAAGTGAAAACAAAAGAAACCATTACAACCTGAGCCTTGGTGTTGTGCAGGTCCCTCCTAGGGTCCATCAACAGTTTTCCTTTACTTTGATCAGCTCACCCACTCTCAAATAAGGCTAGGAAAGGATGGGAATCTCTCCTCTCAAGATTTACAAGGGAGTCCTAATTCCAGTAGCATCTACCCTTAGGAATGTTCAGCTTTCAACCTCCCCTCCCTCTGGCCAAATGCCTGTATTTATAGTGCTCTAGAGGAAGTTATTCAGGTCCACCATCAATGGGATAAGCCCCTCTTTGGATGCGATAGCTCCCCTCTTGATGGGATAAGTTCCTCTTTGGTAGGGATACATGAACCATCTGGAGGCGCTCCATACACGTCAAACAAGATTCTAGAATGCTCTAGAAATGACCACAAGTAACGTTTTTGGAGTGAAACTTGCACCTTTTGACCTTTACAGGAGTACGCACCCTTTCCTTTACAGACAGAGCGTACAAGTACACGGGTATTGTGAACTTGGGGTGCGTACACGCAGGTAAGGCTAAGAGAAACTGTGTACCCAAAGATATATAGATTTTTAAAGACTTTCTCTCTTTCTTGGAGTTTGACATGGAGAGCAGAGGTATGAGACTTGCCAAGGAGGATAGTATGACAGTTGAGGGAGCCATACTAACTGCAAATAGTCATGGTGACAAATTTTAGTGTAACAGATTGCCCCCTAAAGTGCGAAGCCTGTAGTAGATAAGGGTTTCATATCATCTAGGAAGGGTGAAGTACTTTATCATTTCACGGATTATGTTGTGGAGAGCCCAGTCGGAACCTGCAAGTATTCAACACAAAATACATATATAAGATCATATCATCACTGAGGTAGGAATTCCCATACTCAGATTGAAAACTTTAACTAACATACTATCTAATGCTCTGATACAGGAATGATTTTGCAGTACATCATAATCATAGACTTGTGTAGACACAGTATGGACGGAGCCATCTGTTTATAGTCGGTCTGCTTATACAATGAATACAAAACTCCTCGCAGCTTGGATGGTGGAAACTAGATCCAGGGTCTTCATTTCCACTTCCCGAACAGGTACGATTCTATCCATGCGAATAAATGAGTTGATGTCGAACATGGTAGAAACCACTTGATTACCAGTCAATGATGTAAACTGTTAACAAGCGTGAGAGAGACCACCAGAGATGTCAATGGTTCTCAAAGTACCCAGTACAATCCATGAGATGTGAATGAATGAGTTGATGTCGAACATTTCACGGAATCCTTCGATCGAAAGTCAATGATGTAAACTGTCGTCCAAGGCGAGAAACCTGCCTTTGATGCATGCAGACTTCAAGGTACTGACGATTTCTAAGTCATCTTTCTAGATAATGTGCTGATGTCGATAGAAAGCGACCCGTTGCAGGTAAGCCCACAACACGAAATCATAGATCAAGTTGAAGAAATGTAGCTGTAAGGACTGACTCAGGGATGGTCGAGATGGATGACAGGTATTTTGCAGATGAATGGTTTATTGCAGAGACCTCTTGAACACATAACGACACAACAGATGGCTCGGTGACATTTGACCCAAAGTTAATACCCGGCTAAAGACTTTCAATGTGGTTTGATCAACTGTGAGGCAAAGGATTTCCCAACCCAGGTGAATGAAAAGTGTCGTGTTCAAGAGTGGTAATAAGGCTTCTTCTGAGACAAAGGATAACAAATAGGCTCATTTTTCTCTCTTTTCCCCCACCATTTCTGGCAAGTACCTCTTTATTTTTTACAAGCTTGAGGAGGATAACATATGCTTGATTATAAGCTCATCCTTTGGATGAGTCGAATTTAGTTTTGATTCGAACCCTAAGAAGGAGTGGTCCGTTCCTGTTTGTAATCGAACAAGTCCTTTACTGTGAAATTTTAACAAGTCCAGTATAGGCGAAACTCGGCGTTTTTCATTTTTAGAGAGTCTGAAAAAAATTAAGAAGACTCCAGGTTGAACTTTTTCGTAAAGTTGTGTCTCCCAAGCCCGAAAAAGTACAAAAAAATAATACTTGAGAGAACCGCTTAGTCTTGCGACCAAGGAGTACTTTCATGATTAGTGTCTTTGACCTGAAACATAAAAAGCGATCAAGGACACGTCGTTTTATTTCCATTATCGAATTTGAAACGACAAAAATCCGGCAATCTTTTCCTGTTTTTACGGTCAAAAAAGGGTATAAGGGGACCGTCTTTTAATTTCGTTTTAACGAGTGTAAAAGAAACGCTCGGCAATCTTTTCATGTTTTAGGAGTTAGAAAAGTGCTTAAAAGATGACTCTGATATTTTTGTATGTGAAAAATGACAATTTTCCCTGAAAATCCTTTTATCCTACACAAAAACCATCACATTACTCATACCTGTTTAATATAGATAAAAATACTTTGAAAAATACCTTTTCATGGTGGAAAATAAACAAATTTAACATTCATTTACTCAAAAAACCTATAAAAAGGGGTTTTACCATTTCATTTTTACCATTTCACTGTTGAGGAGAGAAAAAGGGCTTTTGGCAAGAAACTTCCCGTGGACACTGTGGAGAATCCGACCGTCGAAATCGAACGCCGTCTCATCAGGTATTCTACAACATCCCCCTCTTCATTTCCATCCGTTAAGAATTCATTTTTAGGCTTTAGATTTATTTTTTGGAGGCCTTGGGGGTTTCAAGGTCCGCTTTTCGGGGTACGCAGGTGCCCCATGGGTTACCTGCGTACCCCGACATTTTCCCCATTGGGAAAATGCCGGGTGTACGCAGCTTTCCTTAAGAGAAGGTGCGTACAGACGCTATGTCTCTAAAGGTGGGATGCGTACCCCGCGAAAAGCATTTTGAAACTTCCAATGCTCCAAAATGAACCAAAAACTTTCAATTTTATGGACTCTAACAGATGTTTTATGGTGTGTAGATTGCCCACCATGCTTGATTGGCGCGAGAGGGAACACGAAGATTTTGATTTGGCCACGATTAATCATCAACCTTCCATTGATGCTTTGAAGGCATGCAGTCTTTACAAATATTTGGCCATACCTGGCATGACGGCCCAGGTGCGCTTTCTAGAGTGGCTGGTTGAAAGGTGGAACGTTCAGGATCAGTTTTTCTACATCGGAGGGCACCATCTCGAGATAGAGCCCTCTGATATTTACTTCCTCACTGGTTTGCCCAAAAGGGGCAAACAATTGACTCTCTCCGGGACTAGGCTGGGTGGCCAGTCCATTGCTAGCCTCCGGCTAGAGTGGTGTAACAACCAAAACCAGGATAAGGGGATAGAAATCAAAAATATATCCCTACCTGAACTTATGGAAATTGTCTTTACAGTTACCAGACTTTGCGGTGCTGCCACTTTGCACATTGCCACCGGGTCCTAAATGCAGATGGCGATTGATTGCTATCGGGGCACCATCTTCAACTGGTGCGATGCTGTGTTGGCCAACTGACTAGGACTAAAAACGGACAGTTGAAGACTTTTGGTTATGGGCCTTTAGTTGTGAGTTTTTCCCTAGAGAGGGTTCCGATGCTGATCCCACAGCATCTCACTGTTCAGGTTGGGCCTCCCCGAGAACCTATGTTGATGCGATGGGTTGCGGTGATGGCCCGTCATCTTGATGAGGGCACGGAGGTTGCCCGATTTAGACCGGAGTATTTTCACTGGTTAGAGAACCAGGTCTTCTCGATTCAGGATTTTTCGTATGCCGGAGTTGATTTTCGCGGAGATCCGGACATGATTCTTCCACTGGGAGAACAGTGGGACGACACAGATACTTCATTTTCCACAAGTTTTTAAATTATTTACTTTTTCTTTTGTGTGTTTTTATATCATCTAAAAACTGACAGTGACAATTTTCAAAATGCAGATGTAGGTCGACAACGTCTGGCCAATCTCCGGCCTTTCGAGAGGAGAGTACCAGTTGCACCAGCACCAGCCCCACAGGATGCGGCCGCTGAGACCTTAGCCGAGTTGGAACAGGACCTAGAGCATCTTACGGCAGACATACCAGAGACGACTATAGAAGATATTCCTATCAGACTTCAGCGCTATGTGGTCAGAGTCTCAGGACCTTTTAGGAGGTTCTTGTGTAGGTTAGCGTGTGCAGTGGTCTCGTATAGAGAGCACCACCAGTGACTGGCTGGTTACTTTTGTAGACACATGTGACATTTTGATTTTTTGTACTTATCATTTTTGCCGATCATAAGGTGTTTTTCAACCTATGATCGAAGACGATGTATACTTTGACACACTCCTATCTATATATATCATTATTACCGGCTTATCTTGTTAAACATGTTTGATGAAATGTTTTTAAATTTACATGTATGATTATCGCAAACGTCTGTCTAACATTCGAGAAGCAATTGCATCTGCTAATGTGTTTAATGACCTTGGAATATGCTGATATTAAATGTAATCAAATTCACATTCCAGGAGGCGCACTCTCAAAAATAACCTTAATAACACTGGATTTCTAATGGCATATACTCTATTAAGCTTTAATACAACGAGTTCAGAATCTAACCTCACTATCAAACTCCGAATCCCAAACGAAATAGATTCAGACAATAATTCAATCACTGCACTGTATTCTGCAATGTTGTTTGTTGTTTGACCGAGGCTCACCCCATGCATAGAAGCTAACTCGTCAGAGGGTGAATAGATAACCCAAGCTGCGGAAGAGAGATTCCGTGTACTACGACAAGCACCATCAGCAAATCCAATGTACGTTTGGAGAGCCGTCGACATCTGCAATATCAAGAGTAAAACCAAGATAAGCCAGAATAATGACGAAAAACACACTCTCCAAGATAAGCACACTGTCTATACTAATAAACACACCAGCTAGAAAGAAAAATCTAACCTAACTAAATCTCCATACCCATCATTTAAGCATAATACCTCTTTAAGTAAAGTCCATTTCTGGGTTTACCCAAAGAGTCCCCGTCAAAATCTACCAGCTCATAGGAACCTTTTGCTAGCTTTCGCTTGACAATGTAGGGCCCATGCCACATAGGAACGAATTTTCCAGCACCTAATTTATCGTTAGCTTGATCATATAATAGCACTAGGTCTCCTTCCGAAAAATTTCGAGGGGTCACGTTACGATCATACTGAGCTTTCATCCGTTTTGCGTGAGTCTCGATTGCTAAAGCAGCTTCACGTCGAGTCTCATCTAATTGAGCTAAGTATAATAGACGCTTCTCCTCTTTGGAAGTAGCTGGAAGTAATTCGACAACCATTTGAAGTGACGGGATTTTGCATTCAATGGGCAGCACTACTTCCAAACCATAAACTAGTTGGGAAGGAGTGAACCCTGTTGATGTTTTCACTGAGGTTCGGTACGCCCAAAGCGTGGAAAATAACATGTTGTGCCAATTCGACCGATGAATACCAATGATTCGCCGGATCATGATAACTAAAACTTTGTTGATAGACTCAACCATGCCATTGGCTTGTGGATAATAAGGAGTTGAGCTATCATGACGCAAACCAAGCTGGCCTGTAAGTTCTGTCATCATAATGTTTCGAAAATGGCGCCCATGGTCAGTGATTATCGCTTGTGGGACACCAAACCTAGCAATAATGTGATTGAATATGAAAATTGCAGCTGTCTTGCCGTCTGCCTCGAATGTAGGCATCGCCTCGGCCCACTTAGTAAAATAATCAACCACAGGGATGATATACGCATGCCCCCCGGCCGAGTGAGGGTTACATGTAATAAAATCGATACCCCATTTGGCAAAAGGACCAACGGCAATTATAGGGTGGAGAGGAGTAGATGGTGCGCGCATCTTGCGATCAAACACTTGAAAGTTGTGGCATTTCCGGACCGCAATAATACAGTCTTTAAACAAAGACGGCCAGAAGTAGCCAGCGCGCAATATCTTTTGGGCTGTGGCATACCCAGACATATGACCGCCACACGCTCCAGAGTGACAGTCATTAAAAACCCTTTCAGCTTCCTCATGAGTTAAGAAACGACGAAAAACCAAGTCCGCCCCACGACGATAAAGAGTATCTCCAATAATTTTGTACTGTTGGGACTGGAATCAAATTTTCCGACGTTCCGACTTTGAAAGTTCGGGCCGAAAGGATTGGGTTTGGAGATAGACAATTATATCCCCATACCAAGGATCTAAAGTGCTGATGAGAAACAAAGATTCGTCCGCAAGGGGTTCCTCTACCACAGTTTCCGTGTCAGCACGCGGGAAATCACACATCAACTCCGCAAAAACTAAAGATTTCTTAGACTTAGACTTTTCAAATTCCAAGTCGAACTCCTGCAGGATAACAATCCATTTAGAGTACTTGCCCCCTAGCAATTGTTTAGTCAAAATGTAGATCATAAGGTTGCAATCCGAAATGACTGTAGTTTTACGGAGAAGAATGTAGTGACGAAAACGCTGGACAGCTTGAACGGCTACCAAGGCCAATTTCTCCACATGTGAATATTTGAGCTCAGTGGGATTTAACGTCCGACTAAGATAATAGATCACATGTTCCGTTCCAAATTCGTCTTCCTAGACTAAGACCATTCCAATGGTGGAATGAGTGGCGGCGAGATACAAAAAGTAATCCTGGTTGTACATGGGAGGATGCAGCAACGGTGCATGGGTCATCGCGTGCTTAAGCGCATCAAAAGATTTCTGAGCTATCTCATCCCAAGAGAATTGAGCATTTTGTTTTAACAACTGGGTAAAACCTTTGGTAATCTCGACATAGTTCGGAATGAATCGGCGTAAAAAGTTTGCTTTCCCCTACAAACTTTGGAGTTGGCGCAAACTCGAAGGAGGAGGCAATTTGATGATAGCTTCTACCTTCGAGGGATCGACGCGAATGCCAGCTTTTGAAACTACAAATCCCAGCAATCGTCCCACTTCTATGCAGAAGACACATTTGTGTGGGTTCAACCGTATACGATAATGCCTACACCTCATAAAAATTGCCCGTAAATGGACAAGGTGATCAGCTCGATGTAAGGAGTGAGCAGGCAAATCATTGAGATACGGTTGCACAATGTGCTTGATGTCATGAAATGCATAAGACATCGCCCTTTGAAAAGTGGCTCCGGCATTCTTAAGCCCAAAAGGTAATTTGCAATAAGCAAATGTCCCCCATGGACAAATGAAAGCCGTTTTTGGTTGATCGACAGGTAGAATATTGATTTGGTTGTAACCGGAAAAACCGTCCATAAAGGAAAATATTTCACTGCTGGCACAGTCATCAATTATTTGATCGATATAGGGTGTTGGATAGTTGTCCTTAGGAAAAGCACGATTGATATCCCTATAGTCGATACCTTATTGTTCCCTTTTTTTTGTTAACCGGAACAATATTCGATACCCAATCCGTTAACGGGATCAGATAAATGAAACCTGCTTTCAACAGCTTCTCAACTTATGCTTTAATTGCAGCCGCTTTTCGTGGGTGAATCTGACGCAGACGTTGCCGGACGGGTTTAGCATCCGGGTAAGTCTTGATTTCATGGACAACAATGGCGGGATCAATTCTTGGCATTTCCTCGTAAGACCAGGCAAACACGTCGCATAATTCTTGAAATAGGGCCTTGTATGTTTGAATTTCGTCATTTGAACACGAGGCACCTATATGAATGTGTTCAACAATTCCGGGCTTGACTGAAATGTCAATGGGAATAGTACGAGAAATATTTCCCAAATTCAGCTCTGAATCAGGATGTTTCATTGGATTCTGAGCGTCTTTGACATATTCAGCTGTAAAGATTGATGAGAAATCATTTTCAAAATGATCATCCTTAGGTAAAAACGAAGACCTATGATGGAGATCTTCCCATGGTAAATCGTCTACACACAGGACTTCACAAAGCTGTTTGTCAGATGACACAACTTTGGGAAATGTTATTAACTCCGAGGTTGACGCAAAAACAGATTCCTCACGGATCACATTCATTTGGTCGATTTTGGTTGAACTCGGGTCGGAAAAAGACTGCACGACTTCATAAGCAATTTCATATGGACTCAAAGGCATTGCATCACCAAATGTGTCTATCTCAGATTCATAAGGAACGATCCAAGGATCGTCATAAACATTGGTGTCTGAAGTAATCATATGGATAGATGCAAATGAAGGCACGGTGTTGATTGGAGGAAAAGGAAAAGTTCCCAGTAAACCGGCATCTTTAACTAATCCTACGCCAACATCCTTGTAAGGGATAGTCGTTTTACCAACATGCTGGATACTCTCTGAAGAGGCTGGGTTGGATGAAAAATAAGCCAGCTGGTCTATGGTTACGATCTTGCCATTATGTGGAAACTTTATTACTCTGAAGACCGATGAAATGACCGCTGTCATAGTGTAAGACCAACTTCGACCCAAAAGAAGGTTGTAGTCTAGAGGGGCATCAACCACCTCCACATCTAGACTAACGGTTTTTCCTTCAACCCCTATAGGAAAATCCTGTAGAATGCCAAACGGATGGAACCCACGGCCATCAAAGGCCTTAAGATTGTCGAGGATTGATTTAGTGAAGGAGAACCAAGCGATCTCCAGCACTGTATCGACATAATACACGTGGAAGCTCCCTCATCAATTACAGTCCGATGAATAGGCCTGTTTTTGACTATCACTGGGATCTGGAAAGCCATCTGATGAGGCAAAGCGGTGTACTATTTTCTAGATCAAAGATTATTAGGTTTGGGTCCTAAACATCAACAGCTCCTATAGCTGACAAAAGTAATTTTCGCTGTGCTGGGCATGATTGCAGCACTTCTAAAGTCGACATTGCTGAGGGTGAAACAGCTAAATCCTTAACAATGTACAGACCTTCGAAGTACACCCTTGGCGGGTGGTTTGATTACTAAGTCAGGGTTAGGTTTCTCGATCTGTAGTGGATCGGAACCGGGAGCTGAGGTTGATGGATTTGAATGAGAAGATTTTGCTTCTTTCGATCCATCAACAGGACTTTTACTACCATAATCTTGCGATCGAGTCGCAATCCTCACATGAGACATCATCATTATGGGTTCTTCAGTGGCACTCAAAGAAGAACCTATCATCTTACTCTCCTGCTTTGGAAATGGATCTTTCAAAACAGTAGGAGTTGAGGAACCTTTGACGATTTTCACAACCTCAGCCCGATGGGGGCAATCTCTTGTAAAATGATCCTCTTCGTAAATAAGACAAGGATATCGAGGTTTGCGCTTTTCGTCATTGGTTTTTGACTTTTTTGTTTTCTCCTTTGGAGTCTTGTCTGCTTTACTCTTCTTCTTACCTTTCTTCTTTCCACCGTTTTTTGGTTTAGCCGTAGATGACTCTACAGCGTGAATATTAGCGGAAATTTCAGGAGAAGATTCTCCTGTCGGGGAATCTGGTAAGGTTATAATTGGCGAAGAATTCTTTGAAGACTTCTTCTTGCTTTTAGTATTTACCGTACCAATCATGCCATCAGCAGCATGAGATCCCGAAGGAGTAGCAGCGATTTGATTTGACTTTGGAAGATCTGGGATCTTTTCGTGTAATGTACCTGACTGAGTGTAAACTAAGTCAAGGTACTGCGCCTGAGAAATTACTTGCTCCTCAGTAACTACTCCGGCCTTAGCTACGTCTTCAGTAATCTTCGGTAATAATGATTTAACAAACCATTCAGCTAAGATTTGGTCCGGGATAAAAACTTTCACTAATCGCCGTCGACGTCTCCATTCATGTATATGATCGGAAATATAAGTGGACGTCAACTGTTTTAATGAAGTTAGTAGCTCCGTGCCATTATCATATCTGACCGGCAATTGAAAATGAGTTAGGAACGAGGTAGCTAACTGACTAAAATTGTAAAAAGAGGCCCGTGGTAACTCAATGTACCACTTAGCCGTGAGACCAATGAGCGTACGCTAGAAAAGACGTAAGCGGATCGAATCATCCGAGATGGAATTTGAAGCACACCAGAGGTGGTAAGTCATCACATGATTTGACGGATCCTCTCCAGACTTACCCTCGAACTTGGGTATATCACTGGGCAACTTATTTGGCATTGGCGGCCAGAATGGAAGATAATTTATTGGATCGTTCGTTAGGCGCGACAAGTCTGGTAAATCAAAAGTTGCGATAAACGGTAACTGCCGATTAGGATCCCTAAAACTCTGGGTCACAAGACCAGTCCCAGGAGGAGGATATTCAGGATAACTTGGAATAGGAATCGCATTCGGGATATTATATCCTCCTGGAAAACGAGGATTAACCGGACCATACTAGGGTTGCTGAGGTTGTTGATAAGTGTACCCAGGATACGGTTGATACTGGTAAACCGGCTGTTGGACAACAGGCCCGTATTGGTACTGTCCCTGGTACGGTTGATAAGCGAATCGTGGTTGACTAGTGACAACCGTACTTAAACCAGGCTGTCCTATAGGCATCTGAACCGTAGTTTGAATCGTAGATCCAGACAATGGTAAATATGTCTGAGGAGTAGTTGCAGAGACAATAGAAACCGGAGCTGTCGATACTCCAGAAGCAAGTGTGGTGGAAGGAACAGATGTTGCGGTAGTAGCAGCAGTCGTTTGAGATGGAGTACTCAGTGTAATTGGGGACTGAGTAACTACCGAGGGTACAGAAGTTTGATCATTAGACTGGACTGGTTGCTGGGATGGACCAACAACTAAGGGTTGTCCAGCTTGAGATGACAACTGTACGCTTGGCTGCAATACATGTTGAACTTGCGATGGATCCCACACTATGTTCATTCCGGGGTATTGACCCATGACAGGTTGAGGATACTGAGATCCATAACCGGATTGAGGGTAGGATTGATAATTGAAAGGTACACTTCCCGTACCTTGAACATAAGACTGACCTTGAGGTGGTTGATAACCTTGACTCGAGTATTGACCTTGAGGTTGATACCCTTGAGGTAAATACTGATACTGGTGTTGACCTTGAGCTATAAATTGATACTGAGGTTGACCTTGGGGTACATATTGAGGCTGGGGTTTACCTTGAGGAACGTATTGTACTATGGGTACATATTGTCCTTGAGGTTGCCCCCTCGGCGTTAATTGGCCACCTTGAGGTTGAGAACCGGGAACTGAACCTGACATCATGTAAATGTCTCCTACACCCAACGGTTTATTACCATTGTTTCCAGCTAATAACCCATGTTCAATGGGTTGAGGAGATGCTCTCGCAAAAGTACCAAAAAGTGACTGATACCCGGAGGGAACAGAAGGACTGCCGTACAAGAAAGATTCAGGAGATTGAGTGAACACGGACGACTGACCAGACATATTTACAGGAGTATAAATACCTCCAGGTGGAAAAGCAGTACGAGGTGGAGAAAAACGTATCCCTGAGTTGTCTAAATAATTGGTTAACGAAAGGTACCAAGTAGTTCTTCTAGGAGGATGTAAAAGATGGATTCACGCTCCCTTAGATCAATAGTAGGTTGATCTTCAAGGATAGAAACGCCAAATTCTTCCTCTGGAGCAAGTTCTTCAATAGCTATCAAACCAGCAGGAAGATTTTCGGTAATAATTCTTTCTACCCTAGGTGAATCAGGTGCACTAGAAGTTGGAGTAACAGGTTCAGATATTTCAGGTTCTTCGCCTATATCACTAGTAGATGAAAAACTACCAGCAAGCTCGGAAACTGCAACAGCTTCAGGATTATAACCCGTTTCTAGACCTTGGTAATCTGGATGGACTACCAACGACGATTCTCCTTCTTCAGGTGAACCTACTTTACTGCCACTAGGAGTTACAAGGACTTTCAAACCTTCGTAATGACCTGGAACCTCTTCAGGAGGTTCACCCCGAAGTCTACGAGACTTCCTCAATAAATTGGCCACAGTAACAATCTCAGGAGACTTTCCCCGAAGTCTACGGGACTGTCTCGGTAATTCAGCCACAGTTAAAAACTTTTAACTACTGCACACGTAAACAAAGAAAAATCTCAAAGCAAACCACCTAAAGTCTCTAAAGAACCAAACAAATTTGAATCACACACCTAAAGGATCTAGGGCGTCAAACCATACACAAACAGTAGCCTTCCGGACCGAAAACACTAGTTGGAGATGAAACCTAACATCGCCGGATTCAGTACAGAAGTGGTGGGTGGAACAGTTACCCCGACAACCTGCTTAATGAATAGACCGGCACAAGTTCCTCCACTTTAACCGTCTCGAGTGAAGTGAACCCCCCGGAAAATCCAAGTGAGTCTAGCCGACGTCTGCTCCAGGTACAGTGGGATCTTCCCTCCACCGTCACCTTGGTAGAATCCTAAAGATAATGGTCACTAAGGTTACCAACAGCAACAAATATACCTGGGGAAACAGTCTACGACCCGATAGCACGCAAGGGCAGAGTAACAAGCTCAATCCCCTTGTCGGCTTCTTGACAATAATCCAAGGTTTACCGACAAGTGACCCCAGGCTCCTCGACAATAATCCGAGGTTTACCGTTTGTAATACGCGCGTATCTGGCGTCTTTCCCAATGAAGGAGGATTGATCCCCTCACTGGTTCGGACACGGTCTCATGCTTCTCCTTTAAGAGGAGCTTTCCCAGAGTACAAATGAAACAGTTGGATTTATCCTACCACAAGATGAGCTACTTGTTTGGTTTTACTGTCTTGGAGAGTTAATTACTCTCCTACTCCAAGACACTAGCTTGATCTATATTGGTGTTTCAGAGCCCTAGTAAATAAAAAGTTTCTAAGTTGATTTTACTTTAAGCGTTAATTTGTATGGCTTTTCTTTAAGACAAAAGGTAGTGGAGATGAAACTGATGGTGTGTAGACTCGACTCAAATCCACTAAACACATGCACTTAGGATGATTTATACTAATTTTCTTTTTCAATGAATTCCCTAGCTAAGAGAGTTGGAGAATGCAAAATTGATATAAAGACAACTTTCTTGGCAATGAAAATCAAAGAAACAAACTCTTTATCTTTTCAAAACATACAACACATGACCAATAATTACTTCACGAAAATTCCTTTCCCTTTATAAAACTCAAATGCTACCAAAGCAAACCTTCCTTCAAAAGATATTTTTTGTATTTTTCTAATTAATAAAGCATGTAAAACTTACTTTAACAGAAATCAAAGTTAAAAAAGCTATGGAAATCAAATCAACTCAATTTCACACAAAAGTAAATCTAAGAGAAATAAATATAAATGTAAATATAATGAGGCAAAAGCCTACTAAAGATGATTCCTGGATGTTTTACTCAGTCAAAATGTAACTAAGGACTAGTTAATGCAGAACCAAAAACCAGTCAGAAACAAAAATCAAAATCTTTTGTTCTTTTTCTCAAGAATAAAATTCAAAGTTCAATCAACAAACTTTTTCGAGATTCGCAAAGAAAAGACACAAAGGTAGGTTTCTCACAAGGGTGGATTCTATGAAAGGCCCGACTCGTAAGAGGACTGAACAAAACCAAGTAGATCCAAAGTTTGACAACCTCTAAAGCCAAAGTCACTACAGGACCAGTGCAAAAATCAAACCCTAGGACAAAATCTCTATGAATTTCACTAAAACTCTTGACACTGACGGAACAAGCTTAGGTGAAGATTGATGGCAGATAACTAGTGGATCTGGGCAGAAAAAACAAATGAAAAACAAAATCTAAAAGGCAAAAAAGGAGAAAATTGGAATTTTCTCAATTTTGACAGGGTACGCAGGCGACCTGTTTGCACAGGTGCATGTACGCTCTGTGCACAAAGCTGCAGTGCATACAAGTACGCACTGTGCTCAACGCAGAGGCTACGTACTTCTAGCAAAACTAAGAAAAACTAAAATCTAATTTAACCCTAAGCTAGCCCACCCAAATACACAGTCAGACAGCCAAAAACCAGAAAACAAATGACTTTTCTTAGATCAAAATTTCATACAAAGGAAAAAACATTCACATCAATGGATTCCCCAGAGAGTCGATAATGCGGACAAAACCGACCTCCCTAGAAGCAAAGGCTTTCGAGTGACAAACAAGACAAATAAACACTACCTTTCTCTAAACATGCATTTAGAATACAAGTAATCAGCTGATTGTAATATACCTTTAGTCCAACGCTTTGTAGTAGTCCAACCTCGCCGATCTGGATGAGCTCCTCCTTCTCTTCAAAACCTGCATTCACTAACAAGCCAAAAGATTAAATAGCACCTGATAAACTTATAAAATAACACATATCCATCATACAGACCAAGGAGTATATGAAACAAATCATGAATAACAATCTGTTGAGAAAAATGAGTTCATTTGCATTAAGTGGAAACAAAAGAAACCATTACAACCTGAGCCTTGGTGTTGTGCAGGTCCCTCCTAGGGTCCAGCAAGAGTTTTCCTTTACTTTGATCAGCTCACCAACTCTCAAATAAGGCTAGGAAAGGATGGGAATCTCTCCTCTCAAGCTTTACAAGGGAGTCCTAATTCCAGCAGCATCTACCCTTAGGAATGTTCAGCTTTCAACCTCCCCTCCCTCTGGCCCAATGCCTGTATTTATAGTGCTCTAGAGGAATTTATTCAGGTCCACCATCAATGGGATAAGCCCCTCTTTGGATGGGATAGCTCCCCTCTTGATGGGACAAGTTCCTCTTTAGTAGGGATACATGAACCATCTGGAGGCGCTCCATACACGTCAAACAAGCTTCTAGAATGCTCTAGAAATGACCACAAGTAACTTTTTTGGAGTGAAACTTGCGCCTTTTGACCTTTACAGGAGTACGCACCCTTTCCTTTACAGACAGAGCGTACAAGTACACGGGTATTGTGAACTTGGGGTGCGTACATGCAGGTAAGGCTAAGAGAAACTGCGTACCCATAGATATATAGATTTTTAAAGACTTTCTCTCTTTCTTGGAGTTTGACATGGAGAGAAGAGGTATGAGACTTGCCAAGGAGGATAGTATGACAGTTGATGGAGCCATACTAACTGCAAATAGTCATGGTGACAAATTTTAGTGTAACAAGATGAACGAATCTCCTTTCTAGAAGCAAACAACACTCTCTCTCTTTTAGAATGAATGTGATTCTTTCAAGTGAGAAATGAATGACGAGACAAATCATTGGTCTATGTTAGCTTTTGAGCTTTAGCCCTGGAACATTATTTTTTTTCTATATAATACTATCTAAGCACCCATGGGGGATTTGAACCGCTGACCTATCGCGAGGAGTGCCTTAACAGTACACCCATTCACCGTCAATCTAAAGCACCATGGGAAGCCCTGGAACATTATTAAAAGGAGAGGTGATGGAATTTAGACTAATCCCATAAATTCAAATTAAAGTGGATTTTAATGTACACAACAATCAATATGAAGTACTAAATGAAAACAAGCCTTCCAAACATGTTGGGAATGGTATTTCAAGGAACTCGATTCACGAGGCCTTGTAACATTATTTAAAGGTATGGTGATGGACTTTACACTAATACCTTAAATTCAAAATAAAGTGGATATTAATGTGCACAATAATCAATATGAAGTATCCAATGTAGATAAGTGAGTGAAATGCCTTGGGAATGATAGATCAAGGAGCTCCATTCAAGGGTTGTTTCCAGTTGAAAAATTCAGGTTGGGTTATGGATCTATGTTTTCTATTTTGTGGTTTGTTGGTGTTTCAGTATTCATTGGTTTGTATCACTTGAATCTTTGAGTGCCTTCTAGAGGAAGCCTACATGCTCTCCTTATTCCTTCCCCTTAAACTCCCGTGACACCCAAAACAAACATGTTCAAAGATGGAAGGTGGAGATTCAAACGAGCTTCATCTCATCACAAATGTGAGGAATATCTATGGGAAGTGTTTGTGGCTCAAGGAAACAACCCCTATCATATGTTTGCAACTTATTCCTTACATTCCAATTCTAGAAACATGGCAAGGCATGTCCTCAAATTTTGGATTTTTTCCTTCAAAAATTTTGTTAGTGGTTTGGCAGTTTATAATTTCTCTTATTTCTGGAAGGGCTCAACTATTAATTTTCCCTACAGCTAGATTCAATTTGAATGATCTAGGGATATAGGGCCCATTTCCTATTTTAATAGCATCAAGGCCTACAACTCACACTGGAAAACTCTTGTTCATTATAAGCCTCCAAAAACTCTTTTGCACGCAACATTATAGAAATAATAGGTAGATTTTCTATGGATAACACTAACATTAAGTAAATTTGGAGAGTCTTAATTTGTCACAAAGAGATCAATCAAGTCAATTGCAATACTCTGACAGTAGTTTCCTAAAATTTCTGATTCAGAACATGCATGAACCACACACAATGCCAATGTAATGAGAACAAAATTTCCCCATAAATAGAGATTTCATACAACATAAACTAAATGAAATAGGATGTGAAACTTAATCTTCGCTCAGCAAATGGAATCTCTCCATTAATTCTAATAATCAAGGAACTGAGAACTCACTCCAAGGTATTCCAAAGGAAGACAGAACAATACATCTTTGTGACCGGGGGAAATTAAAGGCCTAAGCGTGCCTCATTCTGATGAAGGGTGAGGAGAAAAAAGTGTACATTTATGTCATATATGATGTATTTTTGGTAAATATATAACAAAGAAAAGAAAATCAGAACAAACAAGATATAAATAACTCAAAAACTAACCTCAAATATCAGATTGTCACCTCTCTGGCTCCGCACAAGCTCCAATACATTGTGAATCCACTGCAATGCAAAAATTATAAGTATCATTATATGCTCAAGATAAGCATACTAGCACATTCGTCTAGAGTCTTGTTTAACAATCATCCTCAAAGGCGAAAGGTTTAGATACCCCACCCTATGTTATAATTGTTATTAACTAAAAGTTACCACAATATTGATTATAAATATACATATATTCTATATATCATAGCATAAAGATAAATAAAAATAAAAGGGTGGATCAGTAAAAATTTCAAGCCTTTCTTCATGGAAAAATAAAAATCTACCCCTATCAGTGTGGCATCGGCTTCCAGTGTGCACACAAGACAAAATTTGAGGGACCTTAGGACATGGAAGGATAACATTCATCGTATTTGGTTTCTACCACTAGAGACGATACATGGGACCTACTACAGCGTAGAAAACCCTGTCATGCAACATAGTTATTATTTAAATTTCACAAAATTTGTCAGAACATAGTAGAAACCACTAGAGGAAGGGGTCTAATTAACATAGAGCACTGGCTAGACTCAAACCACAATAAATCATGATAGTCTCTACAAGCCACCTATTATGAGTATAATATTATCATTTTCCATGAAAGGATTATTTGGCATGAACATGGTTTATCAAGATGCTCCTTCTAGCCAATCCAACCTTTTTCCATGCCTAAAATATTTTTCACTTTTGTGATTGTTTACAGGATGATATTGAATGTTATGGTTTACTTTTAACATAGGCCATTTATAACACTTGAAAAACTTATTGAGACACTATTTCACTAGAAGAACGTCATGAAACTCACTCTTCTTTCTTTATCATATGATGTGGCAATGAGCCCAATACCCTTTCCATCATGGAAAGATGTTCCAAATTCTCATGGGTTTGAAATAGTGTCTTCCCCTGCATATTTAATATGCAACTATGATAAATATATTTCTAATTTACAACAAGTTAAATATCATAAACACAAAACATTTATGGTATAGTAAATTATCGAGCAAATATCCACAAGTATGCATCATACGCTCCAGATATCAGAGGGGTAGCTCCATCCAAGTCATTTTAATAATTACAATGCAATTGGATATAGGTTCACTCTAATGGCTGATTTGAACATCAAAAAACCCTTTAATCCACTTAGTAAGCTCAATTAGCTATGCTAATCCTATTCAGTCATATTTCCATGCTTACCCAATATCACTTCAGGAGATCGATAATGCCTTGTAGAGATCACAGATGTATGATCTTCACCTTGTAAAGTGGTACTTCCAAAATGAATCAACTTTATTGCACTTGATTTTGGCAAACAGTTGCATATTTCGTGTGATGACCTTTCCAAACCCTTTTAAAACAGATACTAATCATAGCTAAATACTTTGAATGTATGAGAACATACATTTAAAGACATAGATAGAATAAATAACAAAGAAAGAATGTATTGAACCAAAGGAACAATAATCAAATAATTATTTTTTGAGAATACAATCAAATCTATTAACTAAAAGAAAATTGTTTCTCTTGCCACTTAACTACCTTATATGGAATCTTCACAATGTTTGAAGAAAAAAAAGGTGTATTTTTCTGGCTTTAAATTTGTGTGCATGAGCTTCAAGCCACACATATTTGCCAATCGAGGTTCTTATTAATCTCAAATGAATATCCCTTATAATGGATGGACATTTTTTTAGGGCCTAATTGGTAATAATTATCATATATGCAACTCTGAGATGATAATATCACTGATATGCCAACAAAGCTCTCTAACAAGGGAAAATAGGTGTTGTTACACACATGCTATATACTGCAACAGTTTAATACCAACCTTAAGAAGATCAATGGGAAATGGGTGATAGTTATTTCTCTGAAGAAATTCATATTAGATTGGCCCAAGTTTTTCAAAAACCTGTTCAGATCATTTGCATTCATCAAAAAACTTAAAACTTCTCCAGAAAAAAACCAAAATAAGATCTTTCAGAGGCCATTTAAAATTCATAATGATCACTAATGAATAAAATGAAGTTCTACTGAGAACTCACAATACACGTCTGATTCATATAGTCAAACAAGTCACGCATTTGTACACAACTATATGAAACAAGCCACACACGTCATCCAACTCGTGAGATATTGTAACTTAAGGAGTCTAAAGTACATAATCACTTTAAATGGATATATCTATTCAAAATTGTGGATCGATTAGCTAAATGACATATCACAACATATATTCATTCTTTCATACCATGTACTAGTTCTATCATCCTTGGAAACTTTATGTAACACATCAATTTCAACAAGGGTTGAACCAAATTTCATAATTGATATTTGTCTTGACAAAGATTTGGGAACTTTAGTCTATGTTGGCCCTCCTTCTCTGTGTTGGGAGCAATTCAATTCACCCTACACATTCCACTACCTAGGTTTCTTTTACAAGAAAGGATATCTATACATATATCATTTCATCAAGAGCCAAATCTGAAATTATAGCCACCTCAAGGATTCAAGAACTACATAAAAAATTCTATTAATATACTACTTGTTGTCTCTAAAACTAAGCTTCATTAAAAAATATTGGTAAGATATAAACCTCTGTCATTATTCTATTTTGTCCATCACCTTCAATAGTAATTTATTGTAGTGACCCAAATGGTACAACTACAAACCCATCGCCTTGGCATTCCATTAATACTATGACTAATCTAAAATATTGCGGGACTTGCAAACTAGTGATTGGTGGCACAGGAACATTTGATGATGAAGAGGAATGATTATTATGAGAAGGATTAAAATGACTACCCTATAAAGGCTTTGAAACAGATGATGATAAGCCTTGTCCTTGAGAAGAACCACTACTTATCCTTGATGCTTGTGTGAATGAAAATGGTAAGATCCCCAAGGCATGCTTGGTAGCAAATATAGCATTGAAGAAGAAATATCCCCAGGTCCATTTGGATTTCGGTTAATTCAAAACTAATTTCCATATACATGGTTAGTTGTTATGTTCTCCAAACCTGCAGGATACTACGTATTACTAGCAATACCCATCATCATGTTTCTTAAACTATCTTCTTCTTGGTGAGAAGATGAATGCTCACTTGAAATAACATTGGAGATGGAAGCATTTCCAAGACGAGGAATAGAATAACACCCGTTCCATCCAAATAAATGCAAACTCTTCTGAATATCAGTCAGCACATGACACATACTAGGTTGGCATAGTTGGGCACTAGTGCTTACACCTGTTGGACCTATGTCTGCATATTGGTCACCTGAAAATAGTCTCTTGGAATGTGAAGAATCTGGATGCAAGAAAGATATATATTGTCCAACATTTCCAAAGAGCCATATTTGAGTTAAAAATATTTTGTGTTGATGTGGAGGGCTCTATCTTGCTGAAACAACTCTTTGGGGCACTTCTGATAGCCTAACCATATATCAACCTCTGAAAGCTTGACCTGCATCACCTACACTAGCCCTAGGTATGACTAGTTCTTCTGCAAGCCTAATAGTATGAATTGTTGCAGTGGTAGTAGGAATATTTAGGTTGTTACGGATGGTGTGTCATCTAGGTGCCATAAGGTGGAGGTGGCTATCATACCACTATCAAGAACATGGGAGGACATCTAAATATGATGGACATCAAATTCTTTTCACAGTCTTTCTTTTATAGGATTCTTGTCTACCATCGATAGGATTATTAGCACATCCATTACTATTCTCTAGCATACATCCAACCTCGCTACTATAGGAAAAGGTCACATGTTCGGATTTTCTTCTAGCCAATTGAGTTGGGTGAACACACCAAATTAAATCCATGAATGGTTACCCTTCATTTGGAACTATTGTATGATTGGTGCTGAAGTTATAATTATTACAATCGGAAGTAGTTACATAGTTACATCTTGAAAAAATATGTAGACAATCATCCATGACCTGGATGTTGAGGGCATCCACAAACATGCTTTCAGAATGAAGTACATCCTAGTCTACCACTTGCCTTTCAATCCTTGAAGTTGACTACACATTTGAAATTTGATTCCAACCAATAACCATTTTATCTTTAGAAGTGCATCCCTGATCAGCTAAAATATCATAATTTGTTACACTACCAGTGGCCCAACCATTGACGAAAGAGTTATGACCACTAGATTGACTTCATATGTTTTTGAAACTACAACTTACATTTATCCCTACATCCTGGTAATAGGGAAAAATTGGAGCATCCATGAGATTCGATCATTCACCATGATAAATATGTGATTCCATAAACACATTATGTTGGTTAGACATATTTTCCAAATCAAAAGTTTATGGTATAGGGTGCAAGGTGTTCCCTTCGGATTGCATTATAGCTTCAATCAGTCACCCAAGATTATAATCTAAGAAACATAAATGTATTGTTGTGAGTAACACATTTAACATAAATTATAGTTTAGAATGTATCAATCCCATCAATTATTTGACAAATACATCACTCTTCAGTGCAGGATTGATGGATCATAAGAATACATAAATTGTCTTCTACAAAGTTTGTAACAATAATATCTAAATAGACCAGCCTGAATAGTGTCAATGAGTCAATATCAGTCAATTCCATCTCTAAATGTTAAACTTTAAAACTATCATAATTCTCTTTGAAATGAAAAACTCTTAAACTTCACATATGCACTACAAGATATTTTCAAAAGAACAACTCCAAACTCAAGAAAGAGAAGAGAGGATATCCTAATATCTTTATAACCTCCAAAAACACTGCATGGTTTTATGTATACCAAGAGTTACACATAAATGGTACAAGGGTGATATTAATGTTTTAAGAGTGGCCAAACATTACTTTGAGTGCTTGCAAAACAAGACATTGTATATAATAACAAAGGTGGAAACCAAGAATTCTTTACTATATTTTAGTTGCATTAATTTAGGTTTTGAGGATCTTTTAGCTCCATGCTCTTTGCCATAAGAGAATTTTCCTCCATCTTTTAATGATTCATGTGACATGAACAAACCATCTAGATCAACTTATTAAACCAGAGAGAAAATGGATAATAGCAGAAAAAATGTTTTTAATCTACTACAACTATGAAGCATCTTGCACACCTATAGAAAGATGATTTATTATTTATCACCTTAACTAGAGATTGACCCTCATTCCTTTATGTCAGTAGCAATAAGAGAACCAAGTTAAATAGGGGTTGAGTGCCAACAACCTTGGAAGACCGATGGATGGAAAGATCAATTACCTGAGGCTTTTCCTTCTCATTTTGTTCCTTGATCCAGAAATAAGTAATTCTCAAGCCATCCCACTAAAACTAGAAGAAAAAAAATGTGACTCTGTTATCCATCGATGCATAAGGGCCATTGAATTGCACGTAGTTTAACAATATGAAAATATAATACCTATGACCTTACCTTCAACTTCATGGTTGCCACGCAACCTAGCTTTTCCTTAATTAATGTATATTGAAAATTTTGAACACTTACACCCAATGGACTAGGAATTTGATGTATCAGAAAATTTATATTCTCAAAGCTTGACACCATTTAAACCATCTCATTCATGTTGACCATTACATCACTTCCAATATTCATTGGGTCTCTAAATTATGATTTATTCAACATGGAATATCGACATAAAGATTTGTAAGAAGCAACAACATGAATATGAATTAGGGATCTGGATCCCTGGTCTCATTGGGAATGGATCCTTTCTCTGGATATGGGAATTCTTATCATTTCCCACATGAGATCTTACATTGCGTCTCCACATCTAGGCACACTCATCTCACACAACTGGCATAATGAGTGGCAATCCTACATAAATTCTCTATCTAAGTCACATGTCAGGATTACTAAGGGTAAATATATACTTATTTGGGCACATTATCCGCATGGAAAATACTCTACTAAGGATGGATATACCCTTATCTTTACAGCACAAAAGCCCTAAATCACAAATTGGTGGTGGAAATCTCTCTAAAAGCTGAAGGCTCCTTGTTATAGACATTTTTGTGTCTTGCATCACTGAGCATGAAATGTCAATAATCAAGGGATCCAAAGTCCCTAAACATGTTGTTCCTACCCCTAGAGGAACAAGGCCAAGTGACCACAGCAATTCACAAAAGTTCTCCACCTGAAAACACTCAAAAACAAGGCAATTCTGGATCATGTCAACTGCTCCACTGAGCATCTGTGCTGAATGTCAACTGCTCCACTGTCTACCTGCGTTGAATGTCAACTGCAAAGAAGGCTACCTGCGCTGAGCGAGTTTGGACAAGTGGCAAAGTCATTTCTCAAGGTGTCAATGCCCAGGAAGCTTCCAAAATGACACTTGGATCAGGGAATTCGACTGGTGATGAGTAAGAGGTTCCAAATCTCCAAGTGGAAGCAAGAACCTCCAAGTGGAGTCAAGAACTGAAGTGGGAGAGGACACTAGTCAGCTTCATGCCAGCCTCAAGCTGACTCATCCTCTCTCCAAAACTCCTATATATAGATCTCTCTCATGAGGTCTAGGGAGGCGAGAATTTGGTATTTGCAAAGAATTGCTGTTGGTTTGTGGCTAGAAACATTGGGTGTGTTATGCTTTGAAAGGAGCTGAAGAAGGAATTCCATTCTGCTGGGAAGGAGATGCTGGGTTGGAGCCCTATGGGTTGTATCTCTTCCTGAATCCTGTTACTTTCAATAAAGCTATCTTGATTCTTTCCTATATGCTGGTGTATTTTTTATGATTGCATTAGTGTATTTGATTTAATTCTAATCCTGAATCATTTATGAATATGTATATTTGCCTTTGTATTGTGTTCTTCTCTTGTCGCAAGTAGCTGTTCTCTTGTCACAGGTAGTTGTTCTCTTGTGACCTCGTGGGATTCAAGTAGCTGTTCGCTTGAGCAAGCGAGGAGGAGAGTAGCTGTAGACACACAAAGGGAAAGAGGATCTAGATCGAGGGACAACCAGAAGACAACGGTAAGTCTGCCAATCTCCCCTCTTTCACATTTCATAAAGGAAGAAATCATAATAGCTGTATTCGTTTGTTGCTAAGGCGCTGTCACACCTTAGGTGGATAGGATCGTCCTAAATAGGCATTTCTCCCCACAACAAATTGGCGACTCCACTGGGGAGGAACTTGTTTATTCATTTCATTTGTGTTTCCGTCATTTGTTTACCTCATAGACTTGACAGCAATTCTTGAACTGCATCTTTCCCGGATGCAAAGTAAAAGTTGCTGCTTTGATCCAGTATGTTGGACTTGTCTATGATTTAAACTAGATCCACAAATGATTTGATTGATCCTTGTGATAGTCTTTAGTACCCTATCAAAGCATCCCTCTGTTTATACCTTGCTTGTGTTTCTGATTTGGCCTGAAACAGTGTATTTTTGAGCATTTTGTGACCCAGAAACCAAGGGAAACGAGAGTTTTCCCTTTCAGCGCAGGCACTGTGAAGGCAGTCTGCATTTCAACGCAGGTCCCGAAGGGGCTACCTGCGCTGAATGTCAAACTGACAGTGTTGTACCTGCGCTGAACCAGTGTGGCCTTGTGCAGCTGGGGTTCTTTGTCCTCTTTTGCCCTGTTTTGATCTCTGTTTTTGCAGCCTTTAACCAAGTATAGGTGCTGGTCTGATAACCCTTTTCTTTGCCTGAATTCCGCCTCATTTTTGTACAAAAAGATTGTGAATGTTTTTATGTGTTTGTGGTGTCATTTACAGTCTTCCTTTGCATGGGTAAAGTAGTCTTTCTGTAGCCTTTGATTTAGATCTGATTGAGAGTGATCTTAGAAGAGAGTTCATTGGCTGTTTGTTCAGATTGATTATAGTTTTACTTTTGCTTATTGGTTTGAATTTGTGTCTTTTAAGTGTCAGAACAAGTCTTTATTTCGAAAAATAGCAAAGTGATTGTAATCTCTTCTACCCTTGTTGTTTTCGAAAAGAGTGAACTTGTTTGTATTGATCATTTTAAAAGGAAATTCAGATTTGTGCAAAAAGCTTTCTTTGTAGGCATTTATACTAAGAAAGTGAAAACAAACACCTGCATTGTGCATTTTGCATTTGATAAGTTTGCATGTTGGATTTAGGGAAAGTGCATTAGAGTGTACCGATTGCTCTTTGAGAAAAGATAGTCGCTCTCTTTTCCCTTAGTAGCTAGGATTTTCAAAGTTGAAAGATTGTAAAGCTTGCTTATCATCTTAGACTGCATTTAGGAATTTGTATCATACATCTCGTGGTGAACCTTGAAAGGCAAACTTTAAAAAGATCAACCTAAAATAAACTGAATGAATCTAACAACGCTTTGTAACATAACGCACAACATAGAGGTCTAGGCTAGAGACGTGTTCCAGCATCGTTAAACATAGTGACTGTCGATCTCGAAGAAGGTGGGTGATTCGTCCTGAGAGTCGGTGGCATTAATACGGATTGTGCTCCCACGTACCGTCGCGTATATATTGGGAGACCCCTATAGGCATATATCCTTTATCCTTAGGAAGCCGTGTCGACCGCCCTACTGATCGCAATGTAGTGAACACAGCATTCACGAAGATCGACCACCCGTACCGTAAAACGTATTCTGTGGTTTTGCGAAAAGTTTGGCACACCCTCTGCCTAGATCTCCAGAGCAGTTTCTTTTGGCCTTTTTCAGACTGTATAACAGAAAAAGTCCATCCGAGCATTTGTCACTTCGGGCTCGTTAAAACATCGAAGGAGACTAGAGTCATCTTTAGCTTTTTCTCGACTCTTTAAAACTGAAAAAGCAAGTTGTGTCTAAAAAGCGTCGTTAACAATTTATTTTAAATGGAACAATCACCCTTTAATCCTGCGTTGATATTTAGGTTGAAAAGATGGAGCACACCAACCAAGGAGTTCCCTTGGGTGGAAATCCTAGTCCCTTCTCCTCTTGGGGAGATGTTGGTGCACCCCACATGGCCACATTGTCGCTTCCAGGACTGACAATTGGCCTACCAGTTTGGCTCTTTTCGACCAATGCCGTTCAAAATACCACCTCTCCTGAACAGTCGAGTCAACAGTTAGATCAGACAAGAGTTGCCTCCCAGCCTTCCACTTCATCTTCCTCTCCTCCTTCCTCTTCGCTTGACAGAACTGGTCGATCAAAAAATCAGGTTCCTAAGGAGAAGAAAGAGAAGAAGAAGAAAGAAAAGAAGAAGAAGGAGCCTAAGGCGACTGGGGGCAAAAAAATGTCATCTAACAAAAATCCACACACCGCACTTGTAAGGCCTAAATCGCCATGCATCATATGCAGGGGAGACCACTTCCATAGAGATTGTCCCTGTATCCCACGGATACTAAGAGACTGGTCCCCCCGTTTGCACAATTCGGGAGCATCGACCTCTGATAGTCATGTTGACTGCTCGCCGTCAACTAGTGGGAGTGAAGCTCCAGGACAGAATGGGAAAGTTAAATTTCCCTGCAGACTATGTGAAGGCAATCACGCCATCCACCGTTTTCCCTTCTTAGACGAGGCAAAAAGAGTTCTGGAAGATCGCCCGATTTTACGAGCGAATCTTCCTCCTGGATATCAAAGACTCCTGCCAAGTCCCTCACTAGTTGAGAATCCTGCTGAGCCACTCAGGTGGTCAGCCGAAGCGCCTGTCATTGAAGATGAACCGTCTAGATCCATGCCTGACGAAAGTCAAAAGGTTGATACGACAGTTGACCCGGTTTTTCCTTCAGAGGCTCCATCTTCGAATGACACCATCACAGAGGAGAATACAGACGACACCGTCCAAGTTCTCTTCATCAGCACTGACTCTGATGATCAAGGGGGCAATGCCACCATTCCTTTGTCGCAGGAAGGAAGTTCATCAGAGTGCTATCCGGCTGTATATTCGGTCCCACCACCAAGCAACCTAGTTGTGTCCTTTGATTGGAACCAACTAGGCAGACCCCGGTTGCCAGCCAGTGTGCCGTTCAGAATTATTTTTCAAATATACAGAATGGTAATGGCTGGCACTATCATTGATGAGGGGGCATCTGTGAGTATCCTTTCCTCTATTGCTTGGAAAGCGCTTGGTTCGCCGGCACTTTTACCTGAGGTGAGAAATCTATCAGGTTTTGATAAAGGAACTAGTCGACCTTTAGGGATCCTCCCCAATGTGCCTATAACATTGAAAGGGAAGACCGTTCAAATGAACGTGATGGTCGTTCAAGGACCCTTGGATTATAACGTACTCCTTGGACGAGACTATATATATTGCATGGGAGCTGTAGTCTCCTCACTCTTTAGAGTAATGTGTTTTCCGCATGAAGGAAGAATGGTCAAGCTCGTAGACCAACTTTCGTTTCCCGGATCACACATCGCAAATAGTCATGTACCATCCCTAGATGGTCTATACACACAAGAAGTGTCTCAACCCACGGTCCGTCCTCCTGATGAGCGCGAGTAATCCGGGAGGACATGACCGGAACCCAGGGGGCATGCATCCTGGCCTGCTTCGGCAGGAAAACTTTGGGTATAAGGTAGGTTTCCTCGAGAGAATATGACTAGTCCGTACCCCGTCCGTGGTTGGAAGAGGGGTTGTTCTAGAATAGGATTCTCTTGTCAAAGTTATGTGAGAGGGCGGGGGTCGTCACTCACCTTTGTTTATTTCGGTAGACATTGCCGAGGAAGTGTTCCGTTGAAAGAATAACAGAACAATCTTTGGGTAACCAGAAAGAGGTAAGCCTCCCTCCGTAACACAAATGTTGTCTTTGAGTAGTGTTCTTCTCTTGTCGCAAGTAGCTGCTCTCTTGTCGCAAGTAGCTGTTCTCTTGCGATCTTGCGAAAAATCTATTAAAAGTTGGGCTAACGAGAAGACAAGTACCGTATAGACCCGTTAAAATTAATGAGAAGACAAGTATCGTTAAAACTAGACTAGCAAGACGACAAGTAGCTGTGAACACCCAAAGAAAGGCAGAGGTGAGAAGGAGGAGGGGCAACCTTGAAATTGTATTTTATACCTGGGGGCATGCAACCTTTTGGAGTGCAAGCAAGGGGCGACTATTTATTTTTTAAATTTTTAGGTCCTCCCTTTAAACTTGTAGGTCTAACCCTTTAAACTCGTAGGATTAGCCATTTCCAAACTTGCATAAAGAAAGGATGAGTGAGCATAGCTTTGGTAAGGCGCAAGCTCTATAAAAAATGGGATCTTTCATGAGACACTCTTATCTTATGACTGGGTAATCGAGCAGTTTTAGCATAAAGTTCATGCTCGTTAAAAAATAAACGCAAGATCTGAGCAGTTTTAACGCGGTCTTCATGCTCGTTAAAAAATAAATAAAAGTAGTGAGCAGAGTTTCCTCCAGTGTTTAAGCTCATTTTTAACTAAAAAATGAACCTATCCCGGTAAATAACCACTGTGATCAGCCATAAAAACCTTGGTCATATGTGCACCTACCGCCTTCACTTTTCATTTGGCCGATCGTTCACCCCCATATGATTGTTTACCCATTTTGAGGAACAACTGCGAAGAGTGATTTCACCTAGCCATCCTTGTGACACTGCCGTGATTGGAAAATTCCAACTTGTACCTGGAATCAGTTGCTATCCCTGTTTATCACTCGTTCCTCAAAAGACGAGTCTTCTTTAAGCTCTTTTCAATTGACTCGTAAAATATGAAAATATTGCCGAGTTTTGGCCTTCCAGCTCGTTAAAGTGACCGGAAGAGCTATCCCTCCTCTAGATTTTAATCTTTTTGGACCTGAGGGATTATTGCACAAAAAGGTCGAGCGCTTGTTTTATTCGGCTCGTTAAAGTTATCGAAAACTCATCCCTTCTGTATTGTTTTATACTTTTTCGGACTTAAGGGATTAGATGACGAAAAAGGAATTTTGGAGTTGACTTTATGTATCTTTTCAGACTCTCTAAAAATGAAAAGAACTGAGTTATCCTTGTCATTAGACTCGTTAAAATTATTAAATAGCGACAAACTTGTTTTTAGACGAGAACGAGTTTCCCTATCGTTAGGCTCGTTAAAACATAGCGATGGGCTTGCCCAAAGGGCAGGTTATAGAACAAGCATATGTTATCCTCCTCAAGCTTGACAAAAATAAAGAGGTACTGGTCAGCAATGACTGGGGAAAAATTGGGAAAGATCAAGAAAACTTTGATGGTAGCAGGTCGCTCTTGAACATGACACTTTTCCTCCGTACCACAATCGGGTTGGGTTGTTTCATTCACCGGTCACATCACCATGGTCTTGCCAGACCATCCATATTTGGGGTAATGCTACCAATCCATCGCATCAGTTTCGCCATATGTTCAAGAGAAGTCATTCAGAAAGAGTCAACCGGGTCCCACCCACTGCCATACATTATCCTTCATCCATTCGTGACCGCCACCCTGAATCATATGTCACAGATTGTTTTCACCTCCATTAAAATCATTAGCTCCGTTCCGTGTCACTGATGTGGGATTCATTAAGGCCCTCCTGTGACGGATCGCTTCTTGTCGACATCAGCTCATTATCCAAGAGGTTGATCTAGGAACACCCCCTTCAGTACTTTGAAGCTTGCATGCCTCAATGGCAAGTTTCTCACTTCCGGCGACAGGTATACATCAATGACCTTCGACCAGAAGATTTTGTGTGGTGTTCGACGCCAAGTCCTTTATTCACACCACGTGAATTGTACTGCAGTACCTTGAGGGTCATTATCATTATCGGTGATTCCTCTCGTGTGTGTTAACAGTTTACGTCATTGACCGGTAATCAAGCGATGTCTTTCCATGTTCGACTTCAGCGCAATTCTCACATGGATCGACTTGTACTTAGAGTGAAGATCGAACGAGTTTGAAGACCCCGGATCTAGTTTCATCCATCCGGGCTGTGATATATATTCAGGAAAAATAAAGACATTTGATATGTACATCATTGCAGCAGATGATCATCCTACTCAAAGGATGATAGTTTCGCCAGAATTATCAGTCTACCATCAGACGATCGTCTGTTCTATGTACCAAAATGTATTTATAAAGCTGAGCATGGGAATGCCCGCCTTAGCTAGATCATGAAAGCAGAATGAATCATAATGTATTGTATTGTATTTTATTACAGGTCTCCTCCCAGCAGATGGATGAACTTCGGACCCTCCTGGATAAAGCATTTCACCCGATAAACGGCCTCTGTTGGAAATAATACTGAGAGGGGGGGTGAATCAGTATTATTAAGCAATTTACCAAATCTTCCTTATTTGATCTTTTGAATTATTCTTGCATATCAGTACCATAAAATAATGAGCTTGAATAAAGAAAATAGACAGTCACACCAAAGAACACAAGATGTAAGGTGGAAACCCAATGCGGGAGAAAACCACTTGCTGCAATATGTCTCTATCTTCTTTCAAGAAATTCTTTTACAATGATTTTGTACTGGTGCAGTCCTTTACCAGCACGCAGGCTGCAACCTGCAGAGAGCTACAACTCTCTCTCGTTTTCCAGTTTCTCCTGGAAGGGAGCTACAACCCCCTACTTCTTTTCATGAAGAATCAAATGATCAACAAGTATATAACAGATACAGTCCACTACAGATATCAGATCAGTAATTACAGAAATAACCCATAACACTTTATGAACAGAAATATACAGTCAACAGATCATCTTAAGACAGGGACGCATATTTTCTTTCTGTGGCCTGCGACTGGACACAGTCTACCCTCCGCTGTTCTGCGTGCAGACGCACTGTTCCTCTATGCTTTGCTGCGACCGGCGCACCCCGAAACACTATCGCGCCGCGTCTTTTGCTTCAGAGACGCACCCAATAACACAGTCGCACCGCGTCCTTTGCCTCAGAGACGCCCCTGAGCCTTTACTGTACTGCGTCCCGGCGCACTTGCCCTTCACTGAACCTGCGTCCCTTCAGATATAAAAGATATGAGGACTTCAGAACCAACCCAAACACTCAGATCCACAGATCTGATCATGCGCCATAGAGATCACAGTCCATTAGAAGATTCTTCCTCATAGATCTGGACTAGATCTCACCAAAAGATATTCAACCAAGATGATGCTTAATCCAAATGAACTCCTTTGCTTTATATAGGCAAGCTTCTCCCCAAAACATGGAACAATACCACGAGCCGACACCATAGAAACACAAAACCGTCGGCTAGATACCACGCAAGAAACCCCCACGTGCTTTTCTCTGCCTTGAAATGTGTGCACTGGGCGGACGCACCTCCTGAACGGCTGGCCGGCGTCCCTGGACGCGGGTTCTGTATGGTATACCTGCGGGGACGCACTTGCTGAACATATTTCCTGCGTCCTTCTTGATTTATCACCTGAATGGGTTTGCCATCAAGGACAACACCTGAATCATAATGCCAACAATCTCCCCCTTTGGACTTGATGGCAACCACATAATCTTCAGCTTCATTCTCCCCCTTTGACATCAAGAGCAAAGGGTATGCTCCCCCTATGCTCATGCATCTCCAGATCTGTAACCAGAAATCCATCATGAAGGAGATAGAGACATATTGCAGCTATTTCCAAGATCTCCTTCTCCATAATGCCAACAATGCATTATGTGCTCCCCCTGAACCTATACCACCAATAGGAAGATGATCAACAGTAAGATGATGCATCAACAACCCCCAGCTTTTGCCTGAGGTATTCAAAAGTGTCCCTGGGCAATGGTTTGGTGAAAATATCAGCAACTTGTTCCTTAGAAGGAACATACTCCAACTTGACCTTCTGTTCAAGTACTTGTTCCCGGAGAAAATGGTACTTGATTGGTATGTGCTTGGTTTTTGAATGCATAACCGGATTCTTTGAGATGCTGATTGCACTTGTGTTGTCACATAAGATAGAGATTGGAGGTGTACAAGTGATTTGATAATCCTGCAAAGTCTGCATCATCCAAAGGAGTTGGGTGCAACAAGATGCAGCAGCAACATATTCTGCTTCAGCTGTAGACAAGGCAATTGAACTCTGTTTCTTGCTGAACCAAGAGACCAGTCTGGGACCCATAAAGAACGCACCACCACTTGTGCTTTTCCTGTCATCCACGCTTCCGGCCCAATCTGCATCTGTATAGGCATGAAGAGTAAGATCTGTATTTCTAGGATACCATAAGCCATAATTTTGAGTCCCTTGAAGATATTTGAAAATTCTCTTCACTGCTTGAAGATGAGTCTCCTTCGGATTTGCCTGAAATCTTCCAACTATTCCAACTGCATGCATGATGTCTGGTCGGGTACCTGTTAAATATAGTAAACTTCCAATCATAGATCTGTAGGTTGGTTGATGTACTGCTGCAGATTCATCATTTGCACTGAGACTGCATCCTGTGACCATGGGTGTACATACTGGTTTTGCATCTTCCATGCCATATTTCTTCAAAATCTGCTTGAGATACTTGGTTTGAGATAAAAGGATTCCTCCTTCCTTTTGTTGGATTTGCAAACCAAGAAAGTATGTCAGTTCTCCTAGCAAGGACATTTCAAATTCTTTCTGCATGACTGAGGCAAAGCTTTGACTCATAGCTTCTTCATTGCTGCCAAAAATAATGTCATCTACATACACAACAAGTATTAGCAATTTGTCATTTTCAATTTTTATATATAGATTGCTATCTGCTGAACCTTTTGAAAAACCTTGTTGATGAAGATATTTGTCCAACCGGTAGTACCAAGCCCTTGGGGTTTGTTTGAGACCATAGAGAGCCTTTTTCAATCGGCATACAAGATTTGGATCATTTCCAAGAATGAACCCATCTGGCTGTTCAATGTACACTTCTTCTTCCAAGTCTCCATTCAGAAAGGCTGATTTTACGTCCATTTGAAATACTTTGAAATTCTGAGAACTTGAGAGAGCAAGGAACATTCGGATGGCCTCAAGTCTTGCAACAGGAGCAAAAGTTTCTTCAAAGTCTATTCCTTCTTGCTGTGCATATCCTTTACAAACAAGTCTGGCTTTGTTTCTAATTACTTCTCCATTTTCATTCAATTTATTTTTGAAGACCCATTTTGTTCCGATAACATTCTTATCCTTTGGTCTAGGAACCAGCTCCCAAGTGTTGTTCTTTTCGATTTGCTCAAGTTCTTCATCCATTGCTTTCACCCAACATTCATCTTTGCATGCCTCTTTCACATTTTGTGGTTCAGTAGAGGAGAGTAATGCCAAATAACTTGAAGCTTCTGCAACAGTTCTTCTAGTTTGTATACCTGCTTCTTTCTGTCCCATGATCTGAGATTCTGGATGGTTCTTTTGAACATATCTGGATGGAGTCTTTTCTTCTATTCTTGTTCGTTCTTCTGCTTCTTCGTGAGGTTCTTCTTGAGATTCTTCTTGCGGTTCTTCTTCTTCATCATTCTGTCTTTGAGGGTGGCTTTCATCTTCTTCGATGTCTTCACGATGTATTTGCCTAGGAATGTATCCCTTCTCATCAACCACTACATCAATGCTGTCAACAATTTTGCCAAGTCTTTTATTGTAGCATTTGTATGCTTTGCTATGTGGAGAGTAGCCAAGAAGAATACCTTCATCTGCTCTAGGATCAAGTTTACCAAGCTGCTCCTCAGTATTCTTGATATAGCATTTGCTCCCAAAGATTTTGAAGTGCTTTACCGAAGGAGTTTTACCACTCCAGAGCTCATGAGGAGTTTGAGTGCTGTTCACTCGGACATTTGTCTTGTTGAGAATAATAACCGCCGCATGTGCAGCTTCACCCCAGAAGGTTGCAGGGGTTCCTGATTCATCAAGCATAGCACGAGCCATTTGCTGGATTGTTCTGTTCATTCTTTCAACCACTCCATTTTGCTGAGGAGTTCTAGCTGTAGAAAATTCTCTCCTTATCCCATGTTCATCACAGAAATCGAAAAATTCATTTGAAGTAAATTCCCCACCTCTGTCAGATCTGAGGCACTTAATTTTGTGACCTGATTCATTTTCAACCAAGGCTTTGAAGGATTTGAATTTTTCGAATGCTTCATCTTTGTGCTTCATAAGTCCTAACCAAACAAACCTGGAGAAATCGTCAATAAATAATATCAAGTATTCCTCTCCTCTAGGTGTTCTTTTTCTGAATGGTCCACATACATCTGTATGTACTAGCTCAAGAGGCATGCTGGCTGATCCTTCTTTCTCTGGAAAGTTAGTTCTGGTTTGTTTTCCAAACTGACATGATCTGCATATGGTGTTGTCAGGAATTTTGATATCTGGAAGATCGCGAACTGCCTGATATTTGCAAGCTTTCCTTATTTGTGAGAAGCTTAGATGTCCCAACCTTCGATGCCATAGCCAGTGCTCTTCATCCTTGCTTAGATAGCATTGTTGTTGTCCTTCATCAAATATGTATAGATTATTTGGAGTTCTTTTTCCTTTGAGAACTGTTTTACCTGTATCAAGATCACGAACAAGGCATCCATTTGATCTGAATATAACCTCGGTTCTTTGATCACACATCTGGCTGACACTTAGTAGATTATGCTTCAATCCATCAACAAACAAAACATTTCCAGCCTTAACATCTTCTTTTAAAGGAGCAATACCTTTTCCTTTTATAGTTGCAGGAGTATCATTTGCAAAAGAGACTTTCTTTCCCTTTTCTAAATTAGAATAAGACTCAAGTTTTTCTTTATCACCTGTCATATGCTTCGAACATCCACTGTCAATGTACCATAGATTTTCTTGTCCTTCTGCATAAAATGCTATCCCACATCTTTCTGTTTGAGGTTCCTTTATTCTCCATGTTTTGGTGCCTGAGGCTTGTTCCTTTTTCTGCTCTTGTACCTTTCTTTCCGGAAACCTGCTTCTGCATTCAAAGTCTTTATGTCCAAAATTATTGCAAATAGAACATTCAACTTCATTTTCAAGAGCTGAAAAGTTGTTATAGGTCCTTTTTGTAATCCCTGTCATACTTCTTTGTTTTTGAGCTTCCCTAGTCATGATTGTTTTATACGCAACACATTGAGCTGCTTTGTGACCAAAGTTATGGCAAGAAAAGCATTGTCCATTGAAGAAGCTTCTGCGATTATTGGATCTACCAGCCAACTGATTGTAATTTCTATTTTCATCTATTCTTGAACCAAATTGAGAAGATTTTACCTGTGGCTGGTTGTGGCTTTTGTTCACCCTTAAGCTGGATTGCCCCTGATAGTTTCTGTTTGACATTTGTCCCTGCTTTCCCTGATGATCTTCCTTGTGCTCTTGCTCATTTCTTCTTGCTGCATCAAGATAACTTTTTGAAGTGGATGCTTGAGAAGTTTCTCCATTATAGCCCAAACCTGTCTTATTTAGTGGAGACCACTGCACACTGATAATCTCATCCAAAGTTTCAGATCCTTTGACAAACTTGAGATTAATAGTTTTTGTTTTCTCAATTTCTTTTCTAAGACCAACAATTTCACCTTCTAATTTTTCAAGATGTTTTTCCTTTTCATCAATTTGGAATTGTAGAGTATCAATAATCATGTTCTTTTCTTCTATGCATCTCTTGAGTCTAGTAATTTCATCATAAAGGTTATCCACATCTACAGCATCCTCATAATCATCATCTTCAAATGCCATTAACAACCTATATTTATTACCTTGTTCATCTTCATCACTGTTTGATAAGCCATCACTATCTTCATGGGTGTAGTAGCTTTTCTTATTTGCGCTTTGTTTCTTGTTCCATCTAACTGGTTCCTTTCCTTTATCCTTATAAGAGCATTTTGCAGCATAATGACCTACTCTTCCACAAGCAAAGCATTTGAAAGGTAGCTTACCTCTGAACCTTCCAGAACCTCTTTGAAGATTTCTGACAAAATTTGATTCTTCTTCCTCTTCTTCTGGATCATGGCTTGCTTCATAGTAATCTTCTTTGCCTGATGCTTTAAAAGCAGCCTCCCTTCTGTCTGATGGTCCTCCCTTTCTCATTTCATAAGCAGTTAGAATTCCATGTAGCTGAGACATAGTAAGAACACGGAGATTTTCTTTTTCTTCTATTGCAGATACTTTGGATTCAAACTTGGGGGATAATGATCTTAGAATCTTTTGAACTACTATGGACTCCTTTACTTCTTCACCCAAATTTTTCATACAATTAACAATCTCATCTACCCGAAGAAAATAATTAGCCACACTTTCATCATTATACATCTTGAGAGTCTCATATTGAATCCTGAGAGTTTGAAGTTTAGCTTGTTTTACCTGTTCATCTCCTTCATAGCTTGTGATCATTTTGTCCCATATTTCTTTTGCTGATTTGAAGTGCATTACCTTCATGAATTCTGTTTGGGATATACTTCCTAATAGAGTACTGACTGCTTTTGCATTTGTTTCATACTTCTTTTTCTCAGCTGGATCTGTAGGAGTAGCTGAAGGAAAAGCATAGCCTGTTTCTACAATGTCCCAAACTTCAGTACCAAGAGATTGAAGATATGCAGTAACTCTTACCTTCCAATAATTGAAGTTTGTCCCATCAAAAACTGGTGGCCTGATTGATGCTTCTCTCTCGTAGTTGCTCATGATGAACGATCTACCTTCAAGCGATCAAGCTTTTCTGAAGGACCTGCTCTGATACCAATTGTTGGAAATAATACTGAGAGGGGGGGTGAATCAGTATTATTAAGCAATTTACCAAATCTTCCTTATTTGATCTTTTGAATTATTCTTGCATATCAGTACCATAAAATAATGAGCTTGAATAAAGAAAATAGACAGTCACACCAAAGAACACAAGATGTAAGGTGGAAACCCAATGCGGGAGAAAACCACCTGCTGCAATATGTCTCTATCTTCTTTCAAGAAATTCTTTTACAATGATTTTGTACTGGTGCAGTCCTTTACCAGCACGCAGGCTGCAACCTGCAGAGAGCTACAACTCTCTCTCGTTTTCCAGTTTCTCCTGGAAGGGAGCTACAACCCCCTACTTCTTTTCATGAAGAATCAAATGATCAACAAGTATATAACAGATACAGTCCACTACAGATATCAGATCAGTAATTACAGAAATAACCCAGAACACTTTATGAACAGAAATATACAGTCAACAGATCATCTTAAGACAGGGACGCATATTTTCTTTCTGTGGCCTGCGACTGGACGCAGTCTACCCTCCGTTGTTCTGCGTACAGACGCACTGTTCCTCTATGCTTTGCTGCGACCGGCGCACCCCGAAACACTATCGCGTCGCGTCTTTTGCTTCAGAGACGCACCCAATAACACAGTCGCACCGCGTCCTTTGCCTTAGAGACGCCCCTGAGCCTTTACTGTACTGCGTCCCGGCGCACTTGCCCTTCACTGAACTTGCGTCCCTTCAGATATAAAAGATATGAGGACTTCAGAACCAACCCAAACACTCAGATCCACAGATCTGATCATGCGCCATAGAGTTCACAGTCCATTAGAAGATTCGCCCTCATAGATCTGGACTAGATCTCACCAAAAGATATTCAACCAAGATGATGCTTAATCCAAATGAACTCCTTTGCTTTATATAGGCAAGCTTCTCCCCAAAACATGGAACAATACCACGAGCCGACACCATAGAAACACAAAACCGTCGGCTAGATACCACGCAAGAAACCCCCACGTGCTTTTCTCTGCCTTGAAATGTGTGCACTGGGCGGACGCACCTCCTGAACGGCTGGCCGGCGTCCCTGGACGCGGGTTCTGTATGGTATACCTGTGGGGACGCACTTGCTGAACATATTTCCTGCGTCCTTCTTGATTTATCACCTGAATGGGTTTGCCATCAAGGACAACACCTGAATCATAATGCCAACAGCCTCATACTTTAGGGGGAAACTGTTATAGACATTTTTGTGCCTTGCATCACTGAGCATGAAATGTCAATAATAAAGGGATCCAAAGTCCCTAAACAAGTTGTTCCTACCCCTAGAGGAACAAGGCCAAGTGACCACAGCAATTCACAAAAGTTCTCCACCTGAAAACACTCAAAAACAAGGCAATTCTGGATCATGTCAACTGCTCCACTGAGCATCTGCGCTGAATGTCAACTGCTGCACTGTCTACCTACGTTGAATGTCAACTACAAAGAGGGCTACCTGCGCTGAGCGAGTTTGGACAAGTGGCAGAGTCATTTCTCAAGGTGTCAATGCCCAGGAAGCTTCCAAAATGACACTTGGATCAGGGAATTCGACTGGTGATGAGTAAGAGGTTCCAAATCTCCAAGTGGAAGCAAGAACCTCCAAGTGGACTCAAGAACTGAAGTGGGAGAGGACACTAGTCGGCTTCATGCCAGCCTCAAGCTGACTCATCCTCTCTCCAAAACTCCTATATATAGATCTCTCTCATGAGGTCTAGGGAGGCGGGAATTTGGTATTTGCAAAGAATTGTTGTTGGTTTGTGGCTAGAAACATTGGGTGTGTTATGCTTTGAAAGGAGCTGAAGAAGGAATTCCATTCTGCTAGGAAGGAGATGCCCAGTTGGAGCCCTATGGGTTGTATCTCTTCCTGAATCCTGTTACTTTCAATAAAGCTATCTTGATTCTTTCCTATATGCTGGTGTATTTTTTATGATAGCATTAGTGTATTTGATTTACTTCTAATCCTGAAACATTTATGAATATGTATATTTGCCTTTGTATTGTGTTCTTCTCTTGTGGCAAGTAGCTGTTCTCTTGTCACAGGTAGCTGTTCTCTTGTGACCTCGTGGGATTCAAGTAGCTGTTCTCTTGAGCAAGCGAGGAGGCGAGTAGTTGTAGACACACAAAGGGAAAGAGGATCTAGATCGAGGGACAACCGGAAGACAACGGTAAGTCTGCCAATCTCCCCTCTTTCACATTTCATAAAGGAAGAAATCATAATAGCTGTATTCGTTTGTTGCTAAGGCATTGTCACACCTTAGGTGGATAGGATCGTCCTAAATAGGCATTTCTCCCCACAACACTCCTCCCAAAGCTAGACTATTCATGTGGTGTATCCTTCACAACATTTCTCGTACAGGGGAAAATATTCATAAGCGAACCTTTCATGGCCCCACCTAGTGTATCCTCTACAAACTAATATCTAAATCCATATATCATCTCCATTTTCAATATCCATGCACCATTTCCATTTCGCACAATGTTCTTACATCTCTCCAACTCCCCTTGTGCTAGCAAGGTAACAATCTCTTGGAAGCTTGGCAATTGTGGTGGTCTACTACACAACCCATTAAGGCTAGGAATGTCCCTCTTTTGATCTGTTGGTGCATTTGGTTACTAAGAAATAGATATATTTTCTCCAATCATACCTTTCATTGGCCTCATGCGACTACACATATCATTTCTATATACAACAAGATACCTAATGACGATCGCCCCCAAAATGCTCATATCATTACTACTAAGAACATTGACAAGAACATCCCTTGGGCTTACTTTGATGGTTTAGCACAACAGTAAGGCTGTGGGGGGGGTGTCCTATTTCATTTATCTGACATTCACTATTACAAAATACAGATTGTTTTGGGAGAGGGTACAAATAGCTTTGCAGAGCTCATCACACTAAGACACTTACTTTATTTTTCACTTGAGAAGGGTTGTACTCACATCCAGATTTTTCGAGATCGTAAACTCATCATAAACTGGTTTAATCATCAAATTTCATGTCACGTGCATAGACTCTGGCATATATTGGATGATATTTATCTTCTGAAATCTCATGTTAACTATATCTCTTGTCATCACATATACAGGGAGTGCAACTAGATTTCTGATAGATTATCCAAGGAGGTCGTGCTCCAACCATGGGGGCACTGGTTGATTCAGGAGAAATTGACCAAGATTTCTACAAATATTCTCAACAACCATATGATGACCAACCACGTGATGGGGCCAACAGGCCCTGATTTGATGATATTTTCTAATATATATGTGTATACAAATCGGTTCATGTTAAAATCACAGAAGGTTAACTTAAATCAACAGAAGGACGAAGGACAAAAGGGAAGGGTCAACTTAAATCAACAGAAGGACGAAGGACAAAAGGGCAGGGTCAACTTAAATCAACAGAAGGACGAAGGACAAAAGGGAAGGGTCAACTTAAATCAACAGAAGGACGAAGGACAAAAGGGCAGGGTCAACTTAAATCAACAGAAGGACAACTTAAATCAACAGAAGGACAAAGGACGAAGGGTAGGGTATGGGTCGCTCACAAACTGAAAAGGCTTGGGATCTCAAAAAGTCTGATGACTTTAAGCTCATCTTCTACCCCAACTCCCAGACTGGTCAAAAATCAATTTAAAATCTAGAAGAAAATCTCATCTTATTGTGGGAAGCTTTGTTGATAAATCCAACTTGTATTAGATTTACACACTGACCTAAAACTCATATGTTTCTCAACTCCGATTTCCGGAGAGGTCAGACACCAAAATACAAGATCTTGTGGGATGCTTTGATGAACATCATTTGGACTAAGCATATACATCTTGATGGACGGCCCGAGAGAATCATTAAACCATTGTTATTAAATCACCGAGTGAAGAGTAACCATTGTCTGCTCTCTGCGGCTCTCTACGGCCTGAGTTCTTGGGTCGAGTTCTTCTGCGGCTCTCTGCGGCTCATCTGCGGCCCGAGAGAATCATTTTATGTAACTCCCTCTCAGTATATCTTCTCATCTTCAGATCGGTGGCTCGATATCTTCAGATCTGCGGTGGCTCGAGGTTGTATTTTCCAGCTGTCTTTTTCACGTTAAAATTTCTTAAGCCCCTAGATCTGTGATGGCTCGATAGATCTGCGGTGGCCCGATATCTTCTCGTCTATGCGGTGGCTCGATATCTTCAGATCTGCGGTGGCTCGAGGTTGTATTTTCCAGCTGTCTTTTTCAAGTTAAAATTTCTTAAGCCCCTAGATCTGCGGTGGCTCGATAGATCTGCGGTGGCTCGATATCTTCTCGTCTCTGTGGTGGGCACGATCTGGTGCAGATCTGCATAAAATATGGCTCCGAGCTTCACAAAAATAACTGGTGGCTCATCCGCCTCTGGAGGGCAATCTCCTGCCCATATCGTGAGTGAAGCCCCATCTCCCACTATCCAAGTGGTCCAGGACTCACTCGATGAAGCTTTGAAGTTCTCCGAAAGTGCCCTAATTTGCTGGTTCAATGGTTTTTGGCCGCGGCTGATAGCACTCCACAATTGGATCTCGGAGGTATGGAAGCCTATCATTTCTGATGAAATTAATATCTACCCCTGTGCTAGAGGTTTCTTTATAGTAGATTTTGAAAATCCTGAAAGCAGACAATGTATTCTAGATTCCGGCCCTTGGTTTCGGGAAAAATCAGGCCTATTCATGAAGCCATGGAACCCATCATTCGATCCCTCTACAGCAGTGATAACATCAGCACCAGTTTGGGTGAGATTGCCAAGCCTACCCTTGCATCTCTGGAATCTCTCCTCGCTAAAAGCCATTGGAAATGCAATTGGGAAATTTCACTGCAGGTGCCCAGAAACAGAGGAATATGCCAGAACCACCTATGCACGCATCTGTGTGGAAATGGATTTCAGCGCCGGATTCCCAGCTGAAATAAACCTAACAAGTAAAGACTATGTGTGGAACCAGAAGCTTGATTATGAAAGTGTCCTCTTTAGATGTCGATCGTGATTTGAGACGGGGCATCTAGCAAAAAATTGCCCAAAAGCCTCTCAGAAAATTTTTGCTAGAAAAAACCACCACAGATCTACATGGTGGGAAGGAGCACAAAAAGAACACTACACTGTCATCAAAGAAGAATATTCTAGAGAAAACTCTGAGTCACAAGGAATCAAGGAAGAAGGAAACAACTCTCAAAGCAAGCAAGGAGAAAGCCCGCCCCAACAAATCAACAGTTATGAGGATTTGAATACCGCAGAAAATAAATCTTCATTTAACAGCAAAGCAGATCTCCTGAACCAAACTTCTCCGACTATAGATCGCGAAGCTAAGACACCAATGTCCCAAGAACCAGAAGAGATGAAGGAGATGCGAGACAAAGGAAATTGGAAGACCGTAGAGAAAAGAAAGAAAGCTACAACACCAATCTCGCCAAGAAAGACGAGGAGCTAGACAAGTAAAAATTAAGAAAATTGTAGGTCCGATAGACCAATTTGGTCTCAGTGGACGTTAACCATCATCATCATCATCATCATCATATATTTATATTAGCTCTTTCATGTATATATTTTTGATAGACTTTCTATCAGTTTTGTTTATATTCCCAATCTGGGAATTTTTTTATGATTTACTATGTGAGAGTGACACTTCCATCTATACAACTATGCTCTTTAGCTTCTACAACATGTAATTTTCAACATCTTAATGAAAATTGTGATTTTTCCTTCGGGAAAAAACATGAATATGAATAAACAGGTTGAACGAATTAGGTCCAAAACTGAATTTGAAAATCCATTCCAATCTTGGGTACCTTAGTAGACCCTCCACACGTGCATCAATTAATGTAAAGGATCATGTTTTACTTTTGACCCCCCCACATTTCAAACCTATCAGTAGATGTGATTGTCTTCCTACAAAAGGAAGTAGGAGCCTTAGTTAGAAAATAGTTCAAGTGAGACTGAGCTATAACAACTTAATCCTCAATAAGACAACTTTTCTAGCTAGGGAACCAATCTGGATCCAACAAGTGTAGAAAAATAATAAAAGGTCAATAACTAACAAATTACCTACTATAATAAACCATGTCTTATGGAATTACATCACTTTTTCAACCTACAAAGGCCACTGATATATCTAGAGTGTACCACTGACAAATCTGAGTGTCCTACTTCTGAGGTGTGATCTTACAATAACTTTCTGAATATTTAGTTAATTCTAATAGTTGAAAGTAATCTTGAAATAATTTTTGCAATAACACAACTAAGTGAAATAAGGATATATAACAAGTTTGCAATAACACAACTAGAGTAATATATTGTTCCATGTTTAAAATCCTCGAAAATAAATGGCATCAAAGCAAAAAACCTTATTAGCAATGACCATGAAAGAACTTAGATTTATAACCCACAATGTAAAAGTAGATGTGAAATACTAAAACTGAATGGAATTCTTGGCCTAAAATGGAGAAAAAGAACTCTAGACCATGACCCAAGAAGAAACTACGGTTCAAACCCTAATAAATTTTGGAGAAATCCATATCTAGTAAAAAATAAATTGTAAATACTCAAACCCATCATCCAATGGGCATAAACTGATATAAGTAAAAGAAACATGTTCCAAAAGTGAAGGAAAAAATGATAAAATCCTATTAGAATTCATGAAATCTAGAGAAAAAAAAATACAAGTTCATGGTTCCATGGAGAGCAACAACCTAAACCTCGTAGGCATAATAGCTCTTATTGCCTAACATATGAATCACTTTGGGGTAATGTGAAGCTTTCCCATTGGATGCCATTTGTACATCATATTCTTGAAGCCTTAGGGAAGATTGAAGGTATAAAATATTCTATTGTGAGGCTCATAGTAATATTTTCATCTGTTGATTTCTATTGTAGAAAACCCTTATATTCTTGATTTGAAGGCCTTGTTTCATTTGGATAATTTAATGTGAGGATTTAGTGCCTTAATTTCCTAGTTTGAGTTTAATTCACATAACATTACTAGAGGGTTTACACAATAGACTAGATTTAGCTAAAAGCCACTACTTTCTAGTAAGTGTTTTTAGAGATGCAACTTGTAATTAAAGAAGATGTCTCTAATGATGGTTGTGTTTTTATAAGCCATCAAAGGTAGCTTCAAACTCTAGTTCCTCAAGTTTTCCATTTCATTTTCCAAAACTTAAAAGGAATGGGAGAATAATTTCAATGTAAATCATTTAAAACAACAGAGAAATAAACCACCGCATTATGTGCTGAAAATATCAACAAGAAATGATAAAAATAGAATCCAGTATATTCCAATTTTAATTTGCCCTTGAATTAAAATTGTGAATTAAAATTCGAATTTAGTCTCATGATTTGCTTGAAAAAAAATTAATTAATTCACCTTGAGTTAATTAGTTGGAGAAATTCAAGTTAGAAGTCTTTCTGAAGTCATGCAACAGTTATCCCTTAAATTAAGGATATTATCCCTTAATTAAGGAGATAAGATTGAGTTATATTTGAGTTGTAATTAGTAAGATCATTTTACTGAGTTAAGTCCAGTTAAATTAGTTCCAAAATATTTGAGGAACTAATTGTGAGTTATCAATCAGTTGATGCATGCATGCACTCAACAGGTGTACTCTAGATAACTAAAGATTCTCTCATCAGAAACTCATGCATGTCTATTCTGAGAAAGACCCAATTGAGCTAAATGTCAAGGACAAGTTACTATCAGTTTCATGTGTTTTCCTATAAAGGAAACTCATCCATATAGGCAAGGTAA
Source organism: Pinus tabuliformis (assembly GCA_031772625.1). Classification (NCBI taxonomy): domain Eukaryota; kingdom Viridiplantae; phylum Streptophyta; class Pinopsida; order Pinales; family Pinaceae; genus Pinus; species Pinus tabuliformis. The sequence continues at coordinate 623,782,341 of CM062807.1, read as the reverse complement.
GGTTCCTTGAGGATTGCGCAGTTCTGACAGTGTGTTAGAGCAGTGTTCCACTGCGTGAAGGAGAATCATCCCAAAGGAACTGCACAAGGAAATAGGAGCTTGGAGGGTAGAGGAGAAGGCTTCTAAGAGCTTTTTTTACCTATGAGCATCCAAGAGGATTTTACGAAGAGCTGGCTAGCTGTGAGCTAAGGCTTTGTGTAATTTTGATGTATTTCCACCTTGTATGATAATACAGATAGTGGGGTTTTTAGCTGAGGCTTTCCCCTGAGTATTCTTCTGTGTTTCATGTGCATTGATTCTTCTTCTGGTTATATGTGTTCAGCTCTGATTCAGCTTGTTATTTAATCTTCCACAATTTTGATAGTAGAAGTAGATTATTGTATTTTTCTTTGGTATATTGCATTATCGAGATAATCCACAGTCAGTTTTCTATATAGATCTCAGAGGTAGATTTGTAGAGAATTTTCAAGAAATTATACATGGTATCAGATCTAAGTTTATCGGAGCTGTGAACAGTATACGAATAAGAGAATTCAAAGTTTGAATTTCAGGGTTGTAGGTGCAAATCGAGTTCATATCATACTTTAATTCAGATTGGACATTATGCGACTAATTTCCCATCGAAGAAGTCTAAGAAGGGATCCTCGGAAGGATCAGAAGGTGAGGCATTGGCCTCTTAGTTTGAAATGGACTTTACTCTCATCACATGCATGGTGTCATCGATGATGGTTTGTGTTTGGTATCTTGACAGTGGAGCCTCATTCAACATGACTAGCGATAAAAGTTTATTCAGTGCCTTGGAGGAGAAAGTCCTCAAGATACGCATAGAGATGGGTGATGATGAAAGGTTTAATGTTTCATGAGTGGGCACAATTGATTTTCAGAGGGAGCATGGAGCTCCTATCACATTGACATATGTGAATTATGTTCTTGAATTGAAGAATAACTTGGTATCGGTCACGATGTTAGAAGACAAAGGCTAAGATGTTGTTTTTAGGAAGGGAAAGGTTTTCCTTACATACATCACCACGAGACAGGTGAAACAGATCGGTTCATGAGTTAGGAACCTATATTCTCTTGAGGTTCAAGATGCATGCACAACCTTTAGAAGCAAGGAAAATGTTAGAGACTTGGTGGTTGAGAGGGAGAGTAAATTACCTCTCAACATATAGCCCCAAAAGAAGTCTCAAACAATTGTGGAGGAGCCACAATTGGAGATGCTGAGAGGAGACCGAGCGAAGGATTCCACTCATGCAGAGACCTCCAGTAGGGGGAAATTTCGAGCCAAGTGGGTAGAGGGATCACATGCACCCATACCTCCAGTGTGAGGTGGAGCGATGTGAAGTGATATTCCCAAGAAGACTGAAATTGGGCAGGGTCCATTGAGAAGTTTTATCTCATGGATTGTACCTTGCTACGGGAGCCCAAAGTACATAGCAGCAAGAGGAATCAATCGGATTGATACAATCAGAGATCAAAGTGATAGAGGCTAGAGCAGTTAGATACTGAAGAGTGCAAAGAAGGATTGACAATAGTGCAGACAGGCTGAGTCAACAGAAGCGCACAATTTTTAGTCGACAGAGGCAATAGTAGTCATAGACTTTGATGAAATATGCATCATACTAATTCAGGTTGGATGTTTTTTTGTTGTTTCCGGAGCTGTTGGAGCAACAACACTAGAGAGAAGTGTTGCATGCATAACATTCCAAAGGCTCACAATTGTGATCGAGTTGAAATCCTTTCTTGTTGAGAGGGAGTGTTGAAAATAGCAACAATAAATGATAAAAATATAATCTAGTATATTCCAATTTTAATTTGTCTTTGAATTAAAATTGTGAATTAAAATTCGAATTTAGTCTCACCAGCTGCTTGAAAACTAATTAATTAATTCATCTTCAGTTAATTAGTTGGAGAAATTCAAGTTATAAGTCTTTCTGAAGTCATGCAACAATTATCCATTAAATTAAGGAGATTATCCCTTAATTAAGGAGATAAGATTGAGTTATATTTGAGTTGTAATTAGTTAGATCAGTTTATTGAGTTAAGTCCAGTTAAATTAGTTCCAAACTGTTTGAGGAACTAATTATGAGTTACCAGTCAATTGATGCTTCCATGCACTCAACAAGTGTACTCTAGATAACTGAAGATTCTCTCATCAGAAACTCATGCATGTCTATTCTGGGAAAGACCCAATTGAGCTAAATGTCAAGGATAGGTTACTATTAGTTGCATGTGTTTTCCTATGAAGGAAACTCATTCATGCAGTCAAGGTAAGGTTCCTTGAGGATTGCGCAGTTCTGACAGTGTGTTAGCGCAGTGTGTGAGAGCAATGTTACACTGGGTGAAGGAGAATCATCCTAGAGGAACTTCACAAGGAAATAGGAGCTTGGAGGGCAGAGAAGAAGGCTTGTGAGAAGCTTTTTTTTCCTGTGAGAATCCAGGAGGATTGTACTAAGAGCTAGCTAGCTGTGAGAACTAAGGCTTTGTCTAATTCTGATGTATTTCCACCTTGTATGATAATACAGATAGTGGGGTTTTTAGCTGACGCTTTCCCCTGAGTATTCGTCTATGTTTCATGTGCATTGATTCTTGTTCTAGTTATATGTGTTCAGCTTTGATTCAAATTGATCTTTAAGCTTCCAAAAGTTTGATAGTAGAAGTAGATTATTGTATTTTCCTTTGGTATATTGCATTATCGAGTTAATATATAGGAAGATTTTCTACATAGATCTCAGAGGTATATTTGTAGAGAATTTGTAGGATTCTACATTATGATCAATATAAAGATCACTAGAGGACCATAAAACTCCAAGGACTGACAATTTCCAAGAAATATGTGAAATCATGGAAGTGTTTTTTTTTGTGAGTTCAACAGTTCATATTCAAGGAATATGCCCTATTTGCAAGGGTGCAAAACTAGATTAACTGTATGTTCTTGACAATAGCATGCACACTCTAATGTAAAGAGGTTTCAAAATTAAAATACATTTTTATATATGCAATCATTTTATAATAGTATGTCAGCATCAATAAATTCTAAACTTTGTTATGTTTTTAAACATTCCATTTAATACTACATCAATCTCATCTTTTCTTTGATTTCCTTACTCCCTTTAAGGTGAGAATGATTAAAAATATACATTATTATATTTATTTGTTGGCTCTACATCCAATGAGACCAACTTTGGTCTATCAACCTTTAAGGCAAAAGATGAAAAAAGGGTAAGGAATTACTTGGTTTGTTTTAGAACCATATTTCCATGCTCGAAAATATTAAAGAGAATATTTCCTAGATATTTATAGTTTTCATGGGCTAAAAGGTTAGGAAGGTCAGTATTGTAGGGAATATTTTTAAATTGACATCTAATGGGGGTATATGCTATACACAGGCAATTCTAAAAGAAAGTGTTTTTCTTTCTCCACCTTCTTACTACCACCTACTTCATATAAACTCCAGCGAAAGAATCTGTACCAACCTTGGGCATCCTAGTATTTCCATTTGTATAAATAATAATTGTAATGTGAACAACTACGATCAAATCTGCATCAACTGGTTTCTCCCAACCCAAATGCTCAACCCTGGACATAGATAACATTGTTAAATAGAGAATCCATACAGGTGAGAATGGTTTTAGATAGAGGAGGAATGACCTGTTGAAGAGTTTTGTGAACCCAACTACTTCTCCCTCAAGACAGAGATGGCTCATACGTAATGCCCTCATCTTCGATGTAAATAACGCGCTTTACAATATCCAATTGTGTGCTTATATAAAAAAACTTTTTTAACTTCTTGCGATCACAAATAATTGTTTTCACTTATAACACATATTTCATTAAATTTGGAATTAAACAGTGGATCTAGAATTTCAAAATAACCAAACAGCTCAATTCTAGTGATGTCCTTGTAATAAAATATTTCCAATTTTAATGAAATATGTGATTTATGCCTGTCATGATGGAGGACAATCCTAGATTAGAATATAGAAATGCGTATAAAAAATTGAAGGAGAACTTATAAAAGAAATCATTATTTTGCAACATACATTTAACAAAGAAACAACACTTGTTGGCATTACTATAATTCATTCCATCATGCACCAATTCTAACTTAGAAATAACTAGTAAATAGCAAACATGAACTATCAGAAGAAAAAGAATTACTTGGAGGAAAAGGAAGATAAAATATTAATTCAGGTCTAGAAAATGCAAAGATTCTAAAGCATACAGTAGCCACAACATACCTTATAATTATTGTCAAATTGAGTAAAAATAGATGACACTAAATGAACTTATTTCTAAAAGTGAGGTCATGAAATAATCCTGGGTTCCAACCTAGGACAAGCTTCCATTTTGTCATTGTGTTTTTATCATAGTGGTCATTGTGAGGAGATACTTCATTTTTCCATGGCACAATATTTTTTGAAACACACACCCACCGATTCGCACACATGTTCATCTTGATTTAATCAGTAGATGATTATTTGGATGTTTATCTATGGTTTTATTAGAACATTAACATTTGTTCACACATGATAAAGTTGATTTAACTATTTCATTGTTAAATTAATTCATTGGATTACCTTTGATGTTATTGGCTTCAACGCCCTACTTGCTCAGTAGTTGTTCACAGTTGGAGGGGTTATTTGGTAGTTATTTCATTTTTTTTTTTACTGAGCACTCTCAATTGGACAAAAGTTTCTAACGATTACATGATCATTCTATTGTTGGGGTAGTTCACACATCCTCCTAGGGGGAACTCTCTCTTGTGCACATGGTTTGGGGAAACCAATTGATGGTATTGGAAACAACATAGTTTTGGCATGGAGAATAATGAGTTTTAACCACCTTGACAGTTCTACGTAGGGCACACTTCACGGGAATATATTTATTTACTTGTTCGGAGGTTGAGGTGGTTATATGGCATAGCTCTCTAGGGTGCACCTAATATAGATGCTCTCTCATCTTATTGCATGGAGATTTCAGCTACACTAGTAATATCTTGACCTTCACTAGAGATCTCCCTCACCTCTTTGACCTGGACATATATTATTTTATTCAAGGTGGTTTGGAGGAAATTATTGAGAGGCATGTGGCACCTTAGAGAGCTACATGTGGAACATTGCATGCATTTACTTCATCTTACTATATTTGAGCATATTCTTCTAGGACACAATTGTGGAAATGTTGGAGATATATATTTTATTATTTCATTTGAGTTTTAGCATGATCAAGATTCAAAACCCTAACTTTCCCTTATCACCTTGGATTTGTCTTGTTGGAGATATTCCACTTGCTACTTTTGGGTTTGACTACTACATATCTTTTGCAACACTCCATATACTTTTCACCTTCCTCATTCATACATGGAGCTGGTTGACTTGGAATTCACACATGTGGTTTGGTTACATGCATTTCCTAGACCACTCACTTTTTGGAGGTTGAAACTCTCCTAGGAGAAATATTTTATTATTTTATCTCTCATGCACCTTGTAGGGTGAACTTTGTAATCTTTCTTAGATATACCCCTATACACATCCTCTTAGGTTGAACATTATTTTAATATATTTTGCATGCATTCATTTTTGAGTGGTGAATTCTATGTGGACATTTTTCATGTTGACTTGATCATCATGCCTAATTTTGGTTGCATGCCCTCTCTTGGAGAGCTCCATCATATTATTCTTCCTATTTTTGGAAAAGAGCCAACATATTATGATATTGTTAACCATGGACTGAGGTAAGATATCACTACTACATTTTTATGATATTTGTTTGATTCATGCATCAGGTGCTTGATGCCTTAGGGAAGATTGGAGGTACAAAATATTCTATTATGAGGCTGATAGTAATGTTTTTTTTAGCTTTGTGTAGCTTGGGAGGTACTCCAAGCCCTAGGGTTCACAGTTTGGAGGGAAAAGTGCCACAAGAGTCACCTGTGGGATTGGAATCCAAGCTTGTGGTTTTGCACCAATCTTGTTTGGGGCATTTACTTGGAGCACTTTGGACATGTGATGGCATGAATTGATAGAGAGTGGAAAGGATAATACAACACTTCAAGAATCATCAAATTTTGCATTGTCCTTAGTGAGATATGAATTTTTGAAGTTACTTTTTTGGTTTACAACATAAGAGTCAGGGCCAACTTAAGATTAATAAGCCTTCTTAACAGTTGGACAATCCTTGATGAATTTTTCAAGGAGACCTCTTATGTGTATAAATAAGAGGTGATGGGAGGCATTTGAGCATCTATTTGAGAAACACACACAAGAAGAAAAGATCTCGATGGAGGAGATGATTTTCTGTCCTAGGGTTGCAACAATAAGAGGTAGACTAGCTAGCGAAGGAGGAGATGGATATTTTCGGCATAGTTCAAGGATCTCTATGTAGGAGAGAGGGCCGAGTACCTTGCTAGAAGCTTGAGGTAAGGAGGAGTTGTTTCAAGGGCTCGTTGAGGCATAAAGAGGCAAGGTATGGTGGTTTTGGGTGGTTTGTAGGTGGCAACATAGTTTGTGGTATGCCGCAGACCTAGCCACTCGAAAATAGGTTAGTGTGGAGTTATTATGGGCCACAAAGTTCACAGAACTACAACACACAAAAAGGAGGAACCTTCCTTTCCTAGACTACAACAAAAGGGAGGTTGTTTGAGTTCGTATTTGAGGATTTTTGCAACATGCACATGCCTTAATCAACAACAATAATACAAAAAACTTGGAGCAACAGTTGTGTTGTGTGTAATGTCAAATATTTTACCAATTTTGGATCAATTTATTGAGAAACCTATGGGAGCCAAGCGTTGGAGTTGTCTTTGGCGAGAAGAAACTCCAACTAGGTAAAAATATTGTGATGATTGTATTGGGTGCCATTGGTTTGGTGGAGGGTAGTGTGTTGGCTTCCCAAAGTAGCCCTAGACAAGCTACATTGAAGTGAAAAAGAAGAGTTGAATATTGGGTGACGATTCATGCTGAAAGTTCATCGCATTGATGGGGAAAAGTGATTTCTAGCCTAGAACATTGGTTCTTGGGAATTGGCCAGTCTAGAGAGTAGATTGGATCAGCCCATGTACAGGCAGCAGAAGTGACTTACAACACTATTAGGTGGTAGCTCTCATGGAGTCTAGATATGTTGTACTTCCAAGGACTAAGGGGTAGCTAGTGAGAAGTAGAGGTGCGAAGGATCGAAAGACAAGATACGACATAGAAGCTACAATGAAGATTGCTATTTTATCTTGTTTAGCATAGTCTTTTGTATTACTCATAATTGGTTTAATATAACAAAGATTGGGTTGTCAATTATTGTACAATACTTTATTAAAAAGTGTGTATACTTGTGCATATGTCATTTACTACTTTAGATTTCCCGCTGTGTAAAGTAGTTCTAGTTAAGATTCTTGGTTTGGCAGTGTCAATTATTTTAAGACTCTAACCTAGACCCAACATCGTGGAAATTCAACATGGTATCAGAGATAGTCTGAGCTACTTTGGAAGTTAGTGAATTAGGGTTTTTCATGACAAAGTATAACTTAAGAGGGAGTTGGTCACACTGTATGTGACAATTTCGAAGTTGTAGGTTGGTCTCCTAATGAGGACATGTTGGAGGGTTTAAGCAACTATAGTCCTTGGAAGGAAATGACCTGGTTGGTCTTGTGGGTCAACAAGATCTAGGAGTTTGTTGAGGAAGCCATGAAGAATCCAACCAACCCTAAGGAGTTGGGATTATATGAAGATTTGGATATGAGTCCAATATTGATCATCCTGGATGGCGTGAAGGATTCCATAATGCCTCATTTGTTTGAGAAGAACATCACACACGAGATGCAGATGGCTCTTCAGAATTTGTTCCAGAATAAGAACCAGAAGCAAGTATTGGTATTGGACGATACAATGAAGTCCACTAAGATGATAAAGGTTGAAGGGGTGAATTCCTATATAAGAAGATTGTCTCAGGTCAGATATGAGCTTGTTGTTGACGGTGTCATTATTTCAGATGGAGATATGGTGGGGATTTCCTTGAAAGGGTTCATTGAGGAATGGAAGCCCTTCATCAAAGGAATCTTTCCTAGAGAGAAGTTTCTAGACTGGAATAGGTTGTGGGATGAATTCATTCATGAATATTTCCAAGATGACCATATTCATTCAAAGAAGAGGGCTTCATATGATGACATGGCACTTGCAGTGCGAATGAGGCGTAAGCAAAAGAAGGACTTCAGTAAAGTCAAGTGGTTCAACTATGGTGAGATGGGTCATTACTCAATGAAATTTCTAATTAAGGAGAAGGGAGATGACAAAAAGAGGAAAGGGAAGGAGGTCATTGGTGTTTCCACTTCTTCTGAGATAGATGATCTCACCAAGAGATTGGAAGAGGAGGAATTTTCTATGATCTCTAATTTCTCACAAGGTACTATCGATGAGAATGCCTAGTACGTGGAGAGTGGTGCATCAAAGCATATGAGAGGGTTTTGGGAGGTTTTCTAGACTCTATATAAATGGAACTCGAAGTTGCACATGGCGTTGGGTGACAAGAGTGAGTTAGAGATCCAAGGATTAGGTGTTGTGCCAATCAAGTTGGAGATGGGATGTGTGAGTCAGATCCCAGATGTACTACTACTTGTACCAGGACTTATATATAGCGTGATTTCTATCTTCATGATTGAGAAGAAGGGGTTTGAGGTATTTTTATAGGGTGGGAAGGAAAGACTCAGACCTAGAGGCTCTAAGTTTGATGGGATTGTACTTGGAGTTAGAGAGGATCATCTCTATAGGTTGATGAGAAAGCTTGTGGATCATGGAAAGAAGAAGCAATTGGAGAAGGCGTAGGTTAAAAAGAAGGTGTATGTGTAGGCTTAAGAAGGGTAGGTATAAGTTCTTGAGAAGAAGTTTCGCCTTTTCGAGAAGAAGGTAGAATTTCCCGAGAGTAAGGTCCAGATACCAGTGACTCAGAGAGAGTCAACTTCTAGAGGGAGCTTGTAGATTCAGAGGGAGACTTTGCAGCCCAAGAAGAGTACATGGTCAATGGGGAGCAAGGGTGCTTCCACATATACCAAGATGGAATCATGGAGGGACTGGAAAATGATACAAGAAAATAAGAAGAAGAAAGATGCTTCCAATGACAATGACACTTCTAAGAGAGGCATAGTTCATGCTTCAGGGATTGTTGTAGTTGTGAGAGGTAGGAGTTGGGTGAGTGTTGCAAATAGTGTTTATGATGATGAGCTACATCCTAGTCTTAGAAGTACCTCCCACGCTAAGAGGGAGTTTTTATTTCTTTGTAGCTTGGGAGGTACTCCAAGCCCTAGGGTTCGGGGTTTGGAGGGAAAGGCGTCACAAGAGTCACTTGTGGGCTTGGAACCCAAGCTTGGTGTTTTTCACAAATCATGCTTGGGGCATTTCCATGGAGAAATTTGGACATGTGATGGCATGAGATGATAGAGGGCAGACAGGAGAATCCAATTCTTCAAGAATCGTTGAATTTTGAGTTGTCCTTAGTGAGATATGCATATTTGAAGTTAATTGTTGGGTTGACACCATAAGAGTCAACATCGGCTTAAGCTTAGTAGCCTCCTTGAAATTTGGAAAACCATTAGATGACATTTCGGAGGAGCCCTCTTATTTGTATAAATAAGAGGTCAAGAGGAGGCACTTTATCATCCATTTATGTAACACAAACAAGAAGAAAGAGCTCATTGGAGGAGATGATTTTTTGTTCTAGGGCCATAGCAAGGGGAAGAATACCAATAAATGAGGAGAGGGATATTTCAAACCTAGTTGAGGGATCCATATGCTAGAGAGCAGGCCAAGTACCTTGCTGGAAGGAAGAGGCAAGGAGGAGTTATTTCAAGGGCTCATTGAAGCAGAAAAGAGGCAAGGTATAGCTATTTTGAGTGGGCTATAGGTGGCAACGTAGGCTTGTGGTAGGTTGTAGGCCTAGCCACTCTAAAACAGGTCATCGTGGAGGTGTTAAGAGCTGTAATGTTCCCAGAACAACAACGCATGAAAGGAGGAACCTTCCTTTCCTAGTCAGGAGCAAAAGGGAGGTTGTTTGAGTGGGTATTTGAGGGTTTTTGCAATGTTCACATGCCCTAACCAGGGTAAAAAATACAACATACTTGGAGAAACAGTTGTGTCATGTGTTGGGTCAAAGATTTGACCAATTTTGGATCACTTTGTTGGGCAGGCTATGAGAGCCAAGTGTTGGAGTGGTCTTTGGTATGAAGAAACTCCAACTAGGTGTAGATCTTGCAGTGATTGTATAGGGTGCCATTGGTCTAGTGGAGGGAAATTTTTTGGCTACCCAAAGTAGCCCTAGACAAGCTATCTTGAGGTGATGAAGAAGAGTTGAAAGTTCGGTGAATATTGGTGCTGAAATTTCAATGCTTTGATGGAGAAAAGTGTTTGCTACCCTAGCAGATTAGAGCTTGGGAATTGGCCATCCAAAGAGCAGATTAGATCAGCCCATGTACATGCAACATAAGTGACTTGTAGCAGCATTAGGTGGCATCCCTCCTGGAGTATTGATGCGTTTTCATTTGAAGGAGTAAGGGGTAGCTTGTGAGAAGTACAGGTGTGAAGGACTGACTGGACAAGATATGACATAGAAGCTACAATGAAGATTGTCATTGTATCATGTATAGAATATATTGTTCTATTACTCATAATTGGTTTAATATAATGAAGATTGGGTTGTACATTATTGTACAATATTTTGTGAAAAGTGTGTACACTTGTAAATATATGATTTACTGCATTAAATTTTCATCTGTACAAAGTGATTTTGTTTGAGATTATTGGTTTGGTAGTGTTAGTGATTTTAAGACTCTAACCTAGACCCAAGATCATGGAAATTCAACAATGTTTTCATATGTTGATTTCAATTATAGGAAACCTTTGTATTCTTGATTTGAAGGCCCCGTTTCATTTGGATTATGTAATTTTAGGATTTATCCCCTCTTATTATCATTGTTGTATTCAAATTACACCTAATAAACCTAATTGTTTCTATCATTGTATGGCATCACATTCATACCGACATTTTAAATGACATAACTAGATTTCCAAGGAAAATTATATGTAATAAATTTCAGCAAGTTAAGGAAGGCTACTTTGTGGCATGCATAGCAACTCTTATTGCCTAACATATTCATTCATTTCCCCCCCTTGATCTCTGCTTCATTAACTCCATCTTCCCAAGGTGTGATTAGGCACTAGGGCTTGGGGTCTCTACATTGATATTTTCTTCTCATACCAGACATTTTTCCACATATACTACATCCATTTGTTTTGCATAGGCTAACTTTTCAATAAATCACTTTGTACCTCCACTCTATAGCTTTAACAATCTTATCCTATGGATGCACCCTTGGACTTGGAGAAGATCCAACCAAAAGTGAGAGGAAGAGCTACCACATAATAATACTACAACACTAGTGTTATTATAGAGGTGTGAGGAATAGGGACCAAGCATAACTTGAAACAAATGGAATCAAATGAAAGGAGTGCAAGTACATTTAATAAAAAAATTCATCTCGGAAAAGGTAAGCATTCCATAATAGTTTCTTATGGTAGGGTTATACACAATATAACTAAAAAAAATAAGGAAAAGTTATTGCTAATATTGTGAAAAAAGAACACATGGACAACAAAAGGATACCCGACAAGATCCACAAAATGAAACTAAAAATAATAAAGAACACATGGAAAATGCAACGTAAGAAGCGGTTTAACCACTAAAATATAGTGAAAGAAGACCACCTGAGCCATAAGGAGATGAAAATGAATTTTACCAGACTACTACAGAAAATGCCAACGGAAAAGAAACATTAAGAGGGAGTACCAGTATTACAGAAACAACTTCAACCTATAAGGAATGATCAAAATTCAAGATTACCTCAAATAAATATCCCATGGAGAAAAAAGAAGGAACTAGCCCAAATAGGAGCTAGATCACATAACGAAAGTTAGAAAACAATGTTTTGGAAGAGAAATGTACACGACGCCACAAAGGGGACAATAGGGATGATGCATGTCAAGGACGAGTTGTTAGATGGCAACACAACCAAGTTAGGAAACCTACATTTTAGGTGAAAATACAAATGAGTAGAGAAATACTTTTTGTATCCAAATATTGAATATTCTCTCCTAAACGTGTAAAGGAAAGGAATTTATATTGCTAAGAAAACCAGATGTAGAATTGAAAGGTTCTACAAAAATTACCCTTCTTTTTAAAATACCATAATATGGTTTTTTTTTCCATATGGGCATAATATTTGAAGCCAAAAAACTACACATATCTAAAATAATTGGATTCAAACCTAACTTCCAATAGATAAAATTTGATTAAACAAATGAGCCCAGGGCATTGAAGAAAAGGAAATAAACATACCTGCAACATATTTTCCATCATAAACTCCTATGTAAATAGTCACAAATGTGCCCTGGGTGATAATACTCATGATATCCAATTTTTTTGGTCAATGTACAACGCCTGATTTTGCTTATGGGCTTTCGATTTCATCCATACATTGATCAGATATCTAAATACGTCGCATCAATCTTATTTGTTCTGAAAATACTCTCTTATTTCGACTCCCATACTTCCCTTTTATTTAAAATTCATAGGAATTTCAATTTATATTAGTACGATCCTTTTGGGCTTCCTTTTCCTGCTCATGTTTCAAACCACTATCCACCATGAACAATGGATCCTACGGCACAATTTAAACCAATCTCAAGGATCCACACCTTCCTCCTGAATTCTACAGCTGAATGTAAGAGATTACACCTTCCTCCTGAATTCTGCAGGCGAATGTAAGATATTACAACTGCCTCCTGAATTCTGTAGCGAAATGTAAAAGGTTATGAGCAGAAAAATCATGTGGAAGTCTCTCTAAACCCGAGAAGATTATGAGTAGAACAATAGCCTAGAACTCTCTCAACCAGGGAAGATTGTGAGCATCAAACTCTCTCTAAACCCGAAACCGTGAAGATTGTGAGCATCAAACTCTCTCTAAACCTGGGAAGGAAGAAGAGTAGCCCATAAATTAAATTTTAAGAGGCCAAATTTAGATTTTAGAGTTAAATTTTAAGAGGCTAAATTTAGATTTTAGAGTAGTAGAACATTAAATTTTAATAGTTTGTGAATAATTAAGTTTTAAGAGGCCAAATTTAGATTTTAGAGTAGTAGAACATTATATCTTAATAGTTTGTGAATTATTATGGTTAGGTTTTCTTTTTATTTGAGTAAAAGGAAATTACTTGACACAGAGTTTATATCTAATGATGTTGAAGGCATATGAAAGTAGTAATTTTGGATGGATGGTATTGAAAAAAGTTTATAGAATATTTTTCTTGTAAAAGTATGTTTATTTTAAAGGATGTTGAAGGCTCATGAAGTGATAATTTCAGTTAGATGGCATTAAAAGAAAAATATAGGATATTTTCTTGTAGAAGTATGTTCATATAAAGAGAAATGTGACATGAGGTTTACAAATAAAGAGAGTATCTAATCAATTTTAAGGAGGTGGAAAATATTTTCAAATATATGAACAATATTATCAATAAATTCAAGTAATTGTAGGTAGTCCATTATTTTTCGGGAACTTCACTTCGAGCTCAAAAATCCTTATTAGAAGCTAGACATAGTTAAGTTTAAATTAGTCATTTGTGTTAGTCAGTTTTAGTTGTATTACTTATTAGCTAGTCATATATTTTAATCCAAGAAGAAATTAGTCATTTACGTTAATCATTTGTATTTTGGTCACTTAAGATTGCTCATTTTTGGTAGTATTTCAGTTGAAAAGACTATTTTGACTAACGTTTTTAGTCACCTAGTCATTAATATCTCCTTTCCTACTAGTGTCTCCTCGTCTTTCCATTACTCTAGTTTTATGTCCCTGCGGGATTGGAGATCCCTCTGTTGGGCCGATGCTGAGTGATATTGTGCCCCCTCATAATTTTGTTCCCCCTTTTCCCCTCCCCTCTCACCTATCCCCTCTTGCTACCCTTCCTCTCCCCCAAAATTCCCCTGCTTCTCATTCTATCCCTCATTCCTCGACGATCCTTGTAGAATGTCACTGTCCCAACACTACCAAAATACATTGCATTCCTAACCACCCTTACTCAACGATCTCACCTCTCTATATTCCCTCTCCTGTCGACCCTGCTAGCTCGAACACACACACCTATCCTCATAACTTAGTTAGTAGTGATATATATTTCCTTATGGTCAATCGAGCCATGGATTTGGCAGCTTTATCTATTCAAAGAAGCCCTCCTCATAATTCTCCATTTCTTATTAGTCCTAATTCTACATTCAATATCAACATTCGTAGGAAAGCGAGGTGGGGTTCCCGCCACCATAAGCATGATTTCTCTATGAAGTCCCTCCACTTATGTGATTCTACTAATCTTCATGACATCCCTATTGTTACTGTTTATTCGTGGGCCCTTGGACTTGTAGTGCCTGATTTGCTACCTCCTACATGATTGTATTTCTCTGAACATGCATGGTTTGGGGGGCCACTCGAAACTCTTATCCCTCAAACATTTTTTTGCTACCATTCACCCTTTCATTATTTTATTACCAGAAACGATGGCTAATTTGGATAATTTTTTTTCTTACTTTCATAAAAAATTTCCTAATGGGATGGTGGTTGTAGACTCTTCTGGGCTCTCAGGTGGTTTGGCTGCACTATGGGATCCAAGATGGGGCACACTATCTGCTTTTAAATTTTTTGTTGGTATACTTCTAATTGCACATATTTAGGGAGCTCATGGTAGAATTCCCTTTCTAAATTTATATGCTCCTTATAAAGACAAGGCCACTTTTGGGAAGCAGATGGAGTACTGCGATATCCTAAAGATTGGTTCATTGATAATGGATGGAGATTACAATGCGACCCTATCTAGGGAATAAGTTTTGGGCGTCGGGTGTCATGGTGATCCTTTATCTGATGCTTTGTAGCCACTCTTTGATTCCAATCATCTTGTAGACATTCATCCCCTCTCATTGTCCCCAACCTGGTTCAATGGTCGTTCAGGGGATGCATTTACAGGGAAAAGACTGAAAAAGTTCTGTGTGCATGAAAACCTTATGGAAATATTTGGAAATGTGAAATCATGGGTGCTAATGACCCATAATTCCGATCATTTTCCCATCATTTTACAATGGAGGTGGGACCCATTTTTCTTGGGCATACCCTTAAAATTTAACAGAACATGGTTGGAAGACTAGAAATTGAATGGGATGGCTCAAAATTTCTAGAACTCATATGAGAGGGAGCCTTCATCTTTCGCAGATGCAATATTTTTCAAATAAATTACAAGCTCTTAAGAGTCAAGTTAGAGTTTGTGAATGAGAAAAAAAGAAGGCTCCTAGACTTGAACTTGAGAATATAATACGAGACATTGTAGATGTAAGCCTTTCTCTAGAATAGCGGGGCACTTCTGACCACTTGTGGTATAGGATAAAGGCATTAGAAAACATGAATATACAAATTTTGCACATCCAAGAAACTACTTAGAGATTGAAAAGCACGGTAGTTTGGCTCCAGGAGGGTGACATGAACACTAAATGTTTCCACAAATATGCAAATTTTAGGAAGAATGTGAATACAATATGGAAAATTCGTGGTAGGCACAATGACAATGTGTTCCCTACTAAAGATATACAATTAGAACCAGTCCATTACTTTGAGAATCACATCCAAGCTCGCAAAGATGTGAAAATTGATGATCAAATATGGGGTACATAGTGTTGAAGAAAGTGTAACTAGGTTCGGTCTTTATGACATCGTGATTATGATTTTCATAAACAACAAAATGAATTATTTTTGTATGCATTGTTGCATGGGTTTCATGAGAAAAAATTTTATTTATTAGTGGCTCCCATTAAGAGCCTTAGGATTTATTATTAAAAATTCAAAGTCATGAAGAGAAATGTATATGAGTCAATCTAGTGTATAGATCAGCCCTCCAAGGCAAGCACAATCCTATTGAAGAAGACAACCAACAAAACAAAGCAAATATAGTCATGTCGACTAAAAAATCAAGACACAACAGTTCACTTGGTCATGCCGGCTTAATATGTGGGTAAAACCACTATAAATAGCCATGTAAGTTCATAATTACAAGTCAAGAAATTTCGGACAAGTCTCTACAAATTCGGATGAGGACAGAACCTTAACATATCTGTAGATTTTAACCCTACACAGAAATTACCTGCATACGAATTCTAAAAAACAGAAAATAAATAATGTGAGAGCATAACACATAAAACACATATACACAGCTATTTTCCCGTGGATCCCAAAACCGGGACTACCAGCTTGATTTTTCATTTTGTTCCTTTCAATGTTACAATAGAAATTTATACATGTTGAAGCATCCAAGACGATGTATCGAAAACCATCACATCCAAAACCATGGATCAAAAACCATCGCACGCAAAACCATGTGCGAAAATCATGCACAAAACCATAGGTAGGTCCGCCCAACCTAATATAGGGTCCAAAAACAAAAATTTCCAGGGTACTACCTTGGACCCCAAAGAGGGGGGTTACCCGCACCCCTCAAAACCCCTATGACCCCCTCCCCCCCCGCCCCCACCCCCCCACTACAAAATCGGCGAAACCAAGGGGGCGGCTTTGCCCCCCCTCTAACCCCCTGGTTAACTATGTGGGCTAGTCGTGGAAAGAATATAACACAACCCAAAATTCTCCCAGTTGTTGTTTTCTTTCCATAGGGGGCCACAAGAGAGCTTAGCCATTTATCCAGCCCTACAATGCCCATTGTTTCTCTACACCAAGAGAACTTCTCAGACCTCATAGATTTTGTCAATGCATCTGCAGTATTCTTGAAAGTGTCCACCTTTACTAGCAACACCTTTTTGTCTTCTATCATATCCCTCAAAAAGTGATATTGAACATCAGTGTGCTTTGTCTTTAAATGATATGCCGGTTTCTTTTCCAAGCAAATTGTACTTTGGCTATCACAGCCTATCCTTATAGCTCCCTGTATTAACCCCATACTTGAACACAATCTCTACAACAAACCTACTTCCTTGCTTGCATGAGTGGCTGCCATGTATTCTGCCTTTGTAGTTGATAATGCCACTACATATTGTTTCTTACTCATCCAACTAACTGCACCTCCAAATAGGTTAAACACATACCCACTTGTAGATCTTCTCTGATCCAGATCTCCAGCCTAGTCTGCATCAAAAAAGCCATGAATATCCAACACTCTATCCAATCCTGCTCTTCCTCGGTAGCACAAACCATATTCACCAGTTCCATGCAAATACCTGAAACACGCTACACTATTGTCCAATGTTGCTTTCCTGGTTTTGACATAAACTTGCTTAATATTCCCACTACATGTGCAATGTTTGGTCTAGTACAGCTAATTACATACATCAGGCTACCAACTGCACTTGCATATGGAACACGAGACATGTCCTCTTCCTCTTCTTATGTTTTGGGACATTGTTTAGCAGATAACTTTACACCTACAATAATAGGAACCTTCACCGGTTTACTGTCCTGCATATTAAATCTCTGCAACATTGTCTCAACATACTTCCTCTGGTTTAACCATAGCTTCCTCTTTTTGTGACCTCTTTTAATTTCCATGGCTAAAATATAGTTTGCAGCACCAAGATCTTTCATGTCGAATTTGGAGGAAAATTGGTTCTTCTAATCCTGGATAATTTCTTTGCCATTTCCAACCAGAAACATATCATCCACATATAAGACCAAGTAAATAACATAGTCACCAATTAATTTAAAATACACACAGTGATCTCCTTTTCTTCTAGTGAAGCCAAGTCCTGTATAAATGTATCAAATCTGATACCACATCCTTGGTGATTGTTTTAACCCATACAAAGACTTCTTTAACTTGCATACCAGTTTTTTCTTACCCTTTACCGCAAAGCCTTTAGGTTTCTTCATGTAGATTTCCTCTTCCAGATCCCCATGAAGAAATGTTGTCTTGACATCCATCTGTTCTACCTCAAAATCAATGCAACAACAACAGATAAAAATAATCTAATAAAAGTTACCTTGGTAATAGGAGAAAAAATATCACCAAAATCAATTCCTGGCACCTAGGAATAACCTTTTGCTACCAACCAAGCTTTGTATTTCTCTAGCTTTCCTTCTGCATTTGTCTTCTTCTTGAACACCCATTTGCTGCCAATGGGTTTCCTTCCAGCAAGCAACTCCACCAAATCCCAAGCCTCATTTTTTGTGCAAAGATGCCATTTCATCAACCATGGCCTCTTTCCAGAGTTTTCCATCCTCTGAATCTACTGCTTCCTTCGGAGTTCTAGGATCGTCATCAGTAATAGATAAAGCAAATTTTTGAATAGAAATCAAATGGAATATACCTTTCTAGCTACCTTCTTTCTCAAACTGATCTTCTCACACCCGAAGTTTGTGGCTCTTCATCTTCAGATTCCTCCTCTGCTATAGAGTATGATTCTTCCTCCTTTAGCTCAAACTCTATCTTCTTAGGTTCCTTTGGTGACTTCATGTTTAATAACATCTTTCACCTCTTTGAACACCACATCTCGGCTGAACACAACCTTCTTTGTTATTGGGTTCCAAAGCTTATAACCCTTTAAACCATCCTTATACCCAATAAATATGCACTTTTCATATTTACTATCCAACTTGGTTCGTTTCTCCTTTGGAACATGTACATATGCATCACATCCAAATACCCTCAGATGTGAAAGAGAGGGTTTCTTACCAGTCCATACCTCTTATGGATTCTTATCCTCCAAAACTGATGAAGGTAATCTGTTGACGAAGTAACATGTTGTCTCCACTGCCTCTGCCCAGAATTCCTGTCCTAACCTGGCACCACTAAGCATGCTTCTTGCCCTTTCCATCAATGTCTTGTTCATTCTTTCTGCAGCTCCATTTTGCTCAGGTGTGTATGTAGTAGTCTTTTGTTGTGCTATACCACACTTCTTACAAAATTCTTCAAATTCCTCACTGAAAAACTCTCCACCGTTATCTATCCTCAACATCTTTATCTTCTTCTCTGTCTAGTTTTCCACCAGAGACATAAATTCTTTAAACCTATCAAAGACGTCAGATTTCTTCTTAAGGAAATATATTCATGTATTCCTTAAGAAGTCATCTATAAATGATACATAATAGACAGACTTACCCAGTGATGGAACCTTCACAGGTCCAAACACATCACTGTTAACAAGTTCTAATATATGTTTCACCCTCTTACCACTAGAGGGGAAACTCACCCGATTCTGCTTCCCATATACACAATTTTCACAGATATCAAAATTCGAAGAGCTATTACTCATACCTTCTACCATGAAGTATTCTAAGGCCCTTCTCTCCAAATATGTCGAAGCCTTTGATGCCACAACATGGTCTTCTCTCCGGAGACCACTAGATTTTCTGCTCCACTTTTAAGAACCACAAAACTGTTGCATCCATCAATAATAGTGCTACCTTGCAGCTTGTACAGAGTTCCAATATGAACTCCTCGAATCAATACTAGTGCTCCTCGAACCATCTTGTAGCTATCCTTCTCGAACACTATTTTTACGCCTGCATAATCCAACTTGCTTACAGAAATCATATTTCTAGCCAATGCATGAATATGCAGAACACCCAGAAGTGTTCTAATGCTTCCACCTTGCAAATTCAACTTTACTTTTCCGCGACCAACGATTCTAGCCTTCCTATCATCCCTTAAGAAGACATCACCACCATCATATTTCTCATACTCGCAGAACCACTCTCTGTGGGGAGTGAAGTGAAAGGATACACTTGAGTCAATCAACCATGCCTCATGATCTAGATGTGTACTTGAAGAAGACAACTACACATCCCCACCTTCATCTGAGGTGCTTTTCAGCTCTATAGAAAGAGCATCATCAGATCCCTTTCCTTTATCAAGAGCTTTAGATTTATAGTCCCTTTTGTAGTGCCCTTCCTTTCCACATTTCCAGCACACCACCTTTATAGGTTCTCCTAGAGATTTAGATCTCCCTCTAGCTTTAGACCTCCCACTTGATGACTTATTTTTGTTTCTGTTCTGGGTCAGTCCTTGTATAGAAAAGGCATCACCATTCTGGCAATCCATATTTTTCCATCTCATTTCCTCCATTTGCAAGGATGAGACTATTTCATCAAATTGCAAGGTAGTTGCATTGCTACCTATTGCAATAACCAGACTATCCTACGAATCTAGTAGAGAACACAACACACTGATGCACTTATCTTCATCTAAAATTTTAATATCAATAGATAATAACTGACTTACTACAATATTAAATGCATTCAGATGCTCTGTCACCGAGTCTCCATCTTTCATCCTCAAGTTATACAACTTTTTCCATAGGAGTTGTTGATTCACCAGAGACTTAGATTGGTACAAAGTCCCTAACTTGTCCCACAAAGCCTTCATCATAGCTTCCCCTGATACATTTAGCAATACTGAATATGAGACACACAATCGTATTATGCTCTTTGCCTTTCGATCCAACTTCTTCCATTCTTCATTAGACACTCCCATTGGTTTAGTATCCATATCTACCACGATCCACAGATTTTTATCCACCAACAGATCCTCCATTTTGAGTTTCCAAAACTCCAAACTCTGACCATTAAATTTCTCGATCTATATCTTTCCACTACTTGCTATCTTCTTTCACCACTAGAACCGATGTCGCTGATCTCCCACTGAACAGGGTCTACCACAAGCCCGAGAAAAACCCATCAACAACAAAGGCATCCCCTTGAAGCCAAAACAGCTCTGATACCAAATTTAGGTTTTAACCCAATACAGAAATTACCTGCATATGAATTCTAAAACACCGAAAATAAACAATGCCAGAGCATAACACATAAAACGCATATACAAGGAGATTTTCCCCTAGATCCCAAAACTGTGACTACCAGCGTGACTTTTCATTATCCTCCTTTCAATGTTACAATACATATTTATACATGCCAAAGCATCCAATGCCATGGACCGAAAACCATCACGTCCAAAACCATGGACCGAAAACCATCACGTCCAAAACCATGTGCGAAAATCATGCACAAAACCATAGGTAGGTCCACCCAACCTAATATAGGGTCCCAAAAAAAACTTTTCCAAGGCGTTGCCCCAGACCCCATAGAGGGGGATTACCGGCACCCGTCAAACCCCATGTGACACCCCTGGTGCAACAAAGCGGGGGGCTATGCTCCCCCTGTAACCCCCCAGTTAACTACACGGGCTAGTCGTGGAAAGAATATAACACAACATAACAATATCTCTGAAATATTGGTGAAGTTCAGGGATAGAGGAATATATGATGAAGAAGTAGTATAATGTTCTGGTTCAGAGAAGGATCCCTATGGCTTTCGGATAGGTATTACAGGGGTACATACTCTCAACATACTCTCACATTCTTGGTTAAGAAGGAGCTCAATAATTCCACAATGATGTATTCTCGGCATAGCCATGACAAGTAAGATCCCAGTGAACACAACCACACTCTCGATGAAGATCTCGGTGCATTCATGATGAACACATTTACATTCTTGGTCAAGGTACAGTCATGATCCTAACATGATTATGGTCTTGGTAAAGGAACAACTATGATAAGACAATCATGATCTCGGTGATTCAAAATGCAGCTTGTCTATACATATCTCAATATGGACATCTAATTGATGAAGACCTCGATGAAGGTACAA
The DNA here is from genome assembly GCA_031772625.1 of Pinus tabuliformis. Classification (NCBI taxonomy): domain Eukaryota; kingdom Viridiplantae; phylum Streptophyta; class Pinopsida; order Pinales; family Pinaceae; genus Pinus; species Pinus tabuliformis. Next base: position 623,760,623 of record CM062807.1, on the reverse strand, counting down.
CAAATATGTTGCAGTAGTAATGAAGTGGCGTAGTAGTGATGGCCTCAATCGTGCAACAATGATGATCAAATGACCATTGACAAAGAAGAGGATTGGTGTCTTGGTCTTGGAGCGGCGTAATAGATCAAGGGTCATGGTCTTGGATTCATCAATTGGAATCTCTAGAAGAAGAATTTTGTGGAGGTTTTGCTCTCTAAGAGTGAGAGGTTTTGGCCCTGGCAGAAAGGAAACATCTTGTGTTCTTGTCTCCTTGTTTTGGCATCTATTTGATGAAATAAATAAGACACACTCTAATAATAATAAATGAAGATTGTTCTACGAAGAAAAGTTAACATACCTCACAAATAGTTATCATGAATGAAGATTCTCATTAACTCCAATTTCCCTAGATTCTTCAACACAATAGTAGAGGGTCAGGTGTTGAAGTCAAAGTAAGGGTAAAAAAGAGAGACATTCAAGGATCAGGTTCAAGAAGGGCATCAAATCAAGTTGAAGGGCTTTGACAAAATTGGAGGATCAATCTACAACAATAGTCTACATCAACAAGGATTTTTGTCTATATAATTAAGGAGATTGTCTACAACAGAAAAAAGATTTTTTATCCATAATCATCATCAAAAGGCCACCAAGACCCTTATCAAGATGTTTAGAAAGAAAAGGATCTCAAAATAAAAGATCACATCATCTTGGAATATGTTAAAACCCTAGCAGTGGTCCTGATCGACACCATTAAACGAAGGAAAAACATATTAATGAAAAGAAGGTACTATTATTATTGTCAAGGTTATAAATCAAGTAAGGATCATCTCCTTGACCTAGAAGAAGATCTTCCACAGAATCAGTAAATCATTCTCATCAAAAGGAGAAACCTTTTTCTATGGAGGAAAAGGATTTCTCATTTGAAAGATCATTCAAGAGGAAATTCTAATGCATATGTTTCAACTACTTCCAACAAGATCAATGTGAAGATTTTATCTTCACATCTGAAGTAACTATTTTCATTAATCAATTTGGTAAAATGACTTCATAATTTCAAGGAGATCTATAGGTTGGATGGGTCATCAAATATTCCTTGCATGAAGAAGGAGGATAGACATAGTCCTCTAATTTGTTGAAGTCATTGGACATATCGAAAGGTCTCCTCTAAATTCATTGAAAGGGGTACCTATAAAAGAGCCCCTCATGTAGGAATATTGGAGGCATCAAAGAGATGTATATGATAAACTCATTCTCTAAAGTTGCAATGAAGAATGTCACATGAAATCTGATCTACATGAAAGTAAAGGGTATCAAAGGATGTAAGATATCTTCAAAAGGTCCCATCTACAAGATCTAGGAAGTAAGATAACCATCATTGATTCATAATGAACTAATAGATAACCAAGGTAACACATATCCATGGGATAATAAAGTTGCCTCATTCAAAAACTTATTGCCTCTATGGTAAATAGTGTAAGACAAGTTGATGGAAAAAGTATTGAAGGCTAAAAGAACTCAAACATGTACAAAAAGGAAAGGAACGTTTGGTCCTCAAGCAAGACAAAATAAATATAGCTAAGATTCAATGGTATGGAAAGATTATAGAAAGAATCTCATATCATTGGAAATATGGAGGAAGATGAATAAAAGGGACAAAGGAAAGGGGGAGTAAAAAATCTCTACTATGAGTAAGATGGTATCCCTCTAAAAAGGGTGCTATCATAAGCTCCTAAATCCTCTGTTATAGATATGAACATGGTAATAAGATACATTATGGCATCATGGAATCATTATAACTTATGAAATCACCATAGGAATCATGAAGGACAAAACCCATGGCAATCAAACATGAAGGATATAGCTCTTGGGAATCTCATTGAACATTGAAGGAAAGGAAGAAGTCATCTAGGACGAGGTTCATCATACATCAAGACAATAAGAAAACATCTACCAGATGGGGATATACATGATCCTCAAGATTCTCTGATGGAATCCTCATCTGAGGGTTCACTAATCTAGAAAGGAAGAAAGTGTTTCATTAGAAACTCCAACTTGTGGAATTAATGAATGATGATGACATAAGAAAACAAGTAGATCAAGATATTGAAGACACTTCAGTCAAGGAAGTTGTTGAAAGAAGCCTAGATGACCTAAAGGTAAAATAAGGTATGTATTCTTGTGTTTTATATTATAATGTCATGTCGTATGGTTGCAGGTAACAAGGATCATTACTTCTATCTTAAGAAGCATGATCGAGAGAAACAACATATCTTCCTCTAAAAGGATGCAGGAAGGCATAAGTCACACTAGATGAAATCAACATAATATGTCCTCATATGAAGTACGAGTTGGTTGACTACAATTAAGAAACTATGACTGAAAACTCCTGAGAATGGGATGTGCAAGGAAGGAAGAGATTGTAACCCCGATAAAGGTGATCGACATCCAAAAGACCAAGAAGAAATCACTAGGAAATCTCTCGAAAAGATATCAAGAATCTGTTGGAAAAAGATGAAGACCTTTGACAATGGATATCTTTGGGAGATGTGTCAACATGTATGCAGGATGTTTATACCTATAGAAAGATGTGATGATGAAGAGTAATATCGTAAGGTATTATTTGACTTAATATTATGTTTTTATTTCTTGAATAATATCTAGATAACTTCATGCAGGGCTACTTACAAGTACAACTAGCATTGATGTGGTGGATGGAAGAAGCATGATGAGAAAGAAGTAGTCATATGATGAAGGTTCCAGATATCAAGAAATCCACTTTACATGACGAACTAAGGAGGAAACTTATTGATGTCTATTTCCCTACAAGGAAGAAGCTCAACTAAATTTCATGACATCAAGGAGAGAAGTTGATCAAGCGGCTGAAGGACCCATGAAGAAGAAGTTGCTAATGTGTAGAAGAGTCCCTAGCTAAGAGGGAGCTATGATAAGTTCTCGATTGAAAGGGAGCTTGGACAAGTGACCGATCAGAGGGAGATTTGGTACATTCCTTCAAAGAATGGGAATATCTTCCCCAGTTGAGAGGGATAGATAGACACAACATTCTCGTCTTCACTTTGGAAGAAAGAATGAAGGATTGGGTAATCATATGGCATCTGATGCTCTTTCAGGATGTGTAGGGCGTCTAAGATAAGAGTAGGCAAGAGGATCGATATTATTTGAGGGTTGGGAAGCAAAGATAAGAATAGTCCTAGGTCATTCTCAGTGAAAACCCATGTGGGTATGTAGCTTGAGAGACAGTGATGAAGGTGTCTATAGTCATTTTTCTGGCCAACATTGTGCTCTGATTTGAGGAGAGATAGATCTATCAGTGAAGGCCTTGTTGTGGAAACAATGTTGGTTACTATGATTCTATACATATGGGTTACCAATATAATTCTTCTTATGAGAAATTATTCAGATTGAGAATGACGAAGTACCATCATGAATACCACCCTAGTTAAGAGGGAGTGTTGAAGAAAGTGTAACTAGGTTCAGTCTTCATGACATTGTAATTATGTTTTTTGTAAGAAAGAAAATGAATTATTTTTTTATGCCTTGTTGCATGTGTTTCATGAGCAAGAATTTTATTTATTAGTGGCTCCCATTGATAGCCTTATGATTTATGATTAGAAATTCAAAGTCATGAAGAGATCCTCTTGAGAAAATATGAAATGTATATGAGTCAATCTAGTGTCTAGATCAACCCTCCAAGACAAGCACAATCCTCTTGAATACGAAAACCAACAAGAAAAAGTAAATAAAGTCATGTTGGATAATAAATGAAGACACGTAAGTTCACTTGTCATGTTGAATTAATATTTGGTTCAAACCATTATAAATTGGTGTGTAAGTTCAGAATTATAGTCAAGAAATTTCGAATGAGTCTATACAACTTTGTATGAGGACAAAACCTCGACATATCTCTGAAACCATGGTCAAGTTCAGGGGTACAAGAATCTCGGATGAAGAAGTAGTACAATTTTTCAGTTAGGTTAATGATCCATGTGGTTTCTGGATAGGTATCACAGGGATACACACTCTTAGCATACTATGACGGTCTCAATTAAGAAGGATCTCAGTAATTTCACAGTGGTGTATTCTTGGCATAGCCATGACAATTAAGATCTTGGTGAACATAGTCACATTCTTGGTGAATATCTCAGTGAAATCATGATGAACACAATTACATTATCAATCAAGGTGCAGTCATGATTCTAACGTGATTATGATATCATTGAAGGAGAAACTATGATGAGGCAATCATGATCTTTGTGAATCAAAATACAGCTCTTCTATACATATCTCAATATGGAGATCTAGTTGATGAAGACCTTAGTGAAGGTACATAAAATATGTTGCAGAAGTAATGAAGTGGTGCAGTAGTGATGGCATCAATGGTGTGGCAAAGATGATGAACTTAGCATTGACAAAGAAGAGGATTGGTGTCTTGGCCTTGGAGTGGCCTAATAGGTCAAGGGTCATGCTCCTCATATTCTTCAATTGGAATCTCTATAAGAAGAATTTTTTTTTGGTTTTCCTATCAAAGAGTGAGAGGTTTTAGCCCTGGAAGAAAGCCAGCATCTTGTGTTCTTGTCTCTTTGTTTTGGTACCTATTTGATGAACTAAAGAAGGCACACTCTAATAATAACACTATCCTAAGAATATTGCGATAAGAAGAAAAGTTAACATACCTCACAAATAGTTATCATGAAAGAAGAATCTCATTAACTCTAATTTCCCTATATTCTTCAAGACATGAGACTATCCGCTCATGTTAAATGAGGCTCAAAATGTATCACTATATCAACCTGTCACTATTGAGGAAATACTTTGGGTTTTCAAGTCATTTGCTAGAGATAAATACACAGGTTATGACGGCTAGACTGTGGAATTATTTACATATTTTTTTGAGTTGATGGAATTCGACATCCTGCACTTGGTTGATGAGTCTTGAACCTCTGGCTATGTCTCAGGCTCCATTAGTTCAAAATTTATCAACCTTATTCTGAAAGTCTCTATCCCTACTACTTTCCTTGATCTTCAACCCATTTCCCTTTGTAATATTGTTTATAAGCTTATTTCCAATATTATTGGAGATCGCTTGAAGGGTCCAATCTCGATGTACATGTCACGGGAATAGTTTGGTTTCCTGCCAAACTGGTTGATCCATGATGTGGTGGCCATAACATAGGAAATAATACATAGAATCCACACCAAGAAATTGCAGGCTTTGGTTATGAAAGCAGACCCGAGAAAGGCATATGATTGTGTTGATTGGGAATTCTTCCACCTCATGCTTACGAAGATTGGTCTCTATGTTCAGAATATTGAATGCATTATGGTCTATGTGTTTAATGTACACTTTCTATTCTAGTCTAACAGGTTCCCTTCTAATTTTTTCAAATCTCAAAGGGGGCTACAACAGGGTTGTTCCCTCTCGCGCTTATTATTTATCCTAGAGATGGATTGCTTCAGTATCAAGATATATGGAGGCCGATCAGTGGCCCTATTGAATGGTATTTGTATGGGCAGAGATATTGAAATCAAACATAGTCTTTTTGTATATTATATTCTCACCTTTGTCGTGGTTTCCAGGTCATAATGGATGGTTCTTCACGATATTTTGATCCAGTTTTGTGCGGCCTTGGGTATGATTGCAAATGAGGAGGAGTCCTATATTTTACATTCAACTGTAGATCTCGATGAGATAAATAACATCTCACTTATTTAATTTCTACTCTCGGCCTTTATGTGGCAATTTTCACATACCTCGGCTTTAGAATCAAGCCAAACAACTACAATATTGTTCATTGGCATTGGATTTTAGATAAATTCAGGAACAAGCTCAATTGCTGGGCACATCGGTGGCTAGAACTTGGACGTAGATTCATACTAACATAGGTCATGTTGCAACAGGTGGAAGTTGATTGGGCACACCTTTATATTCTTCCTCCGACGATTATAAAAAAAAATTGAAGGCATCATGGCACACTTCATCTCGTAAGGATTGGAGGAAAATCATAAATTTCACCTTATCAAGTGGGAGAATATCTCCATTCCAAAGGATTATGGAGGCTGCGGAATTTTGTAGGTTGAGATTTTTGCTTTGGCTCTCATTATAAAATCCCTGTGGAGAGGCCTTTTTAATGATGGCATTTGGAGAGATATCATTATTTCAAACTATCTTCGCCACAAAAATGTCGAGGACTGGATCAAAACTAGTGAAATCGAGATTAATTATGGCTCCCACATTTGGAACGACTTCACTAAGGTGAAAGAATTGTTTCTGCATAAAATTATATTGTCTTTTGGTAGTGGAAACCGTATCGTCATGGGCATCGATAATATCCATGGTGTGGAGGATTCACTTTCGCTGTCACGGGATAAATTGATGAGCGTACATTTTAAACGTCTATTTAACATGAATCAAGTCATTTCGGGTTGGTATGGTACATTTCCAACTTGGAACTCAGACGGGGAAATTAGCCCGGAAGGACTTAAAGCTTTGGAATTGGAGACTTACGCTGAAAACCTCAAACATGTTGGACTTTGTAGATCCGAGGAAGGCGACGATATTGCTTGGCCTTGGAAATTGAAGAGAAATATGGTGGAAGTCGTGGACACCCACAGGTACCTTATATCCACTCTTCGTGTACTTAATAATACTTGTTGGTTCCTTGATGTTTGGAAACTTGGCATTCCTTTAAATATTATCCTTTATGTGTGGCTAGTTTATCAAAATAAACTCTTAACTGGGAAAATATCTATAAGAAGGGTTTTAGAAGTCCTAGAAGATACCCACTATGTTGTGAAACTTTTGAGACTAATATAAATCTATTTCTGGAATGCAACATTGTTTGTATGATATGGGACAACATATTTCTTTCTCTAAAGAATTTTGGTAAGAAATATATTGGTCTAGAACAAGATATTAGATGGTGGATGAAGTATGGTGGGAAACTTTAGCAAACTCCTCTCTATTTTTTTTAGAAATATGGAAAGTGAGGAAAGGGTATGTATTCAGCGAAGTGCATATCAACATCCACAAAATAACACAAAACATATTATTGTGGTTAGGGAATAAGACTTTTCATACTGAGAAGATTAAGGATCTCTCCCGCAGGCTCATTCCCCATCGTCCAAAATTCTTGGATGGGTACCTTGATGGGGAAGAAAAAAGAGGCTATTGTGGTTTTGGAGTGTGCCTTCGAGTGGATCATCATTGTCACTACAAGATCTCTTGGTTTGGGGGTTTGGGGGTTTGTGCATTAATATGAGGGGAAATTTTTTGCCCTTTCATGGCTCCTATGGTTTCCCAGATATTTTTTTATTGATTCACTGCATGTCTATGGAGACTCACGTGTTCTTATCGAAGGGATGGTAGCTGATAAGAAAAAAATTCCATCTCATCTCAAAGGATGGACTTCTGAGATCCACCTCCTTAGGTGGTCTCTCATATCGATCACTTTGTAGCACATCTTCTGGGAGGAAAATGTGATTGTTGATACATTTTCCAAGGAGGGTCTCTCAGTCAACGTGGGTCATTTACATTACACTCTCCTGGAGTTCAACCATATTAGGGAGGAAGGATCGGTTATGTTGCCTTAACTCCTGCATTTTCTATAGCCATCATTTTATGTTGATTTAGTTCGTATTGTTGGCACCTTGTTTCTCGTTAATTTATTTTGTGGAGAATATTTTGATTCTTTTTGTATCCTTCATGGGACTATGTTTGGGGTTGTCTTGATATTTGTATCTCCTCTTACTATGAATTTTTGGGACCTTTATCTATGGAACCGTGAAAGCATATTATTTTGGAAAATGAACTGATATATAATATGAACTATCATTTTTTTCTTTGAAAAAACAAATCAATTTGAAAATTTATATCAATTGTAAACCAAATAAAAGGATCAAAGAAATGATTTTAGATTTCATATTTTTCCCTTCTGTAACTTTAAATTTTAGATTTTATAATAGTATTAGATTTGAAATAGAAATAATTATTAATAATCATAACAATATTATTCAAATTAATATTATTAGTAATATTATTAATACAAGATAAATCATGTTTAGAAAAATTAAATTAATAACATTATTATTCATAATAGTTTTTAAAAGTTATTAACACAATAAAATTGCTATTATTAATAACATTTGAATTATAATATTAGATTAATAATATTAATATTGTTAATGACATCAATATAAATAGTATTAATATTCATGTTCATGAATAATATTATTGATATTTAATTTCGAATATTTAATAATAGATTTATTAAATATTATATTCACTCTAATAATATGATTAATGGTATTAAGAATAGTGTTATTGTTATTAGCATTGAAATGCTTAATATAAATAATATTAAGATTAATATTAATTAATACTTATTCATATTTTAATCATTGTATTCAAGCATGGAAAAACAAACATTTTGTAATGTTCAAATGGTACATAAATCTATCCAACGTCTTAATTTCGCAAACCTTGTCACCATTACATTGAAATTTATGCAATATGGTAATGTGGCATTGCAAAATTAGTTAACCACATTTACTAATGTTGTTTACAATGTTTGATAGTCAACACTCTTCTTGTTATCACACTGTTTACTTTGAAGTTTTAAAAAAGAATTGAAAATGGGAGTGTCAAAGCGAATTTGTAATAAATAGGGTTAAATTGTTGATAACAATAGTGTCAGCGCTATTGCAGTTCTGATAATTTAAAATTGCGCTGCCAACCAAAGTAGCAACGCGAATTTCAAAAGACACTAAGTTAAACTCTAAAAAGTAGAAAATTAGCACCAAATGTAAAATTTAAACTTTTTCATGACCAAAGAAATGTTTCGATGGAATATTATGTTTAATCTCAACGGTTTTCAGATGGTGGAAGTACTTATATTACCATGAGTTAAAAGCTATACAAAGTTAATCATTTCTATTGTTTTATCAGCTAAAGTGAAACAATTGTTATCCCATATTCTTGTAATCAAATCCCCCTCCCTTCTTCATTGCTTCTATTTCTTGACGGTGGAAGTTATGACACAAGATCGATAGTCAAAGGGTAAAGGTGTCAAAACATATTTGTTTTTACTTGACAAAAACTCCTTTTTTTAACTATTTTTCCTATAAAAGGCAGTAAATTTGGAAGTGGTTTCTGAATAGATGGAAACAAGTTTTCCAAATATGAAGGAAATTTTTGTCCACAATGGACACATTTAAAAAAATCCCTCTTTATTTTCTAATAGGTGTTATGGTTTGAAATATTTGAAGGGATATTTGAAGGTTGTTTTATAGGATTTTGCAATATTGCTTTAGTAACTGTTTTCAAAATAATATCTTGAACAAATGAGATCAATTTTTTCAAAACTGGAAGAGGTTTTTTTCCATAACAGACCCATTTAAAAAACCTCTCTTAATTTACTAAAATCTATCAACGTTTTGGATTTTCAAAGAAATCCCTAGACCTTATTTTTGAGGAATTTGTGAGGAAAAATCTCATGGACAATTGTTGACTTGGATGCCACCTCATCAAATTCGACTTGTTGATCCTTATCTCCATCCATGACTCCAACAACAACATGATATTTATATCTACATGGGATGAGGAAGTTTCTATATGCATGCATTTGAGAGATACGCTTTATCTCTTTTATTTTTTGCAGATTGTAATTAAGGGTAAGCTCGAAAACAATTTTATATATTGTATTCTCTATATAAATAGTTTCTAAAGAAATAAAAAGGGTTGGATCATATTTGAAAGTAGCCTTTTTATGTACTGTGTGATCAAACTATAATAAAGCAGTTTATGTGAGCAATTTGCAGAAATATCTTTGTTGCAATTCCCTAACTATTTCTTGGTGTAATATTTTCCTCAATGTCTGAATGCTAAGTGGATCAATTTGGAATTCATATTGTTGTGCTCCATTTTCTTATGTTCTATATATTTAAATTTTTTTTTTCACATATATATCCCACTGTTGTCGTCCAATATCCTCAAAATTTCTCGAAAATTATCAAAGGAACTATTACTATCTCACTTTCCTAATGTTTACTCACTAAGCCTATGATTATATAAGCATGACTCGGTTAGACTTCATGTCCAATGCTTAAACTTTACCACAGTCCAACCAACCTTAATTTTTCTTAAATAAATTTGGTCATAGGACATTGCAAACCCTTTATCACTATGACCTTGGGTAGTCGAGTTTTAGGGAGAGATCTCTCTCCAAATTGAAAGGGTCATATTTCAACCTCAAAGTGATTTCAAGATACCTCAATTATTTCCTTCCACATTCAATGAAATTTCTGAGTGATAACATTTTAGTGCCGTTGTCAGGGAGCGAAGATGAAATTTTCCCTGAGAGAACGACAAGATCTAGATTTGATTGCTCATGGTGAACAATTTTAGACATAAGCAATTTGTGAATCATTCACCTCGTAACTCCAATCAAGCTTCAAATCAAATTCAAAGACTCCATTGGGGGATGAGCCTTACTGATAAAGACATGAAAGGACAATATAGGAAAACCAAGTGTCAAAGCTTGAGTTTTATCCAAGATGTATTATTATTTTTTGTCAACTATCTCATGTCCTTTCCCAAGCCTACTAAAAGAAATTTCCATTTCTTATTGTATTCAAATGTGGACCATAGGTCTACACCTGTATATGGTTCTTCAAAAATTGTGGATATAGCTTCTTCTTGGATTGTTGATCTTGACCAAGGTTTTTAATCCGAGCCATATGATTTCCATGTCTAGTCTTGTGAGACTCATGTGATCAAGGTTGATATTACACCTCATGTATCTAATCTTATACCTTCCAATATTCAAGAGAGATATAGAACCTTAATATTTCCAAATACCTTCCATGATTTTCCTCCAAAACATTATAAATACCTTCTCAAGTTTGACGAGGAACCTGACAACTTTGTGCTTGAAAAACAAATTCAATCCTTCGAGCATTTTATAGACCTTTTTGAAGTTGAGAATGATGATATTTACTTCAGAAATTTTTGTCAATCATTACAAGGGGACGGTAAATAATGGTTCAAGAATTTAGAGCCCAAATCAGTCAGTTCATGGGAGAAATTGTGTTATTTTATGAAATTTTGGGGTGACAGTAAATCTAAGGATTAACATTTTTTCAGAGTTTCATGTCATGGAGAAACAGAGGGACGAAAATTTCCCTATGTTCAATAGAATTTTTTTCAGTATTTATCAGAAGATGCATAGAGACATTCAACCTCCTCAAGTTGCTACTTGTTGCATTATGCAACAACCTTTCGTTCATATTTTTCATACCTTCTCATGAATAGGAGATTTGTGACCTTACAACAAATGTTTATTTATGCTTAGGAAATAGACAGGAATATTCAAGCATGTGAGAAACTCCCAAAAATATCCTGGATGAAGTACAAATGTAGATGAACAAGAGAATGAGCATGTTCAAAAGAGATTTGTTTTGAATCCTAATCCATTTCATTATGAGAAGAGAATTTGATAATATCATACATTTTCTTGAAAGTCTCAATTATGGTTTTTGCAGAGAGCAATAATAAGCTTGTTGAAAAGCAAGTTGCTCCAAATTTTGAATTTCCTATATATGATGAATATGATGATTATTATGATGATGACTTTTATGAACAGCCAACTCTATTTCCTTCATAAAAAATTATTCATTTTCAACAATCTAATGGAAGAAATCAACCTATATGTCAGAGTTACAACATTGGACATAAACAAAGTAATCAATTAGCTGAGGGTAACTCTTTGACTTTGATATTTTCTTCATTCAAGTTTCTAAAAGAGAAATTTAAAATCATAAATGAAGAAGAGGAACTTGAACCGATGAAAAATCTCATATGTTTACTACAACAATCTGACAACATTATAGATGAGAAGGAATATTTTCATGTTTTCCATGATCTCGTGGCTTTTTATATGGAAATTTTTGTTAGTTTAGATTCACATCAATAAACTTACAGGGATTTGAAATTGATAATTGTAAGGATGCTAATTCTCAATAACAACCAGAGATATTTTCTTTATCAGAAAGTATTCCATTGCTACTATCATATGAATATTTTCAACCTCATTATGACAACCATCAGAATGAGTTGCATGGAAGAAAAGATGTAGTCAAAGGGATTACACATAAAATTCATATCATCTTACATTGTTGTGAGATCAATTTTAGGCATTTGAGGATCCTTTTGTACTCTTTTTAGAATCATTAAGTAGGCCCGAGTTTTTACATTAGATCTATAATGAATTTGTTTTCAACATTTTAAATAAGTTGAAAGAATGCAGTAAAGTAATGAGTGATGAATTTATGCTTGCTAAAGATAAGATTAAGAAAGGACAATCTACTGATGTGGAGCAAGGAAAATAGCATAATCACGGAGCTACATTATTTGAGTAGCTACTTGACTGGATGTATTCGAATTTTTGTATTATTTGATTCAACAATTATTTCAAGAGTTTAGGGTAGGTAGGTATGATGAATAAACTTTTTTAGCAACCATCTCTTTTAGAAATCATGTGAATTCCAGTCTGGTTTTCAGCTATAGAATAAGTGTAGGTTACAATTTGTATTTGCTGAGTTGGGATCATCCTAATCGATCGGGCCTTTGGTCTATGGGGTTCTTGCTACCATCCATGATCGACAACATCCTTGTGAATCCGTTTGTTATCAAATTGTTTAATATGTTTTTTTTTAAGCACTGACATCATGAATGTCTGTGTGAATTTGTAATAAACAAGGTTAGATCACTGACAACAACAGTGTGAACATTATTGCATCTTTGAAAATTTAAAATTGTGCTAACAACGAGAGTAGAAACACAAATTTCTGAAGACAGAGAATTAAACTCTGACAACTGGAAAATAAACACTAAATGAAAAATTCAAACTTTTTCATGACCGAAGAAATGCATTGATGGAATATCATGTTTAATCTCAAGTGTTTCAGGATGGTGGAAGTACCTATATTACCATGAGTTCAAAGTTGTGCGTAGTTAATCTTTTGTATTTTTTTAGCCGCCAAAGAAAAATCATTTGTATCCCACATTGTTGTAAAGGAAAACATCTTACAATCTTGTACTGGCGCAAACTCATACCACTATGAAGTCACCCACCTACAGAAGGCGACAACCTTCTCTCTATTTTTGAGCACCTATTGGAAGTGAGATCTGACCCCCTGACTTTTTTAGCAGCTACTACCAAGAGAATGGACCACTTTTCATAATATTTCATACTGGATCCACTTTCAACATTAATACAAAACCAAGTAATAATTCTAAAACCAATCACTGAATTAAATCACCCAACCAAATTATAAAATCAATCACTGAAGGTTAATCAACGAACGCAACTAGATCAAACCAATCCATATCATATCAATGCACAACCATTCGTAAGTATACCATACCATGTATTGTCCATTAAAAAAACCAAATGTTGTCATTGCAAACCCTGATCAAACATATGCCAGAATGTATACAATATTGATCTAAATCATACCCGTGTATGTACATGCTTGTCCTGAAGAAGACATGCATATAAATATCAAATTACTGATACATGAATCTAAATCACTGTAACACTGAATCAATCACTAAATCTTATACTGAATTCATCACATATTAGTGAACCAAATACAAAACACCATATGGTAGCATCATCACTAATTAACATTCCATTCTATAACCAAATCAACAGAACCAGTACGTCAAACACTCATTATTATGACAGAGACATCATCGACACACAATATCAAACATAACATAATAGACCAAACATCATCAACAACCCATAATACAAAACCCTATCATGTATACACTACTTTTACATAGGATATCTGCGTATGGTACACACTTCCCATAATCCACACCTGCGTACAGACTATGAACTTTCACAGAACATATACGCGACTACTTAGAAATAGATATGTGTATGTACCCGAATTCTTAGAGGAAAACCATCATACAAATCTAAAGTCATTGAATCATACCTTCACTGCACAACACAACATCTGTCAAACCCAAATCTCGGCATACACATTGTTACAGTCACATATCATTATACCATCATCATAGATCTATCAAACCATAAACAGATTAACCAATATGTATTTATCTCAGATCTATCAAGTCTAATCCATCTGACGTGATCCATATTCATGCTCCCTAGTGCACACCTGTTTCAGATCAGAATCATACATAAATAACTCATCACAAATAAGTTTGACATTTTGATCTCCATCTCCTTATATAACATTAGCCTTAGCTAATACCTTAGGCAAATCCCTTAGTAATGCCATTGATATTCTTTGACGAAATCAAATAATAATTGTCAGACTCATTACTATGGACCAATACCATGGTAAAGACTCCTAATATTCATAATATCATGGTGCAAATTTTGTACGTGACTTCTCTTCACCATACCTCTGTATGTACACGATCTTGCTTCATAGGACCAGTGTATACTTTTTCACACTTTACCTTTGCTATCCATTTGTCTGTGAAGTGATATTCCTTTTTTCATATCACTTGTAGCATCTACATAACCATCATGTTGACATCTTTGTCAAGTAGGTTGTCATCAAGGACAACACATTAGCCATAATGCCAACATTTGGATCCCATAGGAATAGTGATTAAGACATAAATTTCATGGTATGTCACAAGATCAAGCCTATTTTTAATATTCAGTGTTTCATTCTTTACATTGAACTTCAGACTAGACATTTTGTTAGTTACTTTTGGATCATCTTATATAAACATGAAAGATTAATGTTGGATATAAGTAAACAAAAATATCCTTATAAGAAAAAGATTTAATTTTTTTTAGATTTGAAATATAATCATCATCCAATTTAGTTTATAAAATTAGGAAAAAAATACATATACAAATAATATGTCAAAATATATCTTTTTAGATGTATATTCTCCACTTTTGCCCTGATTGAATTTTACCTGGTCAATTTTTTTCCCAACTCAAACTCGTATTGGGTAACTCTATCACTGATGTAACCACAAACATCATTCCAAAACAATTCAACTGTTGCCCTACATGGAGAGCTTTGTAGTAATACATTTCAAAGTAATGCGCAGAGCATGGCCATTGAATCCCCCATGGGTTTAAATTAACATCATATCTCACAATAAAAACACAGAGAAAGGCATACGAAGTGGCATCATCTGGCGTTGCTCGTTCGACGCGATTGTATCTTAGGGAAAATCCCTTCATCATAATGATAACATTTGCAATCTTTATTTTAGAAAGATAAATATCATTGTTTCAATTTCACAGTTTTTAAATATATATCTCTAATAGTAAAATATAGTAAAGCATTATTGTTTTGACGCTGCGATAGCCAAACGGAAACACTATGCATCGATGGTCTGCATAAGCGGTCACGGAACTACTCGTTTCCCTACAGAGGTTGTCAGTTAGCCATGGGAATAGCTCAGCGTTGAACGCTATAGGATTTGAAAGTAGTGAAAGGCAATGTAGTTATCTAGTTGTAATTCACGTCTCGAGCTCGAGAATAATATAATAAATAACGGTACACTGTGTGTGGATTTTTCAATGTATTTGTATAAAAGAATATCTGGCCATAGTTTGTTAGTTTGTGCGTGTTTAGTTTCTATCATAATTTAGATTCGAACTGTATGTATGAGAAGAGTTTGAGTATAAAAATTAGATTATTTGAAAAGTAATTACGTTTACAAATATCACAACACAACATATTATTATCGGTAGATTGCTTTTCCCTTTAACATTTAAATAATTCCAATTTAAATATAACTTTAATATATTTATATATAAATATATACTTTATTTTGAAATTTGAAAATAAAGAACAATTTCAAAGTTAACATTTAACATAATGCCTATTTAAATACAACGCAATTGTATATATTTATATATAAACACACCCCTTATATTCAAGTTAGAAAATAGAGAACAATTCTAAGGCATAAAAACTAGGCCTTCTTGAATTCAATACCGAATAAAGACCTGTGGCCTGAGATCGGTCAGCCTTATAGCTGTGGTGTTAGTGGGAAGACCGAGACAATACCTTCGGACCAGGATCAGTCTACTAAGAAGGCTAGTCAAAAGAATCTCTATTTTCTTTTAATAAAAAGACATTCTTATTAATAAGAGAATTATACAATTACAAATATTCCAAAAAAATACGTTATTAGGTTACAATAAATGATATCATTTAACTGACCACTTTGTCACTAATTTAAAAGAATCCTTGGTGTTAACTGATCTCTTCCTACTTCAATCTAAACCTAATGAAACAATGTGCTTCATATATATATATATATAGATAGCTCATCATCATGGTCCATGATGTGCGGAGCAAGAACAACAAAAATATATGATATTTTGGATGTGGATTGCCCATCAAATTAATTACCATAGAAGAATCCCCATTCACCTGAACTAGAGTCTTATAGTTCTCTAATTTCCATAGATAAATCAAGGATAAGAATTCAACCTTATTATTCAGTTTAGGCTTTAAATTTACTCCGGAAAAAAGAAATTATAATTTACTCTGAGAAAAAAAGAAATTATGAGCTCATTTCTTTGAAAAAATTCCTTGATACTAATCCAACACTAAAAAAACCAATAATACACAACTTTAATCTTTTAGAAAATATGAATTGTAAAAGTTACTTATCCTTATAAATAATAAAAACTACATATCAACACTATATCATGCAAAGTAAACTTACTCTCAAAACAATGCTACCATCTATAGATCATAGACCACTTTTGATATAAAAAAAATGTTTGCTCGTATACCATTACCATTACCTCAAATGAGGTAAGCCTACTATAAAAAATTACCATTACCATACTATAAAAAATTACCATTACCATATTACTAGAAGTCCAAATGCTCTAGGTTACTAAAAATGGTCGAGGGTCCTTGACAATCTCAAAAACAGCTATTAACACTTTCTTTTGCCCAAATACTTTGAAGTTTATGTGTTTTTGCCCCGTCATCCCAGATTTGCACATGCCTAATTTTTTTTTGAACATTATAAATCGATATCTTATTACTTAGATAATTTTTTTGGTGTTGTAAGTTAGATGAATTGGATTTGTAATTAGTGCTTCTCTACGAATTAGACTAATTATATCAAACTATAACAATGGGTGCTTAATCGATTCCTTTATAATCATCAGTAACATTTGGTTGTCGTTATCAAAACAGTTATTAAGTTACTATAGCAGTACACCATGAAATGCATAATCTAGTGGTGCATATGATGAGCATGAATTAATTAGAAATGTGCCTTCGATATTTTTGCAAGAATGTTATGCGAATATTTATGCCTCATACTAAACAGCGTTATGTTATTTTATTATATTGTTCTTGTAGTGGTGTCAACTGATGGTGAAGGATAAATTAAATATTAATAAAATATATTGAATTATTAGCGTGGCATAGTATTGGGTAATGAGGAAGAATAAATTAAATATGTAGAAAATATTATATTATTAATGTGATATTTTATTTTAAAATTATATAATTAGATATGTCTGAATAATATATTGGTTGATGTGGTGAAGGAGGGGATGATGACTCTTATTGATTAATATGAGGATTTGGCTTTCTTCCCATCAAAATAAAGACCCTTCTCAAAATACTACCGTTTCAAATATATATTTATATATTTATTCTATGCTTAGGAGGGAAATACGAAAATGACTGATATGAAATTTTCAAGTTACTTATTACTTGAAGGAAAGAAAAAGATAGCTTAGCTAAAGGTAGTTGGAGTGAGATAAGAAAAGCCAATCGTAACAAAATTGAAGGAAGGGCTCAGTTGTAAAGACTAGGTTCATTGATGGAATAAGGGGTTAAAAAGGTGCAAGGGTGTTAGAAAAGCTAAGCTAACTATAGGTATGAACCTAATACATGATAATAATTCTATTTTTATGAAACTAATTAATTCTTGTATTTTGGGAATATAATATGATTGTCATTGCATTTACATATAATTTAATTGGTATTTAATAGTTTTAAAATTTTATTGTATTATCATTAATGTTTTACATAAATCATTAATGGATCATTATATTGTTTTTCATCTATTTTGATGTTTTTAATATGGAAAAATCATGATGAATATTAGTGATGTGATCAAATTTGGAGAATCGGGGTTAGAAACGTTTTGCTGCCAAATTGGTTCTTTAAATTGTTATTTTTGGGGATGCAACCTTGTCACTTAAGTTATAATTACCCATCCTAAGGTCTTCAAACTTAATAATTTCTTTAGCAAACTTCACAAGGTATTAAGAAAAAGACCATAATTACAACCTAATATCTTTGACAATAGCATATAAAAAATATATCAAAATTTAATTTACAAAAATTTGCATAAGATAAACAACAACAAGAATAATATTGGACTATAATGGCTCAATTGTGCTGCTCTTATTGGGACCACTCAATTGAATATGCCACCATGCAAACTAGGAAAGTCTATACAACATCCTAGCATAGGTAACCTCCATAGTTTCCCTAGCCCTTTGAGCCCAAGTCTAAACAACCACCATAATGTTCCATATTCAACCATGCTAACCAATATGCACCTCTTAGTTCTAGCCAAATATATGCACTCCCAAGTGACAAACCAATTTCCTTCATAAGAAAGTTCATTGCTTGCTCCCTTCCAAGTTTCTCTAAAACTTCATCGCAAAAATCTGTCGCCCAGTTTTTCCCATCAAATTTCCCCTCTCTAAAACTTCTTCATGAACTGATGCCTCCCTCAGAGTCAATGCAACCAACCCTGATAATTCACCTACCATCCCCCACCTATCCCCTTATCCAAATTAAATTCGAGGGGGTAGGGGGCGACAGAGGTAAACAGTCATGTCAGGAATAAGAATGTTAAATAATTGATAGTTATAATAATAAAATATTAATATCCATTTTGTGTCAGTGAACCCTATCGATTCATAAGAATCCTATAAATTTAATTATAAAAATTACGTTAAAATATAATTTATTAATTATAGGTTATGATTAAGGGTTAAGTAAGCACTAATATAGTTTAACTATTAAGCAAGGTTAAGGCTAAATAGGAGCTTCATCATTAATCAAGTTTAAGGTTAATCGTAGCATACTCACTAATTAACCATAATTGTTAATTAATAGTCTAGCATAATAGGCTACAAGATACCGCCATATTGATGTGAGGTGTAGTTATGTAGCTAGTGTATGCATACCTTATATATATACTAATAATACTTCAAAGAGTTTTTCACAAAAGTAAATTATTTAGAAAGTAGGTTAATAACTTAATATAACATAATAATATTAGGACGTGTCCAACATGTGGTGCTCCTTCAAAAAAATTCCTCCTGAAGTTAGAGACAAGAGCATAGAAGCATTCAAGAAGCAATACGATAATAAGGCATGAAAAAATTAGAGAGACTGTAGTAGTAATTTCATGTAAATAAAGAAAATATTTCACTTCCAATTTAGATTCCTAAACTAACATATAGCCTCCTATCCTCCCTAACCTACTTCGACTCTCATCTTCTCCATCCTTTGCAGCAATATAGTATGGCATCAACTATACTAATCTAATAACCAATAACACTAAGATGGTGAAAGAATCAACCATATTGACCTAAATTTCTTTGCAAATATTGTAACATTTCAATCACTATCCTCCCACGATTCTAGGTTTGGAGGTTAAATGGTGAAAAATATCACCCTCCTTAAAGACTAGGGTTAGAATCCTATCATGGGCCACACCAAAACTCTACTTTCGATGCTTGTCATCGAATGATTTAGTAATATAGTCATGTCGCCAACAATATACACCATACCCCATGTTATAATAGTGCATCTCAAAATAGAAACAAAATATAATAGAAAAATGTGCATCGTACCATTCCTCATTGGATGTATCAACATCCACCAACCACTAGCATCATTCTTTGGCTATCACATAGTACCTTCCAGTTTGCAGGTTATTTCTCATCCAAGATTATACATAACAACAAAATCTTTATATAAAAAAGTGATAGTAATCATCATGTTATTATGTTTGGTATTCATGTACCTGATTTTTTTCAATTATCATCAACATGCTAGAAGTAAGTTACACTTTAGACAAATCATAACTCTAATAAGTGATACGCTAGATAAATCATAACCACATAATCCATACATCAGATAAATCATACATCAAATAAATAATACATTAGATAATTCATACGTGAGATACTTTAATAAATAGAAAAATAATCCATGAAATGTTTTATGTAAGTAAGTTCA
Source organism: Pinus tabuliformis (assembly GCA_031772625.1). Taxonomy (NCBI): domain Eukaryota; kingdom Viridiplantae; phylum Streptophyta; class Pinopsida; order Pinales; family Pinaceae; genus Pinus; species Pinus tabuliformis. The sequence continues at coordinate 623,740,313 of CM062807.1, read as the reverse complement.
TATGTCCAACTAAAATTCATCAATATTACATATCAGTCATAAATAAAACATCATGAAAATAAAAGTAAGGCCTCACCTAGATAGCTATCTAGGTCGATAGGGGCATCATAAATGGTAAAAAATTTAGGGGTACTCATTATGTATAATTTTTGCATCCTCCTAGCTAGCAGACCCTAGGATATACTTCTCCCACTAGACAATAACCTAGTCTAACAAACACTACCTGAGCTACAAAACTCTATAGTTTAATAGGCGTAATAGTTCAGCCATAATGAATCCCACATCCAAGACCTACAATTCCTTAAAATTGTGTTTGTGAGATTCATTAGAAGAATAATGTCATAGAACATATACATGAAATAAATCATGAGTTTCATGTAAGTGGGGTGGAAGTACATACAAAAGGAAACTAGTCCAATTTTCTATTTGATCCTAAAAGGTCCTATAAATTGAGGTGACCAACTCGTCCCTTTCGAAAACATAATGGTGCTCTTGTTGGGTCATATATAAATAAAATATTGGTCTACCAATTCATAACATTGGTCGGTCCTATGTGCATCATTATAGCTCTTATATTTATCCTATGCTTCCTTTGACCATTATCACATTTTCCTTACCTGTTCCTCCATTTCTTGCACCAATTTCCTCCCTACTATTACTCTTTCCTATAACATTTCCCAACTCATTATTGACTTACATCACCTTCCATACAGAGTTTTATATGGAAGTACTCTGATCAAACTATGGTAACTTTTATTGTAGAAAAGTTGCACCAATGCTATGTAACTTTCCCACTAAGTTTGGTTATCGATAACATCCATACAAAGCATTTATTCCATAACCTAATTTACTCTTTTAGTCTTCCCATCTATTTCTAGATGATACATGATGTTGAAATTCAACTAAGTCCCCATCCGTGGCTACAAAATTATTGAAAACCTAGATATAATGATAGAGTCTTTATAAAAAATGATCTTTTGGGGTAACACGAGTATTTATATCACTTCACTCATAAACGATCATGCCACATCGGTGACATCATAAATGTCTTATTCTAGGATGAAATGGGACATTTTTGTCCAATTATCAACTACAACCAATATGGGTTTGTTCCATTGTGATGTGAGTGGAAAATGAACAACAAAATCGATGAAAATGACCTCCCATTAAGCCATAGGGATGTCATTGTAGCCCCATAATATTGTGTCAAACAGGGATGCGAAGTTCACTTCCAAGTTCTGGAAGGAGTTATTTGCAGGGTTGGGCATGAAATTGGCCTTCAGTACAACTTATCATTCACAGATAGATGGATAGATACAAAGGGTCAACAAGATATTGCAAGACATGTTGACGATGTATGTGATGCATTAGCAACAGAAATAGGAAGAGTATCTCCCCTTTGTAGAGTTCGCATGCAACAACTGTTATCAGGAGTCATTGAGGATGCATCCTTTTGAGGCATTGTATGGGAAGATTTGCAATACTCCCATCAATTGGAGTGATTCGGTTAACAAGGTGTTGAATGGACTAGATATGTTGGCAGACATGCAACAAGAAATCCATGTAATCAAGAAAAATCTAAAGGTAGTACAATATAGGAAAAAAAAGCTATGCAGACTGGAACAGGTTGTTCAAGGAGTTCGAGGTTGGGTAATAGGTGTACCTTCACATCAAACCGAAGAGGAGCTTCTTAAAAATTATATCTTGTGCAAGGATAGAACCACAGTTTTGTGGAACCTTAAGGATCGATGAGAGGATTGTGCAAGTAGCCTATTGACTTCTACTGCCTCTGACAGCGAAAGTCTGTGATGTTTTCCATGTATCTTTTCTTAAGAATTATGCTAAGGATGTTGATCATGTTATTTATTGGTCTATATTGTAGGTGAAACCAGATGGAGAATTCCAATTGGAGACTCAATGTACATTGCAAAAAAATGTGCTCATTCTTTGAAACTAAGCAATCAAGCAAGTTAAAGTGCAATGGAAACACTTTGGGCCCAATGAAGCTACATGAGAGATGGCTAATCAGATGTGGGTGATGTATCCTTCCTTGTTTATCGGATGAGTCAAAGAAGGCTTGATATGGTGTTTTGATATATACTTTGATAGAGTGTTTTGACATATGCTTTGACATAGTGTTTTGGTGTATGATACGATGTTATGGTATATGTTTTGGTACATGTTCTAGTATATGTTTTGGTAATATTTCTATATGTACATATGTATATGGATGTAAATACCACCATGAGCTATGTTATAAAGCTCCACTAAAAGGTATGGGTGTCATGTCATTATGATTATGTTTTCATGTGACTGTGCTATCATGTCGTTAAGTTATCATGATGTTATCATGTCATGTGGGTTGGAAATCCATAGGATGATCATTGTAAATATTGTAATGAGATATGTTATAAAGCTCCAGTATGACATATGTTGTTATGATTTTTATTTTGAGTAGGTCCTTCATTTTAAATACTACATCGAGCTATGTCATAAAGTTCCATGAGTAGTATGTCTTCTTTCAACAAGTTGCTGAGGTATATGTGTGATTGAACACTGAGGACATTGTCACCCAAGGGGGAGGGTTTTGTAACAAGCCTAGTGAAAATTCCATGTAATAAAAGTTAAAAATAATAACCATGGTTGGTGGGACACTTATTCCAATCTGAATGTTGGGAAGGACATCCTAATGAGTGTTCATTTGGTTGCTTATGGCTACAGGAATTGGAAAAGGCAATGACTAAGGCTTTGAGAAGGAAAAATGATATTTTTGGCACATTTATTTATGGCAATAATGGAAATCAGGAGAAAAGGGAGGTGAAAGGTCACAGATTGCATGTGAGCAGGAAATTAAAGAGAAATGATGGAAACTGAAGAAAATGGAGGCCTCATTCATAAAAAGGCTTCTGAGGATCAGTTGGTAACCCTTTGTTAATTGAGTTTCGGAGCTCTCTCATTATTTTCTCTCTCTCTCTCTCTATCACTCTTCGACACTTAGAGTTATCTTGGAGAATTTTGGCATTGGAGCAAGAAGGGAAAAGAACGCAAGAGGAAGTAAAGATCAAGTAGGGAAAGACAAGATCAAACATCTACAACAAGCTTCATTGCAGGTATTGACTTGAAAATGTATTTTCGTTGCTAGATTTGGTATGCATGGTATTACATTCGGTTCTTTCTATCATGGCATGGGTTTTTCCATGTGTTAATAGTGTTTTCATCCTAGCCTTGCCATTTCCAAATAGCCATGGTGTGATGGGGTTCTCATGTTTTGGTTAAGCTAGATTCTCAGATGGATACAAAGCTGAGTGGCGTGGATCTCTGAATTATAGAGCACATGGCCTAATGGTCCTTGAACCAAAATTTGGATCATCGTAAAGCTGCTGGCATAGTGACCCCTGAGCCAGACTATGGGTTGTGGTAAAGTCAGTGTTGTGTTGCCTCTCTGGGCCTAATAATCCTTGGTGGTGAAGGGCAAGATAGTAAAGCCAAGATGTGTTTTTCTCTCCATTGGGCCTAGTAATCCTGGGTTTGGGATATGTGATAAAGCCTGGAGAGGGTTCTTGCTTTTGATCATAGTGATCCAAGTTTGGATAGTGATAAAGCGCGAGAGACTAGGAGACAGGAAAATTCCTAATGGTGGAGGTGGAGAAATCTAGTGGCATTCATCCTTGTTTTCCCTAGTGATTGGGTGGAGATCATGGTAAGGAATTGTATGATGTGTTCATTGTGTTGGCCTAGTGATCCTGGATGGATTATGGTAATCCCTGGTTTCTATTAATGAGGGTGAGGTGGTTTAGCCTCGATATTCCTTGGTTTTTTCTTTTGGTTTGAGTCCCACATTCATGCTTGGAATATGGCATGGGGGTGAATGGCTGAAGAGAGATTTGTCTTAGCCATTCTATGGTGGGGTCGAACATGATAGTCCCATCTCCAGTTGGTTTATTTCATTCATTAATGAGAAATTCATTCCCTCGATTTTCATGTGTAGATGTACTGATGTATATGGGGATTTCGTGGCTGATATGCTTATGATATTTATGTCCCTATTATGTTGTTTATATGTATGTTTTATGACAGTGACTATGTATGCCTCTCAAGATGTTCTTACTTGTAAATGAATGGATAATGTATCTATGGCCTAATAGATGGTAATGCAACAAATGACATGAGGGAATAGTGGTTAATAGTGATTCTCAGTAAGTATGAGATCCCTAGACTAGATTATGGTATTTGCAACTATAGGTTACATTTTGATGATATGTTTGACAAAATACATGTCATGGCTAGTAGGGTTCTAGTTAAGGTCTTGTTCAAGTTATTACTTTAGCATTGTTCTTTACCTGTACTTTTACTAGTTTTAAGCTATCACTCCATTCTGCGCAGTGACCTAGGCTCTAGGCCTGAAAAAGTGGCTTAAATCCCAGGGCCACTCGCATAGAACTAGAAATGTTAGATTTTGGTCAATGGCATGCAAGCATGTGTACCGAATTTGGGTTTATGGTTGCTCCCTTTCCCATAGAATGAGAGCAACTAAGGCCTAAGATGTTCAGAACATTAGTGGGACTAAGGGTTAGGCTATCTAAGTGGCTCACATTTGTCTTGGGGATTCTAAAGCTGATGTTGGATGACTGTGTGTGATATTTCCATTGATTCCACTTCCTTAAGGTAATATAGGAGGTCAAATACAATCATAGTAGCCTCTTGTGGCATGTTTACCTGGTTGGCATGGTTACCTGGGTGGATGTGTGAGGGGGATGTTACAGAGTGGTATCAGAGCATGGTTCACCCCTAAGACTAGATGCGTGGTATGTGTTGGACATGCATGTATGTTAGTTGCATGTGTTTCTTTTACACTTGCATTCCATGTGGTTGTTACATTTGCTGGATGACTGCTTATGTTTGTAGTATGGTTGTCATCTTGAATTGTATGTTGATTTTGTGGAATGCATTTGTCATAAGTATATGACTGGTTACATATTCTTACATGTCACTTACATGTTGATTTTATGTTTCCTACTTACATCCTTTTATGTTAGGTTTCGTTCTTGAATATTTTGATTCCATGTATCAGTATTATAGGTTGATTACAAGAATTGATCGCTTATGCTTGACTACATGTGTTTATGCATAGGTGTAGTTGGTTAGGAATTTCTTATGCATATTGTTGGTTTCATATGGAAATGTGTACAATGGAGTAATGGTTGTTGTCATGCATGAGTTCATATCATGCATTGTTGATATGGCCTTGCATTGATGACTGGACCCTAACTAGAGTGATGTTTATATGTTGATACATTTATTTGTGAATGTATATACACTGTTATGTTTATGTTATACATGTATCATGCTGATTTGATGATATTGCAGACGAGGTATCCTCCCCGAATTATGTTAAGGTATGTTGATTTATTGTGATTTGGTTTATTTGACCTATTATTCATTGCATGAAAGAGATCAAATGGCTAGGAAGGTGTTAGGCTACATAGAGTCTCCCTATGCATCAGATGAGTACCGTGGTGTGGGGCACTCCTCTGATATGGTAGATACATTTAGGAGCTTGAAGGAAGAGATACGGAGTTGTAAGGAAGATAATGACCAAATCATACAGGCACAAGAGAAACAACCAAAGGTTAAGGCTATACTCCTTCAGAGTTTGTCAGACATGCAGTGACAAGGGCTGCTTCGAATCAGCCATGGACATGAGGATAAAACTAAGGGAGTGTATGGAAGTAGGTATCTGGGTAGACATATGTTAGATAGATCTCATACGGTGAGAGATGGCAGGTTGTTGGACACTTCAAATAGAAGGGGTGATGATCACAGGTACTATTCTAGTTCTAGTTTTGATAGACATCATGATCCTCATCATTATCATTCTTATGGGAGGAATCATAGGGGAGAGTTGCTAGATGAGTTCAAGAGAGTAAAGCCACCTACATTTGATGGAGATGTGAAGAAATTAGAAGATGCAAAGACTTGGATACTTGGGATGAAAAATTCTTTGAGGTGCATGAGTACACGGATAACATGAAGGCTAGAGTAGCTATCGTTAGCTTGAAAGGTAAAGCAGACATATGGTGGAAAGACATTAAGCGGGTCAGAGAAATTAGGAAAAATGACTTGAGTTGGCAGGAGTTTAAGAGTATTTTCAGGAAGAACTACTTGTCATAGAGGTACTATGATAGTAAGGCCAAGGAATTCTATGAGCTAAAGATGGGATCAATGATAGATGAAGAGTACACATGCACGTTTCTAGAGCTATTAAGCTATGTACCATATCTTAATGATGAGAAGGCTATTTTTTAATGATTTTTAGTGGTTTTCCACTAAAATTTATAGATCGGATTGAGTATGATGAGCCCCGGTCACTTGAGGAAGTTTTTGGGAAATTGAAGCACTGCTATGAAAAATCAAAGCATAAGGATGAATCTCAGCAAGGATGGAAGGGAAAAGACAAAAGTAAAGGTAAATGGCAGCCTAAGAGGACAAGAACTCAAAATGAAGATGAAAAAGAGAATGTGGCACCACATGAGAAGCTTAATGTAGCTAGACAAGGACATGAGTCGCAGTAGCAGCATAAAGGTGCTCATACTGGTTGGTTGGAGTGTTGGACATGTCGCAAGGAACAACTTAAGAGAGATTGTACATAGAATCAGGGTGGTAGGCCTCAAATATACAATGAACAAGAAGCACAGACTATTAGTGATGATGATCAGAGTATTTCATGTATCTATGCAACAGTGGACAATAGGTAGGTAAAACACCAGACACCTATCATTGAGATTGATGGTAAGCTCTATTATCAATTTATTTCTATTTTGATTTACCCTAGATATAATTATAGCTATGTTAGTCCTAACTTGGTGGATAAGTGTGGTTTGAGTAAAGAGTTACATGAAAATTCTTGGTTAGTACAATTGGCTACAGGTACAAAGAAGCGAGTTCATCATTGGGTAGGAGCTTCTGCATTTCATTTGAATGATATGCCTAATCTAACACATCTAAATGTACTACAGTTGGGATCATAAAGTATGTTGTTGGGCATGGATTGGTTGTATCTTCATAGAACTAAGGTGGACTATTATTACAAAGCCATTGACTCCGTTGATCAAAATGGAGAACCAAGAGTTTTTCAAGGTAAGAAGAAAGCCACATAAGTTATGATGGTGACAACTATGTAAGAAATCTATAGTTGTAGGAAAGGGTGTGTGTTATTTCCAATACACATTTCTAGTGATAATGGTAAGGAGGTTGAGGATGCAGATGTGTTGAGAAAGTACACATTTTTGCAACAGTTTCATGATGTATTTCCTCAGGACATTACAGAGTTGCCACCTCACAGGGAAGTAGAATTTTCTATTGAGTTAGTGCCAAGGGTAGCTCCAACACCAAAAACAACTTACAGGATGAGCACACTTGAGTTGGTTGAGTTAATGTTGCAGTTGAAGGAAATGTTTGACAAGGGATACATTAGGCCAAGTGTATCACCTTGGGGTGCACCAGTCTTGTTCATGAAGAAGAAAGATGGAACCCTCAGATTATGCATTCACTACAGGCAGTTGAACCAAGTGACTATCAAGGACAGGTACGCTTTGTTGAGGGTTTATGACTTGTTTGACCAACTAAAGGAAGCAAAAATGTTCTCAAAGATTGATCTAAGATCAAGATACCATCAAGTACACTTCAAAGAGGAGGACATTTAAAATACTGCATTCTGGACCAGGTATGGGAATTATGAGTTTTGATGTTGTTCCATTTGGCTTGAGTAATGCTCCAACTACACTTATGTGTTTGATGAATATTGTGTTGCATCAATATTTGGATAGTTTTTTTATTGTGTTCATTGATGATATATTGGAATATTCTAAAAATGAGGAAGAGCATGCCTAGCATTTAGCAACAGTGTTGAGGTTTTTGACAGAGCATCAGTTGTATGCTAAGCTCAGCAAGTGTAGTTTCTTTCAGACTGAGGTACATTACTTGGGGCATGTTGTCTCCAAGGACAAAATTACAATAGACCTAGAGCAGGTAAGAGCCATCATGGAATGGGTAGCTCCTAAGAGTGTGGATGAGGTGAGATCTTTCATGGGTTTGACAAGATATTATAGGAGGTTCATTAGGAACTTCTAGAAAATTTCTTATCCCATTTCATCATTGCAAAGGAAAGGTAAGATGTTTGAATGGATAGAGGAGTGTGAAGCTAGCTTTCAACAAGTCAAGCAGTTGTTGCCACATGCACCAGTGCTACAAATTATAGATCCAGACAAAGATTTTGTGGTATGCAGAGATGCTTGAAAGAGAGGGATTGGTGGATTTCTTATGGAAGATGGATAGCTGGTGTGCTATGAGTATTAGAAATTAAACGAGCACAAGAAGAACTACCTGACACATGATCTTGAGTTAGCAGTGATCATACATGCATTGAAGATGTGGAGGCACTATCTTCTTGGCAGGAGGTTTGTACTAAGGAGTGATCATATTAGGTTGAGGTATTTGTTTGACTAACTGAATCTGAATGCCCACTAGGCTAGATGGTTGGCCACGATCAATGAGTTTGATTTGGAGATTAGGTACATCAATGGTAAGGAGAGCAAGGTGGTAGATCCTCTTAACAAACAGGTACAGGTAAATCACTTGACAATTAAGAGATCCTATGGGATAGACTTAGAGGATAGGATCTTGTAGGTAGGTGATCAAGACGTTAGGTATATGTAGATTGTACACAGGTTGTAGCAGGGTCCTAGTACAGGTACATGTGTCATTATAGGTATAGGCACATGTAAAGGTATAGGTGCAGGTGCACTAGGTATGGATTATTGACTTACAGTGTATGGACTGGTCAGATTCAGAGACACGATATATGTGTCAAATAACAATGAGCTCAAGAAGGTGATCTTCAAAGAGTTTCATACGAAACCTTACTCAAGTCATCTAGGTTACCATAAGACATTGACAATAGTGAAGAGATTTTACTATTAGCCAAACTTTGAAGATGGATGTAGCAGAGTTTGTGGTTAGGTGTTTTGATTTTCAATGTGTGAAGGCAGAGTGTAAGCACCCAGGTGGACTCCTACATTTGATTATGATTACAAAGTGGAAATGGGAGGTCATTTCCATGGAATTCGTTACAAGGTTGTCGAAGATAGTGAGACAACATGATTCCATCATGGTTTTTGTGGACAGATTGACAAAGATTGCACACTTCATTCCAGTGAAGGATACATTCTCAGCTAACGATGTAGCACAAGTATTTATCAGAGATGTAGTTAGGTTTCATGGTGTTCCAAATAAGATTGTGTCAGATAGGGATGCGAAGATCATTTCCATGTTATGGAAGGACTTGTTTTCAGGTTTGGGCGCATAGTTTGCGTTCAGTACATCTTATCATCCACAGACAGATGCAAAGACAATGAGGGTTGATAGGATATTGGAGGACATGTTGAGGATGTATGTGATGCTTCAACAAGAGAAGTGGAAATAGTATATCCCCTTGGTAGAGTTCGTATGCAACAAAGGATATAGGGAGTCATTGAGGATGAGTCCTTTTAAGGCATTATATGGGTGGAATCGTAGCACTCCCATCAGTTCGAGGGATTTGGTTAACGCGGTGTTGATTGGACCAGAAATGTTGGCAGACATGGAAGAGGAAATGTAGGTTATAAAGCAAAATCTAAAGGCAACACAGGATAGGCAAGAGAGATATGAAGACTAGAAATAGGTTTTTTAAGGAGTTCGAGGTTGGGGAACATATGTACTTGTGCATCAAACCAAAGAATACCTACTTGTGGGTTGGATCATGTGCCAAGATGGCACCATGGTTTTGTGGACCCTTTAGATCATTGAGAGGATTGGGCCAGTACCGTATTGACTTGCACTGCCTTCGACAGTGAAAGTCCATGATTTTTTCCATATATCTTCACTTCAGAAGTATGTTAAGCATGTTTATCATGTCATTGACTAGTTTTTATTGCAGTTGGAACCAGATGGGGAATTCCATCCAGAGCCTCCATGTATATTTCAAAAAAAGGCGCTTGTTCTCTGGAACCGAGAAATAAAGCAAGTTAAAGTGCAATGGAAACACTTTGGGCCTAATGAAGCTACATACTAGAGAAGCATGTGAAGAGAGAAATTAATTTCAAATTGAATGATCATTCAGTCACAAAAATGCATTTCGATTTTAAACACCACTATTTTTTTTGTTGCTTTTTTTTAGCAAACTAAAATGAAATTTGAAAAACAAAAACATGGGTTTTCTTTAGAACAAGCCTAATTAGGCTCCGTTCGAACAATTTTCTCAAATTCGTTGCTATTTGGGATATTTTTATAGGGTTATTTCGATCCCTATTTTGCATATTGCTAGGTAATGCGGATGTGGATAGTGTGAGAGCTAGACAAAAAAAATAAAAAATTGTTGTGTGGACCAGAACTGCCACCAATGAGGCTACCTAGATGTTAATTGGTAAGCAGTGGAAAGAGTTCGTCGACTATAACAAAAATATCCATTACATGTTCCATGAAGATGCAAAGAAGGATAAATCTGCAAGAAATAGATATACATTTTAAAGTTAAATTTTGAAGGATCTATTTTTCCTTTGGACCTATGAGAAACCATATATGCACTAGGAAATGGTTCAGAACTGACTGAAGTGTGTTGATACATTCTTAAAAGAAAAATAAAGTTAGCTATAGTGTGTTAGTATTGTCAACTATCCATGATCCAATGTTATCTGTGAAAAGTGTATTTTCATGGAAGACACGTTTATTTAGCATCTATTTTCACTTTTGAATAGTACCTGTTGAAATTTGTTACATCACCTCATTTAATATTTTGAATGTTGTGTAGCAACCGTGAGGACACGAGGACATCATTATAAGAGTTAAGTTGCATTTGGAAAATATTAATACGGTGGTTACTGTGGTTGTTGTAGCAAAAGTCCATTTTCTTTTCTACAGTGAGAGAAGTTAATGAGTTTTATTACTAGGGATAAGAATAAATTGCACATAATTAAAAAAAATAAAAATAAAAAATCAAAACAACTATAAAAAAAACAAAACAATAAAAAAGAAAAACAGATAAAAATCAAAACAAATAAAAAAAATCAAAATCAAAACAATTAAAAATAAAAAACAAATAAATAAAATTAAAATTTTTGCGAATGGAGATTTCATAACCCTTGAAAATTTTTTATGCTTTCTTGGAATTACTTCAAAGGAACTTGCACACAGAGACAACAGGTAAAAGAATTTCATTTCATTTTATTTCGTTGCTAAGAATTCATACTCATTATTGCATTTTATTTATTCCAAAAATCTCTCACAATTTTCATGCAGGATTTGTACTAAGCTTTTACAGGTGCACGAAGATCCAAGTTCATCTAGATGTGATCTCGAGAAATCACATTCATCATTGAAAGCTTGAAGGAGCTCATTATATATGTCCTGACATTTGTCGCTACACAGAAACCTTTTGCATCATGATATGTTTACCCACACTTCTCCTTCAAAGCCTCATCAATCATCCATGTCAAAGTCGACTGAATCATTGCCTTATCCATCATGACTTCATACATGTTTACTTTTCTAAGTCACATACATTTTTTCCTTCTTTTCAGTTCATCTTTTTGCCTCACAAATAAACCATCCATCTCTCTACATTTCCCTGTATTCATTACCATAAAAATTGTTTGACCATAACATATTGTATCTATATTCCTACCAATCATTTTGTATGAACTTGCGTTGACTGATGTGGGATTCCTTAAGGCCCACCTTTCAACAAGTCTTGACCCATCGACCTCAGCAACTTATCTGGGATAAAGACTAGAGTCATTATTAGTACCTTGAGGCTTGCATGCCCTAATGGCAAGTCTTCTCGCCAATGAACAATGGGAATACATTAATGTCCATTGTTTTTTGGATCTTGCAAGTGGCTCAACATCAGCTCATCTATTCGCACTTCGTAAGCTGTACTTAGGTACCTTGGCACTCATTGACATTAATGGTGAGTTTGCATAGCATTGGTTAATGACATTCATCAATGGTTGATAATCCAATGAATTCTTTCCATGTTCAACATCGACACATTTATTCACATGAAAAGAATTGTGCCAATATGGAACGACATGAAGACTATATGATTCAGTAGCAGATTCAACAGGATTTTATACTTTGGAATAGATTTAGCAGCAGTAATAAAGGATCCACATTCACGAGTTCATCCATCATGTATGCAACCAAGACACAGATCACATTATTATAGTCTTCATTGCATTACTCAGCAGCAGGAACTACACTTTTCTAAATATACACAGTTTGTCCACTTAGGTAAGTAAAGGTATGTTCTTTTCTAGTTTTTTATCGCACAATTCATTTAATACTGAAATTATAATTTTTGGAAAATGTTTCACCATGTTCATTCACATTCATACTCCATTATCACCTTTCATATGTCATATACATCCTTTACACACATGTCATCCTAATCAACATACTTTTTCCAAACAATTACTATTGCATTATGATTCAAACATTACATGTTTTGTAAATAATGATCGAAGAATGAATGGTTGATTAAATGTTTTCAAGGTCTTTTGATGCAAAATAAAAACAAAGAAAGTATTGTTACACAAGAACCAATACTAATCAAATTTTGGTTGTCACACAAGAACCAACCAAAATAGTATGTTGCAATCAAATGTTTTTCTGAAAGAAGACTTTGCAAAAAGGAACAAAGTTGTCAAAAAGGAAATTATGTGAGGTTAAAAAAATCGATATCAGCCAAAGTTCATGTAGCATTAAGACAACTAAAAACGATCAAATCATGATCAATGTAATAGATTGCATGAGGACACACAATAACTTAAGTTGGGGAGTATGTTGGGCCGCAAAATTAACATAATTTTTCACTCCATTTTCGCCTTTACCCTCATTTTGTCACTTCATTTTATCACATTATCATTACATAACCCTATATTTCCATTACCATATGGGTTCATATTTTCATTTTCCAAAGTTATTTATTTTATGTATTTAAAGTGGATTTATGATTAAAAAAAATTAGAAAAATAGCATGTATTTTATTATACCTAAAGGTGGAATGAGTTTGGTGACATGTGTAGGTGATTCGGAAGATTCCAAGACACTCTTATGTGGCCTCCAAGACTCAAATTCGAATTCTCTTGAAGATTTGAAGGAGATTTTGGATAGGGGTCAAGCATATCTCATGGAGAAAAATCATGGATAAATGAATATGTGTCTCATATTGGTTGTAACCAGATGAAGGATTTGTGGATCTAGGAGGGATTAGTGGATCCGCATTAATGACTTAGTTGCTTATATTTTTGTATAAATTAGAGTACCTCCTCCATTCCAAAGAAGAGGACTCTTGGAGATTGTATCCTAATTTTTGGTGGAAGAAAATAAAGGTTTCTTTCTATAGTTTTAAGATATAAATTATCTTAATGTAGTATAGGAATTTATGGAATAGTTTGTCACTTTGGTCTTAGGAGAATTGAGCTCACTCTAAAAGCATCAAAGAAACATTTTATTTCATTATAGATTTATTTCATTATAGATTTTAGATGTTTGAATATTTTTCATTATTAATGAATGAATTTTAGTTGAGTTCTAATTAGAATATGAGGGGACAATCAAGAGTCTAAGTTAGGCTCTCCTTCTATTTGGTCTGAACAATAATTAAAGTTCATTTCCTTTTCTTTATTTCAAGTTATTTTTGAGTTTATGTTTGAATGCAATGGTAATGTTTTTAGAGTAGAATTGTGAGGAAGGACAACTAGGGCCTCCTAAATTAGGAGCCTCTTCTCTTGCTTTCTATACATCACATATTGTTGCTCTTTAGTTTCTCTTCTTGAGGAAAGTATTGTGGGGAAGGACAAACATGACCTCCTAAACGAGGAGCCTCTTCCTTCACTTACTGCATCTTGAATAAGATACTTTTTAATTTTATTAGCTTAGAGTTAGTTGCCTACTCCTGCATATATTTTGTTGGCATCATCACAAGCTTACGCGTATCCCTGGTTGATAATTTAATGGAAAGTAATTTAAGCAATTAAATGGCCCAACAGTGTCCCCCAAGCAGGATGGGTTCTATAACAACCATGGTAAAAATTCCATGCAATAAAAGTTAAAAACAATAACCAAGGTTGATGTGACACTTATTCCAAGATGAATGTTGGGCAGAACATCGGCGGGGGTATTCATTTGGTTTCTTATAGCTAAGGGAATTGAAAAAGGAAATATTTAATGTTCTAGAAAGGCGAAATGGCATTTATTCACATTTATTTATGAAAATAATGAAAATTAGGGGAAAAGGGAGGTGAAATGTCATAGGTTACATGTGAGGAGGAAACTGATGGAAAATGAAGAAAATAGAGGCATCATTCATAAAAGTTCTTCTGAGGATTAGTTTGTAACCTCTTGTCAGCTGAGTTTTGGAGCTCTTTCATTATTCTCGCTCTCTCTCTCTCACTCTTGGAGCATTTTCGCATTGGAGAAAGAAAGGAAAAGAAGGCAAGAGGAAGCCACGATCAAACAGCTACACCATGCTTCATTGGAGGTATCGAGTTTCTTGTGTATTTTCCTTAGTATATTTGGCATGCATGGTATTTCATGTGGTTCCTTTCTATGATGGCATGGGTTTTTCCGAGTGTAACAGTGTTCTCAGCATAGCCTTTCCATTTCAGGATAGCTATGTTGTGGTGGGGTTCTCATTTTTTGGTTGAGATGGATTGCCAGATGGATATGAAGCTGAGTGGGGTGGATCTCCGAATGATAGAGAACATGGCCTAGTTGTCCCTAAACCAAATTGTGGATCATGGTAAAGTCACTGGCCTAGTGACCCCTATGAAAAATTGTGGGTTGTGGTAAAGCAACGATTGTTTTGCCTCGGTGGGCCTAGTAATCCTTGTCAGTGAATTAAAGGATATACAAAAAATAAAAGAGGTGGTTTTCACTCTGTTGGGCATAGTAATCCCTGGTTTGGGATATGAGTAAAGCCTGGAGAGTGGGTCTCGGTTTAGGGCCTAGTGATCTTGGTTTGGATTGTAGTAAATCCTGAGAGACTATGAGACAAGAAAATTCCTCACGGTGTAGGTGGAGAAATCCAGTGGCATCCATGCTTGTTTTGCCTAGTGATCGCGTTGAGATCATGGTAAAGCCTATTATGATTTTTTCATTGTATTGGCCTAGTGATCTGGGATGGATTACTGTAAAGCTTGATTTCTATTAATGAGGGTGAGGTGGTTTAGCCTCACTATGCCCTGGTTGGTTCTTTTGGTTTGAGTCCCACATTCATGCTTGGAATATGCCACGGGGGTGAATGGCTAAAGAGAGATTTCTCTTAGCCATTCTATGGTTGGGTGGAACATGTTAGTCCCATCTCCCATTGATTTATTTCATTCATTAATGAGAAATTCATTCCCTTGATTTTCATGTGTAAATGTACTGATGTATATGTGGATTTCATGGATGACATGCTTATGACATTTCTGTCCCTATTATGTTGGTTATATGTATGCTTTTTAAGCAAAAACTATGTATGGCTCTCAACATGTTTTTACTTGTAAATGAGTGGATAATGTAGCTATGACCTAATATATGATAATGCAACAAAGGACATGAGGGAATGATGTTCATAACGATTCTTAGATAAGTATGAGATCCCTACACTAAATTTTGTTGTTTACACATGTAGGTTACATGTTGATGATATGTTTGACGAAATGCTTGTCATGGCTAGCATGGGTCTCGTTAAGGTCGTGTTCAAATTATTTCTTTGGACATCATTGTTTCCCTGTACTTTTACTCCTTTTGAGCTATCACTCCATTCAAGGTAGTGACCTAGGCTCCGAGCCTGAAAAAGTGGCTTAAATCTTGGGTCCCTGGAATAGAACTGGAAATTTTAGTCTCTAGTCAGTGGCAGGCAAGTCTGTGAGAGTGAATTTGGGTTTCTGGTTGCTCCCTTGCCCATATCTTGAGAGCGACTGAGGCTAAGATGTCCAGAACATCAATGGACCTAGTGACATGATTTTTGCGTGGTTGATATGTCTCCTCAGGAGTCTAAAGCTGATGTTGGATGACTGTGTGTAATGTTTCTGATGATTCCACTTTCTTAAGGTCACATAGTAGGTCGAATCCAATCATAGTTGTTGGGTGTGGAGCGTGATTATCTTCTTTATTCATAGGTATCATCGCATTGGACCCTAGTTCGTAATGTGGCAGTAATGCTGCCCATAATGTTTGCGCTGCAAGGGGGGACCCGGTGGGGGGGGGGGGGCAGCTACGATCTTTAGGAGCCCCCCTTGGGGCAGGGGATCAAGGGCGCTGCCCCCAAAGCTAAAAATAGATGTAAAATTGCCTTGTAAAATGTTGTAATTTCGTAGTCAATCTGGGTCATTCATTGGGTGAAGATCTGATGGTAGAAGTTATGTTTAATTTAGGGTTTTTTGCACTAGAAGGCAACCCCTCTCTATATATGAGGGAATTTTATTGCGTCTATGTAGATCTGTATTCTGAATGATAAAGAGAGGAGGAGATTGTGTGAGAGTGAAGAGGGAATTACAGTGAATCTGCTGTAGGTTGTATCTCTTCATTTTGTTTGATAATATAAAAGGAAGGACTACTGTTTCTGCCGTGGATGTATCCCAAATTGGGTGAACCACATATATATGTGTGTCTCTTGTTTTATGTTTTTTATGTTTTATATTTTGCAATATATTTTATTTCTTCCATTCCTCTGTAATTTATAATTTTCTAACAATAGTAGCCTCCCGTCGCATGCTTACCCGATTGGCATGGTTACTTGGGTGGATGTGTGAGGATGACGTTATAGTCATGCGGTTGTAGGAGTTTTTCTAGGTGGTGAAGATCAACCTTTACTTAATGACATTCAAGAAACTTGGCAACAATGTAGACCGCATCATGCTTCATTCGTAACTAAAATAAAATTTTATTTGTTTTTGCATGCATCTTCTCCATGTCATGATGTGCAGAGTAAAGTGGTCTATGTGTCTCCTCAAGGATGGTTACTCATATACTCCATTTCACATGAACGTACATTCCTTTCTAAAATCTCAATGGATCATTTGGTTCAAGGTTGTATCTGTCAAACTTTCGTTCTATCTACTTCCTACTCTAGAGTGTTGACTTAACCTTTATATGGTAACTATCTTCAAAGAGTGTCTCTAACACACACTCCCTCAACTTCACCTCAAGTGTGTTAGGGTGAACATCTGATGTTATTTTCTTAGTGCATGAGCAAGCACATTCTCTCTTCCCTTGATGTATGAAATCCTAAAATCATACTCATCAATTCACTCCATCACTTTTGTCTAGTGTTCAAATCCCTCTAAGTGAAGCGATGCTTTAGACTCTCATGATCAGTCATTAACACAATGTTTCTCGCAATGAATTAGTTTCTCCATAGGTTAAAAGTGAGAATCAAACTGTTAATTCTATGTCATGGTTAGCATACAACTCTTCATTTTTTTTAACTTCCTAGATGCATAATCTATTACTCCCCCTTCTAACATGAACAAAAATTATAATAATTGTTTTGAACCGTATGCGCAAAGGGTGAAGTCCTTTTCATTTTTCAGGAACTCGAGGCATTAGTGCACTAGTTAGTAGCCTCTTCAGTTCAATGAATGCAGTGTAGAATTCATCTTTCCATCCATACATAACTCCCTTGCACTATAATGTGATGATGCATTTTGCAATATTTGAAAAACCTTCCATGAATCTTTGATAATAACATGTTATCCCCATGAACCTATGCACCTCATGAGCATTATTCAACACCTACTAATCCATTATGGCCTTAATCTTTTCCAATCAAATAAAATCATATCTCTAAAAATGATGTGCCAGAGGTGATGAATTTTCTTCTAAAATAAAGAGCATTCCAATAGTTTTCCATCAACTTAACTTCCCTAAGAATGTCAACACAACCCTTATCTTCCCTTCATGGTCATTTAAATTTTTGGAATGCATGAGAATATCATAGAAAGTCTTGCACAAAGTGGTATAGATACTTTCAAACATTACATTCATGTGCCTAATGAACACTACTACTTTGATCAAACTAAATGGCACTACTAAAGACTCATAGCATCCAAATCGAGTTCAAAATGTAGTTTTTTGGATGTCACCTACCTCAATTCTTAACTAGTGGTATCAAGATTGCAGATCGATTTTCAAGAAAATTGTTGCTCCCTTCATTTGGTCGAAGAGATAATCTATTCTACATATCAAGTAAATATTATTTTTCTATGGCTAAACTAAATTCCCTATAGTATATTCACAATATTTAGGAACCATACTTCTTCTTGACAAAAATCATTGGTGCACCCTAGGGTCAAATACTAGGTCTAATAAGTCCCAAATCTAACATCTTTTTAAATTTCATCTATAACTCACAACGTTATACTATCGTCATCTTGTAGGGTTTCTTGGATATTGGCTCTACATCAGGTTTTAAGTCCATTATAAAGTTGATCTCCCTCTGAGGGTGTAATCGTTATAGTTGATTGGGTAAAACATCCTCAAATTATAATAGAAAAATATGCTGATTTAGGGAGAGTCCCTTCTCATCACATGTGATCTCCACAACACATAATTTGGAGTCTTCCCTAAGGAATCATTTTACCTTCATCACGCATAGATGAATCGCAAATACATTTCTCTCTTGATACCACAAATCTCAATTAATCTACCTTCACCATCCAAACATATCACTTTCTTTTTGAAACAGTGTATGAAAGCTTGATATGCTTCTAACTAATCCACTTTGATGATTACATCATATGTCCCTAGCGCAATGACATGTCTCATCAACTTAGTTTACACACACCAAGGTTTACTCAACATTGATCAACAATATGGCATATTGCTCGCTTTACCCCATAAGCCATTTCCAACTTGTTTATGTCATCATACTCATAGATGAAAAACCCATGTTCTTCTAATGCAATGATTTAAATGTCTATGTAGCACTAGAATTAAACAAAATTTTAACTTTTACATGATTTATCATACGTCACATTTCTACCAAGATAGATTGGTGTTAATCTTGGTGGATATAAATTGCAAATAAAATTTGATGGTAGTTTCCTACTCCTCCCATCATTGCATTTCCTTCTCTGCGGGTGTAAGCTAGTTGTAACTCAATCTAGTCCTACTAGTAGTGATGTACCCTACATCCGCATAAAGTGATGCATAGTAGACTCTAAATAGAATTTTGTGGGGCCGTCTAGAATGAGTAACGTCCCCTAGGGTTCCTGCCTCTAGTTGCAAGTCCACGTGTATATCCTCAACTTGCGTGACTCCTTGAAGTTGTCAGCAAAGCTACACTAGTAGCCATTGAAATCCCTGCTACCACTATTCTGAATTACAACCCTATTTCCTTATTTTGGTGGCCTTGAACTTCCTCTCCTAGAGAAGGTTAGAGGGTCCTTCCAATCAGACCTTGGATATTCTAGGGAAAAAAATTATGTCCCCCTTTTAAGTCGAGGTGCTCTTCCACATAGCAAGCATTTTGAACAACTTCGCAACTAAGGATGGTTTCCACATCTGAACCATTGTAATAATATTAGGGATCAATCCACAAATGAAAAGATATTCCTAGATCTAATCAACGTTGATGTAGTAGGCATACTTGACTAACTCTACAAACTTGATTGCATATTCTTCTACTATGTGATTTCCCTACACCAAAGCATGGAAGGCTCCTATTTGTTGTTCCTTGTAATATGTTGGCATGTGCTTCCTTGTGAAACTTTCCTCAAATAATTCCCAAGTGGCAGTGTCGTGAGGGAGGTGTAGTTGTCACTTCAAGGTACCCGACCAATTATAGGTGCTATCTCTAAGCTAAAATATCACTATCTTAGCATTTGAATTCGAAGCATACTCTTTTACTATGAAGCATCTTGTTGTTCCTTCCAACCAATTTTATGCTCGTTCACTGGCATGCCCTCCAACGAATTCTGGGAGCTTAATCTTTTGAAGATATCTAGTAATTTCCTTGATTGGATGTCCTCTATTAAAGTCCCTTGATCCCTCATGGTTTTCTATGCTAGACAAAGGGTGGTTTCCTTGAAACTGAGTTGTTTGGTGACCTATTAATGTTTCATCAATTGCCTCTATGTAGTGCAACACGAGAACTCGATCTAATGATGGAAATGGTGATTTTGGTGGAGGTGGCCCTCACAATGACCCTTCTCAGTTTGTTTTTCTCATTTCCTTACCATTGTCAATGGGTTGAATTCTTGCGTCATACACAAGGTTCATTATTATAGCTCAGGACAATTATAATTCTTCCTCAATTCCCACGTGCATAAGAGCAAGTGTAACTTTTCTTTTAATTATATTTGAAACAAGCATTACTGATAATGAGCAAATCCATATGGATATACTAAACCACCTCATGTTTTAGCTCTATGATGCCCTACAAATCACACTCACACATCTCCCTAATCACTTTCACACATCTCTCTAATATCACTTTCTCTTTTCCTAACAACCTTAATTAAACATTTAAATTATTACTATATTAATTGGATTAAATCATTAAATTAAATTTTGTCAAAATCAAAGTTTTTTTTAATTGATATTTTTTAAATAAATTTTAATTCATTTATATATATATATATAAAATATAATAATAATAATTATTTATTTATTATAATTTATAGAAATAAGTTTGAAAAAAATAATTTTTTTAATAAATAGATAGAGCAAATTTAATTTCAAAAAAAATATTGTCACCTTATACACCATCTAATCATGATCGGCAAAATATTTGAAAGAGTTTTTAGTATAAAACCATAAAACTACAGATTAAATTAAAATAACAAATTAAATTTAAATTTCTTTTATTACGCCACCGGTTTAGCCAAAGGGAGCTATTAAGCGGATGGAATCAAATCGTTTCGTTTGGTTCCTAGCTGTGTGACCGTAATCAGTTCGATTATTAAAAGTTCACGAATTCGAATCTGCCCACATTTTGAGAAAAAAAATTGATACATTAACCCTTGCCATCCTTCCGACTCTGCTCTGATGAGAAGAACCAGCGGGACAAGTAATGCTCGTTTAAGTTTTAATATAGACTATAGCTAAATATACCCCTTGCCATCCTTCCGACTCTGCGCTGATGAGAAGAACCAGCGGGACAAGTAATGCTCGTTTAAGTTCTAATATAGATTATAGCTAAATATACCATTAGTATAGATTTATTTTAAATACTGATATAAATTTAAAGAGAAATAATTTTTTCACGTATAATTTTTTTTATAACGTCTTAATTAATATAAGTCTCTCCGCATCCTATTCATTAATATAGATCTGTTTGTAATAGACGAAGACATTTCCGAAAATGCCGAATGGTATGTATTTCAAGGTTTCTTCTCACTGAAAGATTATAATTAATAGGAGTAGAAAGGACTTAACGCTGCTATTCCTGTTTTGGATAAATGTTAGTTACAGAAATTGATAAGCATGCACAGATTTTGATGAACTGAAACTACCTCAAAACAGTTAGTGTTAACATATTATTCTATCGTGATAAAGACCGAATGCAGAAAAGGCAAGGTATCATTACCTAAATACATGCTTTTAGTTTTACTGCTGCTGCGCCCCGATCGGGATCTTGCAAAACTGTTACAAGTTACTAAGGAGAAATTCTTTGGTGATATTTTGGTTTAAGTGAAAAATTCTTTCATGGTCCTGTTACTTTTAAATTTTGTATTTTTGTTGTGTAAAACAGGATAATAATTAGAGTTAGTTTTTATCAGAAATTCATTATTGCGCATGAAGTTGCCATGTAAAGTAGTGTGGTCAGAAATTCAGTATTGCACATGAAGTTGTCAAGTATTTCACTGTCTATTAGGTACGGGTTGGTAGTGATGTAATTTCACGGTCAGATTGTTAGTTATTGAATGATTGGTTAGTCAAATACAGTTTGAAATTTGTCAAAGTTTTTCGGTTAGAATTGTGAAAATTAACGGGGAAGTATGATAACTTCAAATTTAACTATTAAATCTATTTTCCAATTCCAATCCTGCTGATTGGGTTGGGTTAGTTTCGGTTAGTTTCCTCGTTGCAGGTCTTTTATCCGAAATTCACTCTTGCACATAACGTTTCCCTATAGAGTAGTTCATTTTCTATTCCGTAGTGGCTGAGTTCGTCCCGTGGATGCCGGTAAATATTTAATATGATATAATTGCACATTGGTCGTTACTGAATCTTTTTTATACAGCATGACCATTACAAAATACAAGCTTCTCAAGTTTCATTAGATAATTTTAGTTTGTAATTTCCGAAACTTCAATGATGATCGTTTTATATTTTGTTTGCCTTCGCCAATCTTTTCCGTTTCACGAAAAATAGTAATGAGAATCCACAGCGTGTATGAAGTGAAATCTTATGGTTATGGACACGGAATTCAGAAAAAAAATATTATATAGCATTCACCAGAAAAATCATTTTTTTTCAAAAATATTTGAAGTCTCTACATTGCATAGAATCACTATGATTAATAATAACAAATAATTATATTAAAAAAATTTAAAACATTTTTTTCCTTCTATTATGCTTTAAAATATTAAATTTATTAATTTATTTTGAACTTAATTCAAATTATAATTAAATACATCACTTCTTTTCTAATATAGATTTATAGTTGATCGATGTGGATTAATAATTAATACTAATAAAAAATAGTAATATTATTTTTTTCTAATTTTTTTGAGAATAGGGTTTATTTTATAGTTTGTCTCATTAAAGTTGAAATTTTGTTATGTCCACTAAAAAATAAATAAATAAATGTACAAAATATTTAAATACAGTAAGGAGCTGGTAGGAAACTTTCCAAAATCCCCCTGAGCTTTAAAAGGTACTTTGGAGCTTTTTGGGAGCTTCAGTATAACAGAATTTTGAGGTTTCCTATAGCTATTTTGAGGAGATTTTCACCTTTCACGTACCTATTTTGAACGCACAAAGTACCATTTATTCATTTTATAAGTGATAGATGACAGGTCAGGGGGCTGGACTGCATGGGCTCTGTCAAGGGACATAGACGTCGAGATGTAGCAAAGGTTTCAACAAATTATAAACAATTTTTAGTCATTCCTTGGAAAATCAAGTTCAAAAATTGCAAATAAGTCTACTTTCTTAAAGTCTATCTTGAAGCTTTAATGATAAGATTCAACAAATTACAGTGATGGTTAGAAGGAGAAAGAATAGCTTGTTACTCAGTTTCATTTTATAAATTTCCAAACTTGAACTTGAATTTTGACTTTGAATAAAATATAGTGTTGCATGAAATCACATAATAATCAAGTAATAATACCCTTTTTTTGGGTTTGGGAGTTTCGCATGTTTCTTTACTGGCAAGGGATTTCACTGGCAAATTCTTGATGGATTAATATTTTGAATATTTTACATATTTCGTTGTAAAATGGAATATACATAATGGAATTTAATTGGCAAATTTTGGATGGAAATAAATAAATAATTTTATTTTTACCTTTAATATATATTAAATTCGAATAAATTATATTATTTTCACTCCCCACTTAACCTCTTAATCTCTGCCCCTTATCACTCTTCTTCTCCGTTCTGGTAAATGAAGGATTCAATGGAAACCAATGCAAGGTACTCCAACAGCCTTTGAATCGTATGGTTCAAAGGGTTTTATCATTACAATGCTCATCTTTCACATTCAGGTGGGCACGACATGAGATATGAAGAAGTCTGAGAGTAGGTTCTAAATTCAGTCATATTGGCCAAAGTCATTGGGTGTATTTCTGTCCAACACTTCTCCTTGAGGTAAAATATAGTTAGGTTTCGATGCTGGGAATGGTGTCGAGGCCAAGGTCAGATCTGGCAGAGTCACTTCCCGCTAGAAATGGAGTTGTTTAAGGTTCTCACAGTCTAGCTATCCAAAGCACGGTGATTACTTTTCTTAAGTCGTTGGTTTCTGCTTTTTCACCTTCAACTGCTAATGCAATGGGGCCTTCTACAGAGTTCCATGAAGACCGTCGGGCTTCTTTTGAATTGGGTTATTTGCAGCGATTTTACAGCTGGGTTCAATAGGCCTCTTTTAGTGCACTCAAAGAACATTGCACGGCATGAGAATGGAATTGAGGGTTTTTGTTCAAGCCTTGCACCTCATGCCTCAAAGATGACGGGAGCAACTCAGCTTGATTCTGAGATCTTCCCATTCACTCTCACTCGGACCAGGTTGAACATATTCTGCTAAACTTTGGGGTTTGGAATCCCCCGCCCCTTCCTTTCTAGAGTTCCCGGGTGGAATTTCAACACGAATAAATAGTACCAGTTTTGGTTTGTTCGGTTTTTATAATAAATCGTTGCATGCACGAAATAATTCCTATTTGGTAAAATTATTGATTTAAAATGCTAAATTATTGGCGCCAAATTTTGTGCTTATGTTGTATGTCGGTTAAAACTTTGAAATACCATTTGAGCCAATGAACAATGATAAATGGCTGTTAGTCTGATACCAACGATATTTAATAGTTCCATTATCTCTGTTACACTACTTGCCACCAACATTCTTTCTTTGTTTCATTATCTCGGTTAGACTATTGACCAGAGTTGTAGACTTGGTCTATTTTGTTGGCACAAAGAAATCCAGGCGGGGGTGTTTTAGAATAATATGTGTTTTTTTGTTGGAGGAATCATTGTATTTTTATGGAATCTGTAATTTCTATTATGGGTTTTTAGTTATGGGTTTGGAAAGTTTAATAACACTCAAGGGTTTTGGTGTAATGGCAATTAGTAACACTTTGGGGGTTTTGGTCTAATGGCAAATTTCTTCATGGTATCAGAGACCCAGGGTAGATTTCTCTCAGCTAGAGGGGTGTTGGAGGAATCACTGAACCTTTATGGAATCCAAAATTTCCACCCTAGGGAATC